>JAPXFQ010001262.1:218263-588012 GCA_028564705.1 Apricaphanius iberus
AGTTTTATATTTTCTTAATATTACAAAAAGTATTCATTTATCACCGTCATATGACGGAATTCCAGGTGATTTGACATCTTGTTGGCTAATACAGGGAAACTGCCATCGGAACCGGTCATGACGGTGATAAATGAATACTTTTTGTAATATTAAGAAAATATAAAACTAACCGAAAACGTAATTTAGTGACGACGAATTCCTGTTGCCTTCAGGTCCCATCAGCGGCACTGCTCTGTGAACCACCGTTTACAGTGTTGTCAGGAAGCTGCGAAGCAGCCAATCAGCATAACGTTATCCAAGGCTTGTGATTGCGAAGCAGCCAATCAGGATGACGCTATCCGAGGCTTGTGATTGGTTGGAATAGTGACACAAATATTTCATTGCACCGTGTTGAGCGAGCGCGTTGACAGCATTGAGCACAGACGCGGCTCCGAGCGAGAGCAGAGAAGTGAACCCGAGAGGCAATTTTAGTCGTGTCTCTGCACAGATCTGAACACACACAGAAATGCATTTCGTGTGCCCAAAATAGGTTATTGTTTGCTCAGATTAAATTTATCTCTGAGTGAAAATATTATCTGCTCAAACATTAACTTTTGTGCTTGCAAAACATATTTGTCTGCGCTCAGGACGGCCCTCTCTTCTCTCAAGAATGAGACTCATAAATAACGCCATACAACAGCTGAAACCACGCTCACACACACTAAGTGAGTTATTTTATCAAACACACTTAAGTAGTAAAGAAGCATAATTACTCACGTACTTTAAGTAAATAAATAAAACAAATGAAACAGGAAGTGACCATGAGTTAATTTCAGTTTTCTAGTTCCCCCACCGAGCATTTTTTCTAAAAGACGTCTAATTAACGTCTATATGGTGCGTAGACGTCTAGGCTAAAATCGGTCTACCACTGGTCTAAAAATGAAAGTTTTTCAGCCGTCTAGGTTTAGACTAGCCGTCTAATAGACGTCTAAAAGACAACTACCTCTATACGCCGCGTCTAATGTAAGACGTTTATATTACCGTTAATGAACGTCTATTTCTAGACGTCTAAAGTTATACGTTTAACAGACGTTTATTTTTATACCAAATTTATACACCATCAGATAATCTAGACGTCATTTAGACGTCGTATAGACGTCTATTAAATGTATTATAGCCTAATGATATTCTAATAAATCCAGCTTTTACAATCTATTAAATTCATCACAACAAACCTTTTAAAATTAAAGTTGTGAAATTGAATGTTAAATCAGGTTCCCTAAAATTATCTTTTAAAATAACAATGATGTTTTAAAACGGTTTCAGTAACACTATACTTATTTTACCACTGGATATAAATACATCTCTTAAGCTTAACATTGACCAAACTATCCTAATGTAATGTAAATCAAAACACTTTTCAAACATCCAACCGTCACAAACATATGAATGTGCAATATACAGGTTGTTAATTTCAACACATTTGTAAACATACATTGCCAATAAAAAAGCACAAATTCAAATATATAATATCAAAATATTTTATTTTGCTTATTTTATTTAAACAAAGATTGTGGTGAAAAATAAGTAGTCTAATGTACAAAATTACTAAAATAAAAATGTAGGTATTTGTATGCAAAACATTTACAAAACAAAAATTAGGCCAAAACATTTTTTTTAAATATACAAGAAATCTAGGAAAATTCATCAACCTAAACCAAAATGTAAATAAATAAATAAAATACACCAAAGGTGTCCTCGGCCTCTTATAGCCCCCTCCAACACTTCGAGCCTGAGCCTGTTTGAGATGTGCAGCCATTGCTGAGCTGATAATTTACTCCGTAGCCTCTTTTAAAGTTTTCTGAACAGATTCTGCAAACACAGCAATAGAATAAATGAATAAATATTTTAAGTGTCACAGAGATCACAGCGATATTATCCATTAAGACAAAGTACATGGTTTCAAAGGACCATTCGGTTTAATGGCTACAATAGCAAGCTAGCAGGTAAGCTTCAGCTAGCCTGCTAGCTATGCTGCAAACAGATAACAAACATTGTAGGACAAAACAACATTTCAGTAACTTTCCTTTGAGCACTCACCTATATGCGACCCTTCATATTTGAAGAAACAACGTTTTCTAACACATAGTGGTCCCAATGAGTAAAATAAATTGGTTCGGAGGACTCCGATATCCATATCACCATAAAGACGATTAGACCGAGCGGAACTTTAAGTGTGTTGCTGCCTCCTAGTGGTGAGGGTCGGGGGTTACCACTAAAATAACTTATACGTCTGGTCTAAACCAGGTTTTAATGTAGACGTTGAATAAACATCTAAATCAAGGCTAAATCTAAACTTTACTCTATATTGATCAATGACAATTCAAATGATTCAAATCCAATATTTGGACATCAGCTGTGCAACTTAGTTTTTTTTTTAATCACTGTTCATTCTTTAATGTATTTAATTAAATAATCTAAATTTGGTCTAAAGAGAGACGTTGATACGACGTATAAATTTAGACGTCTAAATATAATCTACATTGTGCATTGATCAATGACTGTTAAAAACGTTTTAATCCAGTACTTGGCCGTCATTTACACAACTTTCAGTTATTTTTTTATTTAATATTTAATAATAAATGTATTAAATTGTGTCGTCTAGTTTCGGGCTAAAATTTAGACCGATTATAGACGGTCTAATTTCGGTTTGAATTTAGACGGCACGTCTATTAGACGTCTATTGCTCAGTGGGCCATTTCACAACAAATGAATCTCAAGGCCATTTACTCCTAATTCATACTCACAAATATATACTCAAATGAAACCTACCCAATACATTAAAATTCCATAGCACAAAATCCAACTACTCAAGTTATAGTAGAGCGTAATTCAAAAGAGTTTAAGATGCCAGAAAAGTTGTCAAAAAAAATAAATAAATAAATAAATAAATACATCCAAGTGCATTTTGTCACTAACTTTGTAGGGATCCCTTATCCTGAGCAAGCATTAGGCACTAGTAGGAATGAACAACTCCCAGGAAGAGACAGTAGAACCAGGCTCAATATAACCAGCAATTCCCATGACCAACTGAGGACTGAAGGAAGAAGGGAGCAGATACACAGAAATCATAGAAACACTGACTCAGGATTACTTCCTGTGATGAACAGTACACATACCATAGTAGAGATAAACAGATAAGTGTTTAATACTATCTAGGCTAGGGGATAAGAAAGAGAGCACATATGCTTGCAGCTATAACTCTTTCAATAGCTCTTTCTAGAATATTGCAGCTCTAGCTCTCTCAATGGCTCTTTCTAGAAAATACCAGTTTGAAGACTGAATGAAAGGATGAAGTGTGTCTTCTAAAAAGAGACAACTTGATGTTTTTGATAGCAATAGCTAAGCAGATGGCCCTCTCCAGGAAGGAACGAAGGGAAAACAGTTGCTTAACCCAGATAGATTGTATTGCCACAGATGTATCACCGTTACAAATTCATTTTCTTTAGCAATACATTTGTTCTAAAATGCAGCCAAATATAACATAGAACATGAGGACTCATGATACACATTTATGTTTACTATTTTCGATCCCTAGTACCCTTTCTTTTCTGTGTATTTTTGAGATCAGGGTTTCTGTGGATTGGTTGCTAGTCACTCATAAGACTATCACAGTGGCACACAAGCAAAAAAAAACAGAACAAAAAATACATGTTTGAACTATGAAAAGAAAGTGGGAAACCTGGAGACACAGTTTGTATGTTCAGGCATAACAACCACTCAATAAAGGAAAGCCTCTGCCAATGTTTAAATGGAGTTATAATTGTTGTTCAGTGAGAGTGCTTACCAACGCCCTACTGTGCAGTCCCCAATGATCAACATTACTTCCTGCTGAAATCAGACAAGTAGCCATTATTCTATTTTTCTGGTTTGACATTACATTATCATTGATTCTGCAAATCTACCAGAATGTTAAATAAAAAAAAATATATATTTTTATTTTATTTTTTTACAACATTCCCTTTAATGACCTCCAATTGGTGGTTGGGTGCGCTCATAAACAGTAGATTTCCTGCTTCCTGCATGCAATTTCTTATTTGTTCCTACTGCTACCCTGTGTTTATTTTTTCTGTGGCTTTATCGTCATATTTGATTTTCTAAAGCTCACCATACCAGCTTGTAAATCCCCAAAATAGCTAAACAAATATATAATAGTGAAATACTGAGTCAAAGTTGAGTACTGCTGTTATATATCATTTTTTAAATTCAAATAGTTTTAGGATTAAAACAAACAATTGGATGACACTGAGTAACAATGAGTTTGTAACATAGGAATCAATATGTTTCTTTAGGCAGAAATCTTTGCTGATTGCAGATTTATTGGCATGTTTAATGTCACTGGATAGACTTAAATCTGTTGTGTTCCAGGAGAACTTTGCACAGATTCCACAGTTCAATATCAATATCGTTCAGCATGAGAGTCAACTTTAAAAGTGGACATCCTACAATATGAATGGGGTCAATGGGATTTCTGTCATGTACAAGTCAACTGGAAGGTTGGACGTTTGCACAGATGAAGGTGGGAAACAGACAGACACATAAAAATAGAGCGAAATTAAGGAAGTAATTTGTTTGAGATGCAAAACAGCTCCATCTCCATTCCAACAGCACACCATCGGGGATTAGTTGGTTGAAGGAAGAAATGACAGGCATTTGATGGGAGCCTTTAAGAGAATGTTTCCCTTTCCAGCATCACCAGAATAGGCTGTATAGTGAAATGTAACCCCCAAACATATAAGTTAATATCACCCATGCCCCTTTATTATCAATCTGCTGTTGTGAAGGAAGAGCAAGAAAGCTAAGAAGAAAAAAAAAAGACAAGGAGGGAAAAAAACAACATTGAATTCATTTCTCGAGTATAAGCCTGGGGCAAAGTGCTAGCTAATATCCAGTCATGGTGTCAGAGAGAGATATTGGTTGATATCACACTCTTTCTGTCTGTCACTCGTACATTTATTTCATATTGATCTGAGTCAACACCGTAAATATTTAAACCATAATTTCAGAGAACTAGTATGTAATTCTGGCTAATTGATATATCTATCTGCAAAACTTTTTTGTAATTTAAAATAATGTCATGGTGAAAAAGCCAGCTCATTAAATACTTTTAGTCAATCAAGAAGAAATCTATGACTTCTCAACTCGCCTTTCTCAACATGTGCACACGCCTAACCAGCAAAATGATCTGAAACATTTTGGTTTCTATAAGATCTAAAATAAAGTAAAATAAAAATAGGAAATGTTAGCCTTACACTAGCATACTATTCTCAGTTGGTTGAAGACAGCACTTTAGAAGATAGGAAGTGAAGCAAGAAGTTTACTTAAAAACTGGTTAACTGAAAAACTAACTAAAACCTTTAACTAAAAAATCACTGTTAGACATCTTACTAGCTGGTTTCCAACTGCACCGCTCTAACAAGATAAGTTGGGAATGATTGGATACTGATACAAGTAAACTGGCCTGAACGGGACTAAATGTATTTAGACACAAAAAATAATTCAGAAGAATAATACCCTGTGATGAAAAATTGGTAATTTCTGTTAACTTCATAGCAACTCACTGAGAGAAGATCTTTTGAACATAAAAATAAGCCAAATAGAAAAGCAGACTTTGTCAACTTAGAAAATAACTTAAAAACTGAATTTACTGCTGAATATATTAACAACTTCTTTAATTAAAGTAGACCTGGCATGAAATTTGCACATTTGAGGTTTTTGATCATATCTTTTAGTTCCCCCACCCTGCCTACAGCCCTTAAGGGGTTAAAATTACTGATTAGTCTTTCCTTTGCCCCGGGGTATGTCTGCCTACATCGTGAAATTAACACTCAGAAACGGGCTGTTTGGCAGTTCGGCATATGACAACACATTTAGGCATATTAGTTTTATATTTTCTTAATATTACAAAAAGTATTCATTTATCACCGTCATATGACGGAATTCCAGGTGATTTGACATCTTGTTGGCTAATACAGGGAAACTGCCATCGGAACCGGTCATGACGGTGATAAATGAATACTTTTTGTAATATTAAGAAAATATAAAACTAACCGAAAACGTAATTTAGTGACGACGAATTCCTGTTGCCTTCAGGTCCCATCAGCGGCACTGCTCTGTGAACCACCGTTTACAGTGTTGTCAGGAAGCTGCGAAGCAGCCAATCAGCATAACGTTATCCAAGGCTTGTGATTGCGAAGCAGCCAATCAGGATGACGCTATCCGAGGCTTGTGATTGGTTGGAATAGTGACACAAATATTTCATTGCACCGTGTTGAGCGAGCGCGTTGACAGCATTGAGCACAGACGCGGCTCCGAGCGAGAGCAGAGAAGTGAACCCGAGAGGCAATTTTAGTCGTGTCTCTGCACAGATCTGAACACACACAGAAATGCATTTCGTGTGCCCAAAATAGGTTATTGTTTGCTCAGATTAAATTTATCTCTGAGTGAAAATATTATCTGCTCAAACATTAACTTTTGTGCTTGCAAAACATATTTGTCTGCGCTCAGGACGGCCCTCTCTTCTCTCAAGAATGAGACTCATAAATAACGCCATACAACAGCTGAAACCACGCTCACACACACTAAGTGAGTTATTTTATCAAACACACTTAAGTAGTAAAGAAGCATAATTACTCACGTACTTTAAGTAAATAAATAAAACAAATGAAACAGGAAGTGACCATGAGTTAATTTCAGTTTTCTAGTTCCCCCACCGAGCATTTTTCGGTCTAAAAGACGTCTAATTAACGTCTATATGGTGCGTAGACGTCTAGGCTAAAATCGGTCTACCACTGGTCTAAAAATGAAAGTTTTTCAGCCGTCTAGGTTTAGACTAGCCGTCTAATAGACGTCTAAAAGACAACTACCTCTATACGCCGCGTCTAATGTAAGACGTTTATATTACCGTTAATGAACGTATATTTCTAGACGTCTAAAGTTATACGTTTAACAGACGTTTATTTTTATACCAAATTCATACACCATCAGATAATCTAGACGTCATTTAGACGTCGTATAGACGTCTATTAAATGTATTATAGCCTAATGATATTCTAATAAATCCAGCTTTTACAATCTATTAAATTCATCACAACAAACCTTTTAAAATTAAAGTTGTGAAGTTGAATGTTAAATCAGGTTCCCTTAAAATTATCTTTTAAAATAACAATTATGTTTTAAAACGGTTTCAGTAACACTATACTTATTTTACCACTGGATATAAATACATCTCTTAAGCTTAACATTGACCAAACTATCCTAATGTAATGTAAATCAAAACACTTTTCAAACATCCAACCGTCACAAACATATGAATGTGCAATATACAGGTTGTTAATTTCAACACATTTGTAAACATACATTGCCATAAAATAAAAGTACAAATTCAAATATATAATATCAAAATACTTTATTTAGCTTTTTTTATTGAAACAAAGATTGTGGTGAAAAATAAGTAGTCTAATGTACAAAATTACTAAAATAAAAATGTAGGTATTTGTATGCAAAACATTTACAAAACAAAAATTAGGCCAAAACATTTTTTTAAATATACAAGAAATCTAGGAAAATTCATCAACCTAAACCAAAATGTAAATAAATAAATAAAATACACCAAAGGTGTCCTCGGCCTCTTATAGCCCCCTCCAACACTTCGAGCTGAAGCCTCTTTGAGATGTGCAGCCATTGCAGAGCTGATGATTTACTCCGTAGCCTGTTTTAAAGTTTTCTGAACAGATTCTGCAAACACAGCAATAGAATAAATGAATAAATATTTGAAGTGTCACAGAGATCACAGCGATATTATCCATTAAGACAAAGTACATGGTTTCAAAGGACGATTCGGTTTAATGGCTATAGCAAGCTAGCAGGTAAGCTTCAGCTAGCCTGCTAGCTATGCTGCAAACAGATAACAAACATTGTAGGACAAAACAACATTTCAGTAACTTTCCTTTGAGCACTCACCTAAATGCGACCCTTCATATTTGAAGAAACAACGTTTTCTAACACATCGTGGTCCAAATGAGAAAAATAAATTGGTTCGGAGGACTCCGATATCCATATGACCATAAAGACTATTAGACCGAGCGGAACTTTAAGTGTGTTGCTGCCTCCTAGTGGTGAGGGTCGGGGGTTACCACTAAAATAACTTATACGTCTGGTCTAAACCAGGTTTTAATGTAGACGTTGAATAAACATCTAAATCAAGGCTAAATCTAAACTTTACAATATATTGATTAATGACAATTCAAATGATTCAAATCCAATATTTGGACATCAGCTGTGCAACTTAGTTATTTTTTTTAAATCACTGTTCATTCTTTAATGTATTTAGTTAAATAATCTAAATTTGGTCTAAAGAGAGACGTTGATACGACGTATAAATTTAGACGTCTAAATATAGACGTCTAAATATAATCTACATTGTGCATTGATCAATTGACTGTTAAAAAACGTTTTAATCCAGTACTTGGCCGTCATTTACACAACTTTCAGTTATTTTTTTATTTAATATTTAATAATAAATGTATTAAATTGTGTCGTCTAGTTTCGGGCTAAAATTTAGACCGATTATAGACGGTCTAATTTCGGTTTGAATTTAGACGGCACGTCTATTAGACGTCTATTGCTCAGTGGGCCATTTCACAACAAATGAATCTCAAGGCCATTTACTCCTAATTCATACTCACAAATATATACTCAAATGAAACCTACCCAATACATTAAAATTCCATAGCACAAAATCCAACTACTCAAGTTATAGTAGAGCGTAATTCAAAAGAGTTTAAGATGCCAGAAAAGTTGTCAAAAAAAATAAATAAATAAATAAATAAATACATCCAAGTGCATTTTGTCACTAACTTTGTAGGGATCCCTTATCCTGAGCAAGCATTAGGCACTAGTAGGAATGAACAACTCCCAGGAAGAGACAGTAGAACCAGGCTCAATATAACCAGCAATTCCCATGACCAACTGAGGACTGAAGGAAGAAGGGAGCAGATACACAGAAATCATAGAAACACTGACTCAGGATTACTTCCTGTGATGAACAGTACACATACCATAGTAGAGATAAACAGATAAGTGTTTAATACTATCTAGGCTAGGGGATAAGAAAGAGAGCACATATGCTTGCAGCTATAACTCTTTCAATAGCTCTTTCTAGAATATTGCAGCTCTAGCTCTCTCAATGGCTCTTTCTAGAAAATACCAGTTTGAAGACTGAATGAAAGGATGAAGTGTGTCTTCTAAAAAGAGACAACTTGATGTTTTTGATAGCAATAGCTAAGCAGATGGCCCTCTCCAGGAAGGAACGAAGGGAAAACAGTTGCTTAACCCAGATAGATTGTATTGCCACAGATGTATCACCGTTACAAATTCATTTTCTTTAGCAATACATTTGTTCTAAAATGCAGCCAAATATAACATAGAACATGAGGACTCATGATACACATTTATGTTTACTATTTTCGATCCCTAGTACCCTTTCTTTTCTGTGTATTTTTGAGATCAGGGTTTCTGTGGATTGGTTGCTAGTCACTCATAAGACTATCACAGTGGCACACAAGCAAAAAAAAAACAGAACAAAAAATACATGTTTGAACTATGAAAAGAAAGTGGGAAACCTGGAGACACAGTTTGTATGTTCAGGCATAACAACCACTCAATAAAGGAAAGCCTCTGCCAATGTTTAAATGGAGTTATAATTGTTGTTCAGTGAGAGTGCTTACCAACGCCCTACTGTGCAGTCCTCAATGATCAACATTACTTCCTGCTGAAATCAGACAAGTAGCCATTATTCTATTTTTCTGGTTTGACATTACATTATCATTGATTCTGCAAATCTACCAAAATGTTAAATAAAAAAAAATATATATTTTTATTTTATTTTTTTACAACATTCCCTTTAATGACCTCCAATTGGTGGTTGGGTGCGCTCATAAACAGTAGATTTCCTGCTTCCTGCATGCAATTTCTTATTTGTTCCTACTGCTACCCTGTGTTTATTTTTTCTGTGGCTTTATCGTCATATTTGATTTTCTAAAGCTCACCATACCAGCTTGTAAATCCCCAAAATAGCTAAACAAATATATAATAGTGAAATACTGAGTCAAAGTTGAGTACTGCTGTTATATATCATTTTTTAAATTCAAATAGTTTTAGGATTAAAACAAACAATTGGATGACACTGAGTAACAATGAGTTTGTAACATAGGAATCAATATGTTTCTTTAGGCAGAAATCTTTGCTGATTGCAGATTTATTGGCATGTTTAATGTCACTGGATAGACTTAAATCTGTTGTGTTCCAGGAGAACTTTGCACAGATTCCACAGTTCAATATCAATATCGTTCAGCATGAGAGTCAACTTTAAAAGTGGACATCCTACAATATGAATGGGGTCAATGGGATTTCTGTCATGTACAAGTCAACTGGAAGGTTGGACGTTTGCACAGATGAAGGTGGGAAACAGACAGACACATAAAAATAGAGCGAAATTAAGGAAGTAATTTGTTTGAGATGCAAAACAGCTCCATCTCCATTCCAACAGCACACCATCGGGGATTAGTTGGTTGAAGGAAGAAATGACAGGCATTTGATGGGAGCCTTTAAGAGAATGTTTCCCTTTCCAGCATCACCAGAATAGGCTGTATAGTGAAATGTAACCCCCAAACATATAAGTTAATATCACCCATGCCCCTTTATTATCAATCTGCTGTTGTGAAGGAAGAGCAAGAAAGCTAAGAAGAAAAAAAAAAGACAAGGAGGGAAAAAAACAACATTGAATTCATTTCTCGAGTATAAGCCTGGGGCAAAGTGCTAGCTAATATCCAGTCATGGTGTCAGAGAGAGATATTGGTTGATATCACACTCTTTCTGTCTGTCACTCGTACATTTATTTCATATTGATCTGAGTCAACACCGTAAATATTTAAACCATAATTTCAGAGACACTAGTATGTAATTCTGGCTAATTGATATATCTATCTGCAAATACTTTTTTGTCAATTTAAAATAATGTCATGGTGAAAAAGCCAGCTCATTAAATACTTTTAGTCAATCAAGAAGAAATTCTATGACTTCTCAACTCAGCCTTTCTCAACATGTGCACACGCCTAACCAGCAAAATGATCTGAAACATTTTGGTTTCTATAAGATCTAAAATAAAAGTAAAATAAAAATAGGAAATGTTAGCCTTACACTAGCATAACTATTCTCAGTTGGTTGAAGACAGCACTTTAGAAGATAGGAAGCTGAAGCAAGAAGTTTACTTAAAAACTGGTTAACTGAAAAACTAACTAAAACCTTTAACTAAAAAATCACTGTTAGACATCTTACTAGCTGGTTTCCAACTGCACCGCTCTAACAAGATAAGTTGGGAATGATTGGATACTGATACAAGTAAACTGGCCTGAACGGGACTAAATGTATTTAGACACAAAAAATAATTCAGAAGAATAATACCCTGTGATGAAAAATTGGTAATTTCTGTTAACTTCATAGCAACTCACTGAGAGAAGATCTTTTGAACATAAAAATAAGCCAAATAGAAAAGCAGACTTTGTCAACTTAGAAAATAACTTAAAAACTGAATTTACTGCTGAATATATTAACAACTTCTTTAATTAAAGTAGACCTGGCATGAAATTTGCACATTTGAGGTTTTTGATCATATCTTTTAGTTCCCCCACCCTGCCTACAGCCCTTAAGGGGTTAAAATTACTGATTAGTCTTTCCTTTGCCCCGGGGTATGTCTGCCTACATCGTGAAATTAACACTCAGAAACGGGCTGTTTGGCAGTTCGGCATATGACAACACATTTAGGCATATTACGTGTTGAGTTCCAGCCAATTACCCCCTTCCCCGAACTACACCCTGCAAGTCCCTCCCTCCACGGCGCAGAGAGCTACGGTAACAGGCAAACAACAAACCAACAGCATGGAGTCCAGACCGCATCCAAACTGCACTGTACATTGGTGTACAAAAGAGAACATTAATCTTTTTGTCCTCCCTGTTTCTGAGCCACTGAAAAGCTTGGGGATAGATTTTATTTATGCAGGGAATTTGCCCCTCCGATTGCCGAAGCATGTGGTAGTTTGTGGCAAACATTTCTAGGACAACTGTTTTTCCAACTTGTGACAACACAGCAGTGGACTCACAGATCGTCTTAAACTTCTACCAGGATTAATACCAACTCTCCGTTCGAGTTGTTCGCTTTAGAATTAGCTTCATAGCTAACATTCAGAATTATCTTCACAGCTAATACCCCAGTTTTTTTATGAAGCACTGGTGCTAGTATGCTTTTATTTTGGGGGAAAAAGATGGTATATTGTAGATGAACGTTCAAAATATTGTTAGAGACTCATTGACCACAGAAGTGCATAGCCTCGGCCCCACCCTCCGAAAACCGGTCGTTCTGTGCTAATGCTCACAGAAGGACCACCTCGTCACACCTGCAATTCTACAACAAGGCTGACTTACGGCAAGCGATCCTTTGATATGGTATTAAGGTACTTAGTGTGTGGCTAAAAAGGTTCCAAACGTTGTGGGGAATTTCATGCCAGTTCTACTTTAAAGCTTGAATATGGAACATTTTTCTTAAAAGCTATCTCTTTAAAAAAAAGTAACACTTCAATGGGGAGTTTAGAGGTGTGCAGAATGAAAGTGTTATATTTAACCTAAAATCATTCAAATCATTTAAAAAAGATAACTTTTTCCAACCACTGCACTGTGTTTATATTTACGTGTTCCAGCCAACAGCGGTGCGCCATTGCGGGTTGCCAAATACGGTTGTAAACAACTGCCCGGAGAAACGAGGCATTTACCGTAGAAAATTGAGCACTCAGTACATTTAGTTGCTGTGTCTAAGCCCCATAGATTTACAATATCTAAAACCCGAGTTAGTTTAGGTGAAGCCTACAACAGATGGACACAAATGAAAAACTTTCACGGCATCAAAGCATATGAGGAAATGGTGAAGTTTCTCATGAAAAAAAGTATAAAAGCTTGCTAACGGCTAAAGTGGTCTGTCGGTAAAACAGATTTGCAATACTTGTGTGTATGACGTTCCTAGATATGAGAGTATCAACCTCCACACCGAGTAAGCGAAAGAAAAGTAAGCAGTTTCCTTCTGCACACCCCAGGATAGGAAGCTCGCTTTCACCGCTGTGGTGAGTGGATATTATAAAGACTTTTCTAGTTAGCTTTCTGTATTGACATAGGTCTCCGACCATAGACCTCAGTCAAATACGCATGCTGTGAAATCTGTCAGATGTTTTTGTAAATTCTAAAGAATAAATTATGACTTTTATAGAGGACATCACAAAGAGGAGTGGAGGATACCACTCAGGTACCAAAATAAGATGCAGAGAGGACAGTTACAAACACTTATTTGGTTGCCTTGGTCCCATATTTGTAATAATTATTTTTCGTTTTGTATTTTAAACTTATTAATACAAAAGATGCCTTACCCTGTAAGATTCATCGCTGGACATGACGCTGGCTGGTTACGGTGACAGAACTGATGACAGAACAGAACAGATGGCATTTTGTTATTGCAACTCCAATCCCAACACATTAGAAGTCACTTTGGTGCCCATGTTTCATATTCAACCTGTATAGGTTGGATTTGGAAAAATTATATGATTGTGACATCTAGTGTGTTTAGGTTGTAGTTGCAACTACGTATATAAAAATTATTCCAGGCATTGAGTTGCCTGGTTTGCTGCTTTTACATCTAGTGAACATCCTCAACTGTGTCCAGTGAGGTATGGATTGTAGAGCAGTTTAACTGACAGCTAACGTTAGCCGAATTAGCAAGTGAGTTAGCTTACCAATCCAGAAAAAAAAAAGTAGCTGTTTCCGTATGTTCGATGCCGTTGACATGTTTTATGTGGGTCCATCTTTTGTAGGTTTCACCTAAATTTACTTTAGGTTCTGTTATTCTCCGGTCACTCCTCTCCTGAGACAAATAGCAATATCTCTGGGGCTCAGAAGCAGCTGCTTAACTTGCCAACTACACCATTTTTCCCAGTGCCAGCCAAGCTGTGCCGACCATACAGTTAGAAGATAGTGACTCTATCTGTCAACCCCCAATGGCAGCCGCTAATAATTACTGGTAGATATAAACATAACAGCTATGTTCAAATCAAATCATCAAATCAAATTTTATTTATAAAGCACTTTTCAACACAGTTTCTCAAAGTGCTTTACAGATTTTAAAATGACCCCACAAACCCCCAACCCCCCTTCAAAAACCAAAAATAAAATCATCATCGCTACTACACCCCCCTCCCAACCCATCAGCTATACACACACACACTTAAAAGCTACATAAACAGCGGACTGAGATGAGCCAGGAAACGCCACCGTGGGAGCCATCTGTATCGGCAGCAGCAGATCAGCAGCAGCAGCCAAGGCACCGACCCAGGGCGCCCAGAGGACGGAGGGCTGGTACCCCCACCTCCACCTAAGCACTACAAGGGGGGCACCCAGGCAGCCACAGCCGACCACCGCTCCTGATGCAGGGGGCCCCCAGAGAGGAAGCACTGGGAACATTAAAATAAGTTAAGATATAAAGTGTATTAAATATAAAGTGTAAAACAATGATAAGTGTAAAACAATGACAAGATAGAATCAAGATAAAAATGCAAAGCAGATAATAAATAAACAGTTAAAAGCTAAACTCACATTAAATCAGGTAAAACATGCTGACCAGTTAAACATAAATAATAAATGATAATTAGTTAAAAGCTCGGTTAAAAAGGTGAGTCTTGAGCCTGCTCTTAAAAACATGAATGATCCCTGAGGTCCTCTGGTTCCCTGAGGTCCTCCGGTAGCTTGTGGGGGCCATAATAATTGAAAGACGCCTCACCATGAGTCTGTGTCCTGACTTTGAGAATGATAAGGAGACGGCTGCCAGGGGAGCGCAGAGACCATGAGGGTTGATATGGTAAAAGCATTTCAGACAGATAAGAAGGCCCAGGACCATTAAGACACTTAAAAAACCATTAAAAAAACCTTAAAATTGATCCTAAAACATACGGGGAGCTAATGCAGTGATTTTGAGACCGGTGTAATGTGATCCCGCCTCCTGGTCTTCGACAGGACACTAGCTGCTGAATTCTGTAAAAGCTGTAAGCTTGATGTAGTCTTTTTGGGAAGACCAGAAAGCAGGGCATTACAATAATCAATTCTACTGGTGATAAGAGCATGCATTAGCATCTCCGTATTGGCCCGAGAGAGAATGGGGCAGACTCTGGCAATGTTCTTTAGGTGATAAAAAAAATATTTTAGTAATGTTTTTAATGTGGGTTATGAAATTCAGCTCAGAGTCAAAGATCACGCCCAGGTTCTTCACTTGTAACGATGGATTAAAAGACAGTAATTGTAGTTTTGGCTAAAGTTTCTCTCTCTGAGTCTCAGGACTGATAACTTTAACTTCAGTTTTGTCCTGGTTGAGCTGAAGACAGTTGTCTTATGAAGTTGTCTTAGATCCAGTAGAACCAACACGTCACCTTTTGAGCATCATATTTTAATCTAAAATCAGTTAAATTCTTTAAAAGCGCTGTCTCTGTGCTGTGGTTCATACTAAAACCAGACTGAAATTTCTCTAGGACATTATGAGCGTTAATAAAATCATTAAGTTGAATAAAAACAAGTTTTTCTAAAACTTTGCTTAAAAATGGTAAGTCAGATACCGGTCGGTAATTGTTTAAATCAATAAAATCTAAATTGCTCTTCTTCAGCAGGGGCCTTACTATCGTTGTTTTAAAGGCGGCAGGAAAAGCCCAGTCTCAAGGGAGCAATTCATAAAGTTTAAAATCTCATCTTTAAAAGAACCATAAAATTGCTTTAATAACCGGGTGGGAATCGGGTTTAAAGAGCTTGTGGTGGGCTTCATTGAGGAGAAAACTTATCAATGGTCCCAGCTTCTACCAGGACAAAACTGTCCAGTGTTTCCTCTGGTAAAGGCAGACACTCAGATTTGTCTAAAACCATGTAAGTTTGAGAGGATAAAATATTACATCTGATGGTGTCTACCTTCCCTCTGAAGTGGTCTGAAAACTCCTCACAAAGAGTGTTCCAGGAGTTTTTCTGAAGACTATTAGAGTTATGATTTAGAATATTGCCAATGGTGGAAATCATAATTTTGGGGTTATTTTTATGTTCTGAGATGATTTTGGAAAAGTATGCATTTCTGGAATGTCTTAAAGCGTTATTGTATAATTTGAGATATTCTATGTATACCTGATGATTTATTGTAATTTTACTTTTCCTCCATTTCCTGTCTGCCACCCTGCAGCTCCTCTTTAATTTTTTAAGATCTTCGTTTCTCCACGGTACTGTACGTTTTGAATATATGTTTAGAACTTTCAGTGGAGCCAGCCTACTGTTAAAATTATTCACAATAAAATCCCAGGGGGCAGGTAAAGGTACAGGAGGAAACTTTTTAAAAACTTCAAAAAAACCTACAGCAACTTTAGAGGTTAGATGACGCTTCCTGACCGTTCTCACAGAGCTTTCTTATTGGAAAAAAATGGTGATTTTGAAAAAACACAGTAGTGGTCAGAGACAGCCAAGTCAACAACAGAGGACACACTGATGGACAGGCCATACATGATGACCAAGTCCAGAGTGTTTCCTCTGTTGTGAGTTGGCTGCATGACATGTTGGCTAAAATCCATATAATTCAAAATATTTAAAAAATCTGTTGATGAAGGATCTAAAAGGTTATCTATATGTAGATTAAAATCTCCACCCAAAATTATCCTTTCATAAGAGTTGTGTAAAATTGATCAAAACTGAAAATTGCATTCCTTTTCAGAGGCCTATAAACTGTGTCAGATAAAACCTGAGGAGTGCTAAAAACAGAGGCAGTGTGTTCAAAAGTAAAATTATCAATTAAAACAGGTTTGGCGGAAAGAGTTAATAAACTAATAAAAGCAGTTCCGCCTCCCCTCTGGCTACTCCACGTTGAATAAGAAAAGTTAAAATTAGGTGGAGAGTAACTGAATAAAAGTTTTATTCAGCAGAGAGTGAACATTTAAAAGAACCATATTAATAGTGGTTGGTGATAGAGTGACTGTAGGATTTTCTGTAGGTGGGATTTTTAGTAGCTGTTTAAAAAATATTTGGCTTGCATTTTTTCACTTTATGATTATTTGTTTGCTCTCTGCTGACAATAAAAGGTATGAATGAAGTGGGGCAAGGTCTGGTCTATTTTTTGTGTTCGGATTAGGAGTAGGCTATGGACTTGAGCCTGGAAAATTAAGAAATGAGGTGCACATGTGAGTTATCTTGTTGATTCCCCAACCGGACCAAGCTACCAGGAGCAAGTGGATTAAATTAATTTTTAATGACGCTGTTCCTGGCTGCAACCCTCCTCACCAGAGTACTAAACATTTTAAGCCAGAATGCTTTCCTAAATTTGGAGAATATCAGACAAAGATGGCATCGAAGCTTGGTTTGGAAGGAGAAGCCATTCCAACAACCGGAGACTTCCCTGCACTTCAAACGGTGAGGCCAGGTGTACACTGAGCGTCAGGAGATGCCAACTGCTCCGTGATGGTAAGGTTTGGGTAGTGTTTGATTTTTAAATAAACTATCCATCCTGTGGCTCATTAGGGCATCTGCTGCACTGGACATTAGCATAACAGACGCAGAGTGCTTTTGGGACATGTCTCCCGCAGTTTCTGGGTCAGTGCCATCCGTCCCCTGCACTTTTTTTCAGCATTTTAATCAGTTAATATACAGTAACTTATTTTTCCTACCCGCCTTTTAACCCACCTCAAGCATACACAAGCAAGCGGAAAGACGTTGATCACAGGCAGGTGCTGCCCATTAGAAGAGCACAGAGGCATGTTCAAGAACAGGCAGAACATTTTTTACAGTTTTCTCACACAAGCTGTAAATTGAGTTATGCTGTTACATGCAGATAGTGTTAGCTAAATTATTACTACTTAATACATGTCAATATATAATGTTAGGCTAATTAACAATACTAATGTTGCATTTTTTTACATCCCAAGCCTCTTTCATTCATGTGTAGAATTTGTGCTCACTATTGCTTTCCTAATATTTGAAATAAATGTTGTAAATGTGTGTATCAAAAAAGAAAGCAGGAGACAGGGTCAGGGAGGGTCTGCACAGGTGCACTTGCTTCTCTCATGTGCACCCTCTTGCTTCTGAGCGCTGCGCTCTCTTACTTCCCGATTTCTCCAGCAGTGACGTCACCACTCCAGACTACAACGATTTTACTTCCTGTGTTTCTGGTCTGCTTTTACTGTTAAATTAAAAAGAAACGCATGCTCATTTTGAAATGTCAGGAAAAAAGGTGATTGTTACAAAATTCCTGTGCTTGTGATAACTGTTTTACTCTCCACAGTATCATTTCATCCTGTACCCATCCTGTTTTATGCTCATTTTCTTATGAAATATGCAATTTTTTGGATCTTTGGTTCTTAAAATGGACTGAGGTGAAGTGAAAAACTGTCTTGAGGCATACATAACCAATCTGGACCAATATTTTGATCTTTGGTATTTAATTAACCTCTTGTGTTGCAGGTCTTAAACCCAGGTGGGTAAGGAAGGGGGAAATGTGATATCTAAAAATTAAGGTTTCTAACTTCAGGTTATTTTAAGAATTTGGCTATTTTAATGATTAAACTGAATTTATTTTAAGGTTACGTCCAGCTACACATTCTTTGACGTGTTTAAAAAAGATTTACTTGCTATATGATATACATGTTAAGTTACTTGCTCCACTTTTTATTTCAACATTTTTGTTCAGTCATGAGTTTAACCAGCAGTTTTGAACTTGCAATTTATTTATTTTTTCTTTCAGTGATTTACTAAGCCAGATTACTGTCCACTTTACTGATGTAGTGTTGTGTAGTCTGAGTAATTAAACTTGGAAGCTTCAAATCAGAAAATACTTCTCTTACTAGCACTTGGTTTTCCATGTCTACTGCATGTTCTTTAGTGTATATGCAACCATGTATGGAATCACATTACTAATAGGTCACATTCTTGGCTAATGCTCACATCCATATTTGGATCAGTCTCACTCTTAAAATGTAACTCAGCACAAAAATGTGCCTGTCACAAAGATTACCAGGGAATTAGCCTGTTTATGCGACAGTAAGGTGATGGCTAAAGGTTAGGACAGTTTGAAAGCAGCTTGACTCCAGAGCAACCACAGTTATTTGTGTATTTCTGTTTGTGTGAAGGTCTATATACGAGGAAGGAAATATAGTGGTAGTTTGGGGGGGTTATTATACAGAACTTTTAGTGGCATAAAATTTCATTTCATATTTCAAGTATTGTTCAATCTCAATAAAACACTTTTCTGTCATGCTGTCCACCTAATGTACCATTGCATCTATAGCTACCCTAACTTACATTGTGTGGTCATGTGCACACATGTTTGCTTATGTGCACACACAAAGGGTCCTATCAGACTCTGTATGTGTCTAAAGTGTTGTTTTTATATTGCAGCCATATTTCATTTTGGCCTACTTTCTTTTAAATTGCCTATGGGGGTTTGTATGGGGAGAGGTGCCATCACATTTATATATGACACTGAAGGAAAGGAAACTGAGATGAGCAACTTGTTTATGTTCGTATTCATTTCCTCTGCCTTCTTCTTTCTCACTCTTTCTCTTTATGTTTTTCACTCCTATTCTGTTTTATTTCTGAGGGTTTTTCACTGTCTCTTTCTGTTCTTATTATTCACTTAAAATTAGACTTAAATGTCATTAGTACCCAGGTGAATGGATAATTATATATTGAGAAACATATTTTTTTTTAAATTGGGAAATAATTAATCTGAATAAAATTTTCAGTAAGACTGAGTTTAAAAAAAAGCCTTTCATAGATTAGAACACAATATTCGTCTTTAAATCAGCTGCATATTTAAACAAAATGCCATTCTTCTCAAAGTAACACTTTCTAAACATAAAAACAAGCTACATGAAACAACATTATTTCTCTTGTCTGGAAAATATCAATTCTTTTTTTAATATATGGAGATCAACTTAAAAGGGAAGCAGCACCAGTGAAATTACTTGATTTTCAAATACTCTACTTTGATCAGCACAATATTTATTTATTGTCTAAAGTTAATTCCAAAATAATTTTCCGATTTTATAAAAAAATAAAATAATAATGTATTTGTCAATGCCATCTTTTTTTGACAGGGGCCTTGTTAGGTTTTATTAGCTTTGTGTCCTCTTTCCTAGTCTGCATGTATTTGAAGCCCCACTTTTCCTTTTCAGAGACCAGAAGAGTGTGTAGCAGTCTCCTCCTTGCTCCTCCCCTTTTCTGCAGGCAATTGAGACCGATTGTGTACCATTAAGCAAACTAGAGCTTCTGATTGGCTCCCTTGCCCTATAAAACGAATCTCAGTATCCAGTATACCTCAATATTTTTGAATGTATTGTCTATAAATCATCCCAAAATGGTAGTATCATATGGCAAGTTGTGTCATGCTTTTCTGTCGCTTTAGGCATACAACACGGGCTTAAGCAGGCAGATGAAACTGGAATTGCTTGTGGAACTACGATGATGCTTTTCAGGTTTGGTCTGAGATATCACCATGGCATCAGGATATATGTTCAGCCACAACTCCTTCACTTATTCTTATGGATGTAAGAATTTTAGCCACCAGCCCACTGGCATGTCAAGTTGGACTGAGAGACAGTAGCTACTATGGAGTCCGTCAAAACAAATACACAGTCGCTCTGTGGATGTACATGGTGAGAATGTTCGTTAAGTTGTAAATAAACTATCCTTTAATATAGATGGTGCAGTTGTTTCCAATAAATCATCCCCAACTAACAACACGGCTAGCTAGTTTCCATGTCCATAAACTGTTGTAACTTGGTTAGCTATGTCAGCTGACTGCAATTTCAGAAGCTCCTGAGGCAGCTCTTCCTTCATAACAAAGTGCCTATTTCTGGACTCCTCAAAATTTAGAATTTTCTCCTTCCAAATCAAACAAAAAAAATACAGTGAAGTGCATGGACCCACAAAGAAACTAACTTATCCAAATTGCAAAAGCACTCCATCCTCATTCAGTCTCCACAGCAATTAAACCCTTTAAAACAAACTCTATTATGTTGCATACATCATCTGAAGTTATCTTTATCTGCACCCAAAAAGAAAAAAGAAAAACAAAATATTAACTAATGTGCGTGGAGCCTAAAATAAATAAGCTTTTCATGGAGCTATAGAGGTCGATGCAAATGTGTGTTTGCGTGTGAATTATATTGTGTAAAAATGTTGAATTATTGAAGTGATTTCTTGCTGTCCCACTACCATTCTCCAGATGTTTAATTTCACAAAAGCATTTTTACAAAATTCAGATTATTGTAAATATGCATCTGTCAGACATCACGTTAATGTGTCATAGATGTTACACTAACTGAGGTATTAATTGGAGTCACAATAAACCTAGATGTCTATCCAGCTAAAAACATGAATACAAAAACATTTTTCATCCCACACATGCTAAAACATTCATAAATATATTTTCTTTAGCTGGCAACATTCAATTTATGGCAGTAGGGAACTCATTTTAAAATCCCTCTGGCCTTTAATACAGTTGAGGCTCACTATCCACATTGTATGTTTGTTTCTGAAGGTTGCAATCCTGAAACCAATTTAAAACACCTGCATTAGAACTCCAACATCAGATCGGCTACCATGCAGATGCAAATCAAACTACAGTTATTTAGTTGTGAAATTATAATGATTCCATGTTGATTCATAATGAAATTTAAACTACAAATGGAGAGCACTGAACCCTCTAATTGCCACATGGTATTGACATGCCAGGAGGAGTTACAGTAGTTTCCTGTGGGTTTTGAGAGCACATGAACATGAGTGTGTTCAAGCTCTTTTTTTAAAGATAAAACTTTTTTGAGATAAAAGAAAGACCTGTTCAACAACTCACCGGTTAAAATAGGTTTAGGTATAATAACCTATACAGACAGTCTTCAAAGTCTACAAGTATCTGATTGCAACGATAGGGAGGCATTGGTAATTTTAACCTTATATGTATATACATATTTTTGTAAGAAATATCCAATTCTGTACAAATAGGGGTTAATTGCTTCATAAGTTATATTTATTTCCATCTGTGTTCTTAACTAAGTTATTCTTAACAACACATCCATCAACAATATCAGAATCTATATTTTGAGCTGCGGGCTGCACGGTGGCGCAGTGGTTAGCGCTGTTGCCTTGCAGCAAGAAGGTCGTGGGTTCATATC
Organism: Apricaphanius iberus; assembly: GCA_028564705.1. Lineage (NCBI taxonomy): Eukaryota > Metazoa > Chordata > Actinopteri > Cyprinodontiformes > Aphaniidae > Apricaphanius > Apricaphanius iberus. Next base: position 240,577 of record JAPXFQ010001262.1, read on the forward strand.
CCAGCCCAGGGTCTTTCTGCATGGAGTTTGCATGTTCTCCCCGTGTATGCGTGGGTTCTCTCCGGGTACTCCGGCTTCCTCCCACAGTCCAAAAACATGCATGATAGGTGAATTGATCACTCTAAATTGTCCCTAGGAATGAATGTGAGTGTGAATGGTTGTCTGTCTCTCTGTGTTGGCCCTGCAACAGACTGGCGTCCTGTTCAGGGTGTACCCTGCCTAACGCCTGATAATTGCTGGGATAGGCTCCAGCTGCCCCGTGACCCTGAATTGGATAAGCGGTTAAGAAGATGGATGGATGGATTTTGAGCTGCTGCCTCTAATAATTTCCTGAGTAGACTCTCCTCTCCCTTTCACACTTCCTTAAGTTTCCCTAAACTAATCTGCTGCATCTGTGTCACAATGAAAAACTAACATTCTGTAAAGCTTCAGTGCATCTCATATGCAAAACACATATGACTTCACCATTTAATTCATTTTCAGTGGTACAACGTGCAGGCTTTTTTATATTAATTTCATTCTATTCTCTATCTACTTTTGAAGATATAACTGGTGTTGGCTTTGTTTACCATGCGGTCGGCCACTCGCTTCTGGAGGGTGGGGGCGCCAACATTTAAACCCCGGCGGGAAGTTTTCCAAAATAAAGTCAGAGCTGAGAGACAGAGAGAGCAAATAATGCACAGACACAGAATTTCTGTTTCACACTCGTACGCACCTGCAGGTGGGGAACAGTCAGAACTGAGCTGAACTGAACTGAACCGTCGTATACAGGGCTGTACCATTTTTATTAAAGAAGAACAAAGAACGTATTCACATGTCTATTCTCCTCCCCCTAGACTTTTATTACACCAACCGTTTATTCTCAAGGTTTTCCTGAGTTATCACTGTAACCGTCCGGTCTGTTTATGACTGTCTACTCCCTACTCTGTTTCTTATCTCCACATCCTGCTTTTACAACTTGCGATAACTTTAACCAAGAGTTTTACGACTTAAAAGCTTACTCCCATAAACAATACTGACAAACATATCTTTACCATCATGCAAGCTAATTAAAACAGACTTTTACTTTCTGAATACTAACTAAAGATTATATAAACATATTTAATACGAGACTGTTATATAAAGTAGCCCCAAAAAAAAATGAGTCACGACAATTCCCTCTTTCAATCTATTTTTTATATAGATTGACCATTCCTCTGTACTTCTCCTTCAGGCTCCAAGTGAGGGATTAACAGATATTGACCTTGCATATTATTACCAACAGCTTTGTCAATGCATTTTATGAATAATGAACGTATACATGGAATACAACAACATCCACATAACACCATAGTCGACACAAATACTGCTAATGAAACCATTATTGACATTGCCAGAGTTTTCCATTTTCCATATTATTTAACAAATTGTCCCACATTGAGGTATCTACACCTGATTGTTCTTTTAGCCTATTTGACAGTATTCTCAGTCCTTCTACTGCCCTAGTTAATTTTCCATCTGCATTAGTATTATTAGGGATAAACATACAGCATTGATCACCAAATATTGAACACCTGACACCACCTTTTTCAGCTAAGAGCATGTCAACTGCTATTCTATTTTGAAAAGCCATTAAGGAGGTGGCTTTACGTTGCTCATGTACAGCCTCAAACCCATCTCTAGTGTTATTAGCTAATTTCTGTACATTATAGTGTATATAATTTATTCTGTCCACATTCTTGTTCAAAGTACACCACCAGCAAATACTTGATTCCCAACCTGCTGAGACCTGATTAACCAATTTATATTCGTCTGGAACACCTCTAGGAACTCCAATGGCATCAATATAAGTTGGATCCTCTTCATGGCCTATTTCCCTCTTTCTAACATGATTATTCAAAGTGAGAAAAGTCTGATCTCCTGTGGGATCATACGTAAATATTGCTACCGGCATAATTAATGTAACGGGTGCACACAATCCTGTCCAATTACTAGGTAAAATGGAGCGGAGGAACTTTCCTCCACACCACCACCAAATATCAGCACGAGCCTGAAAAGATTTAATAGAAGTTTGGATTGAATTGCAATATGTAATGTTGACTGAACCCACTACTTTATTTCCAGGCTTATCATTTTTGAAACAAGTAAAATTATTTGGAGCAACATTACTATCAAAGAAAGGTGGGGTAGCTCTGTCATCAGCTATAGGGAATAATTTCTCCCAGTTACTACAATCTTTTACTGGATTTACACTAGACAGCAGGGAAACCAGACAAGTTGTGTTGAGCTTAACAGGTGCAGGGACCACCTTGAGAATAGGTCTGGCTCCCATGCACACAACACAATCCCGCCTCGCTTCTTGTCCTGCTTGTCCTACCATAAGCAACCAATTATTAGTGGAGCCACCCACACCTGTCATCATTTCAAAGTAATCGTCCACCGATGGTTCTTCTTTAATTATACTACCTCTTGCTGCTGAGGCCTGATTTTGACTTACCGAGGTGGAAGCATTACGAGAATCTTGACAGATCATAATAGGAAATTGAACATCTTTTCCCCCTTTATAAACCCAAATTATAAAGAGAGTACAACCTTGCCCATTCTCGAGATATTTTAAGGGGAGGAAATCACTTTTAGTTAAATTAACAGTAAGAAGTAATTTATCTGCAACCTTATCCAATTTAACCAAAGGACGCATATGTTTTGCATAAGCTGTAGTAGTGTACCTTCTCCAGTCATATCCACGGGGATCAGCAATTAAAGTGGACCAACTAGTATCTTTTTGATCATTTGTTATGTACCACAAGGGGTAGGTTTTATATTTACTTGCTTGTTCTCCCTTATAAACTAATGTATTTAAGGGAATAGTAATCACTGCAGATCGTCCTCTTGGTATGCAAAATTGAGAAAATCCACGATGTGCGGCGGAAGAGCCACACAGTGAATAGGGAGATGATTTAGCCATTAAGTTTCTTCTCGGTCTAATTGAGTGAACTTCAACCTGTGTTTGATTTGTAGAACTATTATAAGGCCATTCACCACAACAGTAAAAGATAATATTGACCAATAACATTATGCAAATACCTGTGGTGCACAGCACCTTCTTATTTTCCCAAAGATGCATACTTTCTGTTATTGGTGTGATCCTATGTTTATTTTAACCAAGGAAGGGTGTCTGTTTTTCTTTATCTTTACCTTTAAGCAATTATTTTTATTTTATTAATTTATTTTTTATCGTTTTAACCCAATTCAATATTCTTTCAGTACAAGGCAAAACTCTAGCAATTGTCACAACCTAAAAAACATTGACAGAAAACCATATCATCAAAAAAGATAATTGAAACAAAGATTTAGTAATCAAGTCAACCTTATAATGATCTAAGCACCCCTTAAAATGTTTTAGCGTATTAATAAAAACCTTTATAAAACCGTAAAAACTGAGTATTATGACAAAATCCTACAACTTTATTACTTAAAAAGTCTTTGACACCCTCTTTAGGCAGTGTCTAACAATCTGCACCTGTAGAATAAAAATTGGTTAAACAACCTGTAAAAAAAAAAACAGAAAAATGATTAATAAATGTTCAGTCTTTATTATTATATTTTTTAGTCTTTACTCTTGTTTATTCCTCCGTCACCAAGCGGCTGCAAGTGGTGAGACAATTCAGTAGAGTGAGCTCTTTATTTCTTCCAATTTTTTCAGATCGCCCTCAATGAAATGCCAGCTACTTCATTAGCTGAACATTTCCCCCAGTAAAACACAAATACACAGACAGGCCCCGCCTCCAATAGCTTCCTTCACCGATTGTGAAGTGGTTAAAACCTGCTGTGTAATGTGTTAGATGTTTTGCGATCTTTCTCTTCTGTATACTCCCTCTTCGAGAAAAGCAAGCCCAAATTGCTTATCTCGCCCAATTATGGCACATAAAGATCACACTGAATGATCACAGCAACCGGAACCAATCTTCTGGGTGGGCAAAGCCCTGCCTCCTGGCTTCGGCAGTCGATACTGCCTAGTCAGAACCAACACCACCCACTGCAGAGAGATTCCCCCAGGTCAGCAGAGAGCTGCTGCAGGTGAGGAAGGGGGTCGGGGGCCGGAGCACACTGGGACCAGTGAAACCAAGTAGAACCTTTCCCACGCAGCTGGACAGCGTGAGTCGTACGAGCAGCAACCTGGAACGGGCCAGACCAGCGGGGCTCCTGCCACTTCCTCTTATACACCTTCAGCCAAACTCGCCCAGCCTCGGAAGCAGACGCCGCAGGTCCCTGCACGTCACGGGGAGCCGGAAGGAAGGAGGAGACCAGGCCCTTCAGCTGTGGATGATCCCTCCGAGGGTCTGGATCTGGGTGGGGTGAAACCTGTGGTTCTCTGCCAGCCCACGGACCAGGGAAGATCCTGCCTGTAAACATCTCATAAGGAGTAAGACCTTTCGTCCTACAGACAGATGATCTGATGGCCATCAGAGCAATAGGGAGAGCATCTAGCCAATTAAGGCCCGTCTGAGCTGAAATCTTTGCCAGCTTCAACTTTAAAGTAGAATTAGAACGCTCGACAACACCTTGCGATTGCGGATGATAAACAGTGCCGAACTTGTGGGTTATTCCCATCTGTTCCTCAACCCGTCGGAGATGTTTATTCTTAAAATGTGTGCCATTGTCAGACCTGACCTTAGTTGGAAAGCCATGGCACGGAATCCAGTGGTTAATCAAAGATTTCACCACCATTTGAGAATCCTCACGTCTAGCAGGATACGCAGAAAGCCATGAGGTCAATGAATCAATAATCACTAACAGGTATCGGAAACCTCTAACAGGTGTCCCCATATCTGTATAATCGATCACGATCTCCTCGCCAGGCCTGCACAAGTCCTGGAAGGCTCCCATTTCTGGCTTGATAGTAGGCTTAGGATTAAATTGACCACACACCACACATTCACTCAAAAAACGCTTAATCATATGTGGCAGGAAAGGATGCCACCAAAAACAAAGATTACGTTTCATCTGAGTGTATGAAACATGTGCCACACCATGAGCCTCCTGAAAAAGGGTGGGTTTTAACGCGGCAGGTAAAACCAAACGGCCATCAGGCCCACGCCAAAAACCATCAGAAAAAACAGCACCTCTATCCTTCCACACAGTCATCTCCTGTGACGCAGCGACCTGCTGCGCCAACTGCAATTCCTCAGCAAAACTGTCTGACATTTCCTGTGCTGACGTGACAATCAGCTGCGTGTGGACACGTGACAGGTAACCCGCTGCCTCTTTTGCAGCCAAATCTGCCGCAGCATTTCCATGCGCATCAACAGTGTCAGCCTTGCTGTGACCCTTACATTTAAGAACAGCAAGGTTAGCTGGTAACATGACAACATCCAAAAGTTCCATAATGTCTGCATGATGCTGTATAGGCTTACCCGTAGTGGTAACAAAACCTGCTCTTTTCCACTGTGGTAATTCATAATGAATGACAGAAAACCCATAATTCGTATCAGTGTAAATCGTCACATCTTTATCTCTGCCCCACTTGCATGCTTCAATAAGAGCCCTTATTTCAGCACGCTGTGCGCTCTGCTTGCCATCAAGCTTCCCTGAAACAACAGTCTGAAATGAATCCCCATTTTGCTCTACTATTGCAAAACCTGATCTCAACTGGCCCTGCGAATCCCTAAAACAGCAACCATCTGTATAGAGCACAACACCTGAAGGCAAAGGGTCAGATCGCAAATCAGGACGTATTTTTTGAGCAACCGAATTCAGTCTGACACAGTCATGTTGCTCCCCAGAGATGGTCATTTGGTCAGCCATGTTTATTCCTTCATGCGTAAAAATAATGTTCGGTGCTTCCAAAACTCTGCTAATTCGCTGTTGACGCAAAGTTGAAAGAGTAAACATCTCAGAATTAACCAATGCCATGACCCCATGAGATGTCAAAATATGACGTGGATAACCCCTGACAATGTGTGATGTTTTTTCCACTAGATGAGCTATACCGGCTGCGTGTCTCGTGCAAGGTGGCTGTCTCATTTCAATAGCTTGCAGCTTTATGCTAAGATACATAAGAATGTGTCTCTGACCACACTTTTTCTGAAACAAAATGCCATTAACAATCCCATCTGTCTCTGATGTGTTGAGAAAAAATGGACATGTATAGTCAGGAGTGGCCAAATCAGCTGCTTGTGCTAGAGCCTGTTTCAACTTAATAAATGCCTCCTCAGCTGGTATATCCCATACTAACTTAGCATGCAGATTCTTCATACCATGAGCATTTACAAGCGCTCTGAGTGGTGTGGTTAGGTTCGTGTAATGAGGCACATAATGTCTGGAAAAATTTGTCAGTCCCAGAAATGACAGCATTGATTTAACAGTGAGAGGTTTTGAATGAGCCAAAATAGCATTTTTGTGTGTGTCAGTCAGTCCAGCGCCTTGAGCTGTCACCTTCCGCCCCAGGAACTGGACCTCCTGCCTGACCAACTGAAGCTTATCACGGGAGACTTTATAACCCTCTCTCCCCAGATGTTGTAACACAGCTAGAGTAGCTTCTATGCATGTTTCAACAGTAGGGGCCGCCAAAATCAAATCGTCCACATACTGGGTCAGAACACAGCCTGGAGGGAGCTGTACAGTGCTTAATGACTGCTTCAATACCTGATTAAACAACCTGGACTCAAAGCGAAACCCTGCGGAAGCCTACTATAACGTAGCTTCCTGCCTCTGAATGTAAATGAAAAAACATCCCTGACAGAAGGATGGAGGGGTAAACAGAAAAACACATTAGCCAAATCTATGCAGGTAAACCATTTCAAATCAGGTGTAAGAGATGCCAAAGCTGTATACGGATTGGGCGTAGCAATGGGAGGGGTTTTGAGGGCCTCATTGACAGCACGCAAATCATGTGCCATTCTGTATTTACCAGTACCTTGTTTTTCTACAGGAAAAATAGGGGTGTTATATGGAGAATCCGATGGTTCTAAAACTCCTACTTCAAGTAACCCTGCAATAGTGTCTGCAATACCTTCTTCAGCCTGAGGTTTATGTGGATACTGCGGACGCCAAATTGGATCAGAATGTTTCATCTCAAATGTGATGGGTGTTGTATGCACTAGACCGACATCAGTGGGACCATCTGACCACAAAGAGTCAGGCACGACCTTTAATGCCTCCACTGCATCAGGATGATCTGTTTTTTCTCTGCCATGATTTCTAGAAAGCTGCAAATGTTCCAAAAAAGTAGTGTCTGAGAGCTGCGTGTCTATTTTGTACATCTGAGAAGAAGGAGAAAAAGAGACTGAAGGTATCTGGGTAGGAACCCAATCCTTTAATGTAACTCCCCTTTTAACCATTCCCCCCAAATCTTTAGCTTGATGTTTTGGATGCAAAAATAAAGAAATATGAGGAAGCGCTTCTGCCTCCATCATATACCATTTCTGCTGCTCTGAAGTCAGATCAGCAAACAGTGCAACACCCTCCTTCCCCACAAAGCATGGACCCGAAGCCACAGACCAAGTTTGTCCTTCAAGTTCTGTTTCAAATTTTTCCTGATACAAAGTAGGATCGCCCCTCTCATATAAGAAGGTAACATGTAAAGGGTCAGGCGGTGGAACAAAAGGCTGGAGTTCAAGCAGCCACGGCTTCCAGCATCTCAGAAATTCAGCCGCAGAAGATTCACGTGCAGACATCGTAGTCAATCTGGCCCAGAAAATATCAGCCACTTGTGAAGTGTCATCTTTCAGCAAAAATTGACCACTCATGGTGTCACAGCAATGTGTATGTCCATTCGGAAAAATCACCATAAAGCCATCAGGGGTACACAGGATAGTAGCACCCAGTTTGATAAGCAGATCTCTGCCTAACAAGTTGACAGGAGTGGTTTGAGCAATGACAAAAGGATGTGATAGTCTTTGACCTCCCACCGCAACAGGCAATAGTTGAGTGACAGGGAGAATCATCGGAGCCCCAGAGATGCCCATCACAGACACTGTGTTCCCAGAAAAATTGACGTCTGGTAAAACTCTGTCCAGCGTGCTGAAAGTAGCACCAGTGTCCACCAAGAATGGCAATGAATGACCATATATGTCCATTGTGAGCATTGGATCCCCCTTAGTCCTGCTCACCAAGGTACTCTGTGGGCATTGTCAAAACTGAGGCCCCCCCTGTCCTCCTTGATAGGAGGGAGGAACCATATGCTGATTCGGAGCAAAATGTGAAGGTGGCTGACCGGGAGGAATAGCGCCCCCTCGTGGATGTGGACAGTCCTTCACCCAGTGCTCGTTCGAGCCACACCTGCGACAACCGTTAGCACCTGGCTGCCCTCTCCCCAGGCCTCTATTACCACCAAACCTGGCCCTATCACGTGACCGTCCCCGAGAGTGCCATGTCCGATAAGGAGCAGTAAATGGCTGATTCGGTGCGGCTGCAGCATACATTACAGGAAAGGAAGGCAACACTGTAGCTGATCCAACAGTCGGCGCTGCTTTAGCCACCATCTGCTTCACTTTTATTGACTGATATAAGTCACTCAATTTATTCTGAGCCTCTTTTAATTGGAGCTTCAGCAAAGCAGTCTCCATTTTCACATTCTCCTCAGCGTCCTTCAACGCAGAATCTTGCACATCTTGTAAATAATGTGTTATGTGTCTCTCCGATGGTTTGTAAATTCCTGAACCATCTGATGCTCCCACTACAGGAAGCATTAAATCAGGGCCCCCATGAGTTCTGGTATTCTGATAAACCCCCTCGCTCTGGTCAACTCCCAACGTCTGTACGTCGTTAACCTGTCCAACTGTTGCACATTCATCACGTTCAGTGGGGCTGGCACTCCCCCGAAGGTCAGCAGCCTGCCCTCGTACCACAGACGTTAATCTTTCCTGATCCTTCAGGATCTCATCCATCTGTTGTTGAACTGTATTTAACCTGTGTTCGTGATCCTGTATTTCCTCCATTAATGTACCATTGTATGCCAAGAACAATTTATCAGTCTCCTGTTCTGTTCTGTTTTTAACTAAGTTTAACAACTGTCTGTCCTCCTCCGCAGTGTGTGCTACAGTTCCTTTACCGGTGACCTCAAAATGCAATTTATAATCTTGTCCCTCATCGTTCACCTTCAGATCACCCTGTGGTTTATTAGTCAATGGGTCATGGGCCACAGACCTCTTTGATGGGCCACTCCAGTGTAAGACTGCAGTGTTTGAAGGGAGGGGGGAAGCGGGGGAAGCAGGAGAGGTACCCAGCGGGGGTGGTGCAGACCTCTGTGATGCAGCCTGCGTGCTTTGAAGTACGCTCTGGCCATCGTCAGTTTCCAACCCCCAAGAAATGTTTGTTTGACCAGATGTAGACAAGACGGGATACATATTTTGATAAGGCGGAGGAGTCTGGTCTGCCAAATAAACACTGTCTGCAGTAACACACAAATGATCAATGCCTTGACCCGTTAAACCCCATGTTTTCCACATTTTCTCAGTTTTTAAGTATCTCTTCTTAGCACCAGTGATGCTCCTAGCTGTTTTAGCTTTTTCTGCAAAACGCTTTCCTTCCTCAAAACACATCTGTGAGAGACACCTCTTATGTTCACCACTAGCAGCATGCCGAGCCCACATGGGCTTCATGTTGGCTTGAAACTGCTTTTTATCTTTTTCACCGGGCTTATCAACTAATACAGAATATAGTTTTGAAATGTATACTAACAATTGGGCATCTAACGTGCGCCACTCCTGTCCCTGTGGAGCAGGAAGCAATTTATATTCGGCTGCCATTGAAAGTTTAAAACAAAATCCAAAATGGATTAAAATTGAAGTAGGCAATTTGTAATAACTCTGTAAATTATTTATTTTAATTGAAAAACTATCAATTAGTAGGCCAAATTTATCCCAATATTAATGCAGTTTAACAGTAAAGGCAGTCAGTTTGTATTTAATTTATTTTTTTTAAATTTTTTATAGTGAAGTGGTTTATGTATTATTTTAGTCATATAACATTAACCTTAATAATGATTTAGGCAAAGCCGAAACGAAGGAAAGCTAAAAAGGTTTATAACGAACTTTTTATTTTCTCATTAATTTATTTATATACTGAGATATCAGCTGTTTTGTCTAAAACACAAAGAATTTTAATGAAGTCCGGCCGGCGGCAAAACCCGCGACGGACACTTCCGCAAAACACACAAAGAAATAGAATTGTCCCAATATAAAGCCAGTCTAATTTATAATTAAAACAAACCTAAAAAAATATCTGTAAAACTCGCTTTGTAACAGAATATTAAACCGTTTAAACAAAAAGAACTCCACCGCAGTGGCGGACCAAATCAGGCACAATAGAACTTCCGGGTCACACCGCGGAATGGAAAAAACAACCGGGACAAAGACGGCTAATCCTTCACTACAATGTTAAACCGAACAAACTGTACTCATAGGTAAACCAACCAAAGACAAAAACAAAATGCCTCCAGCAGAACCACACTTCGTCTCCAAAGACTCGAATAACTGTTTAACCGTGTCAAACAAATACCGGTCGGAAGCTAGGCTACCAGAGTGTAACTGTAAGCATGAGCACCCCAGCTCAACCGGAACAAAACGGTGCCGCTTCGTTACAATAAAAAAGTTATTTTATATATATATTCTAAAGAGTTTACTACCAGTTATCCATAACAATAGTCCTATATATGTGTTAAACAATGCTTTAGACGTGTTTACGTAAGTGTACAAGGTTGAACGCCTTTATTCCAGGCGAGACTCACACACACTGTATGTTAGCTGTAAGCTAGATATGGTGGTACTGTAGCCAACTGAAAATGATACTTCCCATTATTCCTCTACAATGCCAAGCTTCTACGTAATCTGCACAAACAGAAAACGAGGGCATCGACTAGGCGTTTAAAATTCGCAGAGGAATTATGGTTTTAGATTCAGTCAGTTAGTTCCCCTAAATGAGGAGTTTATATGAGGCCGGTGTGCAAAAAGCTACCTGGTAGCTTCCTTACCTAGCCTCCACTCCGTCCAAGCACACCCACAATCACACCGAAACAAGTACAGTAATTTTACAATATTTATCAAACACTAACCTCAAACCGGACCGACCAAAAACTGGACCATAATACACACTTCCACGTTCGCGGTGCTCAGTCGCGCGTTTTGGAAGAAACGCAGCCTCTCCAAGGTAATCCGTTAGCAGTCAGAGGGCTCCCGGGCCCTGCCTGCTGCTAAATTCGTTTGCCAGCCAAGGAGCTCCCAAGACAGCGTCCTGTCTGGGCCGGACGGCCAACCTCGAGCCCGATCCCCCTATGGTCGGTCCTTAACCAAAACAAAAACAACACGTCAACATTAAACGGAGAACGTGTAGATCAATCAATACCTATTAAATTTGTGTTAGCGCTGTTCCAGATTGATACAAAACCACCCGGGTGCTGATTTAGCAAGGATCAATCCAGTCGCTCTCCGATTCTCTGTTGAACTCCAAGGAAAAAACACAAAATTACTGTAATGTCACAAACACATGCATCAACCAGTTATGCCACACTTTACTACTCACACTCAATCTCTCCCAGCTCCGAAACAACTTAAGACCGAATTACGGAGCACGCATCCTCCACCATGTGTTGGCTCCTAGTTCCCATGCGATCGGCACTCGCTTCCGGAGAGAGTAGGGGCGCCAACATTTACCCCGGCGGGAGTTTTCCAAAATAAAATCAGAGCTGAGAGACAGAGAGTGAAATAATGCACAGACACAGAATTTCTGTTTCACACTCATACACATCTGCAGATGGGGAACAGTCAGAACTGAGTTGAACTGAACTGAACCGTCGTATACAGGGGTGTACCATTTTTATTAAAGAAGAACAAAGAACGTATTCACATGTCTATTCTCCTCCCCCTAGATTTTTATTACACCAAACGTTTATTCTCAAGGTTTCCTGAGTTAATCGCTGTAACCGTCCAGTCTGTTTATGACTGTCTACTCCCTACTCTGTTTCTTATCTCCGCATCCTACTTTTACAACATGCAATAAACTTTAGCCTAGAGTTTTACGACCTGTCTCGATTCAGCCCATAAAACAATCTGACAAACATATCTTTACCATCATGCAAGCTAATTAAAACAGACTTTTACTTTCTGAATACTAACTAAAGATTATATAAACATATTTAATACGAGACTGTTATATAAAGTAGCCCAAAAAAATATGAGTCACGACACTGGTCACTGTCATTTGGGCGTAGAATGTTGTTATATTGGAACCAATGCCTGCTTGTTCACACACCTGTTCCTTACATATTGACAAGCGAAATTCCCTCATTACTACAGACTACTCACTCTGCTTTGGAATATGACAATAAAAATTGTCCAATTTTACAAAGACTCCAATTAAGTTTTATTCTTCTAGGACTAAATCAGCCTGCAGGACCTTTTAAAAATGGACCAGGTGTGCACCATTTATATTAGCACAAATGTATAATATTCAATCGATAAGTACCTGTAATCCTGGCCGCTCTGGACTTGTGGGATCATACTGCTTAATGCTGGATTTTCCATCTAAATTTGAGTAGCTACATGGCAACGTTTCTCAGTTATTTAGAATTACATTATGTTATTAATAAAATGATATGTTATTCAAGTTGCCACAACGTCATACAATGGTGGTTTGCAGGCAAAGTTCAACATTGTCTTACTCATTTCATCTTTCTTGTAAGCTGTCACAAACCACAAGCTTATTTTTGCGAAAACTTAATCCATTTTTGTATATTTAGCAGCATATGTTTGAGTTTTCCTCTTTTTCTCCAAACTACCTTTGCTATTTTAATTTCAACATGGCTTTCTGACTGCTTCGATGTGTAACATCAACATGTGTTGCAAAAACCAAACAAAAAACTATTCAAAAATTATCTGCCAGAGACAGCCCAGTATGGCTAGCCATTTTGGTAAAAACGGCATATCCTTTATGTTAACTGTTATGTATGCCCACTAGTATGCAACTATACAGAACTATTCATCCATCCATTTTCTGAACTGCTTAATCCTTAAGGGGTCACGGGGGGGTTGGTGCCTATCTCCAGCTGTCAACAGGCGAGAGGCAGGGTACGCCCTGGACAGGTCGCCAGTAGTATGCAACTATACGTAACTAGTTAAACATGTTCCCATACTAGTTCAAACCTTTGCCAAATAAGTTCAGAAATACTTACTAGTAATCCATTTTTGGCTAGGTGCACCTTTGGTAGACTAGTACAAATCAGCTTGTCATAGAGCACCGGTTCTTGCGGTACAAGACTAGCCCACCAGGAATTTTCCTGGTGCTCCCGATTAGCTGCTCTGAGGCTGTTTTAGTGTGAACTATGAGCTGTTTAACTAAACCAAAAGTCTTTAAATGGATAATTCACATTTTTTATCATTTTTAATCTATTTTTTGTGCATGAGCATTCACCCAACTGTGTGATCACTTCCTGGTCAGAGCTTTTGCTATTCAAAACTTTTCAAGAAAGTAGTCTCGGCTAGTGTCTGGGTCCATCAGACTGTGCTGTTTTGATTCAGAAAATTATATACATTTGCATGATTCATTCTCTTAAAAAAAAAAAAAAAAACTGGCCAAAATTCACACCTCACTATTACTTGCAACTATTTTCTTTATATTCCAACCAATAAATCTGTTTCGTAGAGCTTACACACTCAAATGAAGACGACAAAAGACAGCTAAAGCAAGAGCAAGTAAAATATAATAGTGCGCACTTGCAAATTCGCAAGTTGTAATAACAAGAATGTGCCAGGATCACCTTTCATTTTCTATCGTTTTCCTGTCACAGACCTATTTGTTGGGCAACTTTGGCTTATAGCCATTGACCACTCTGTGGGAGCTATGGTTTCGGGAAACAAGGACTTTTGTGTGTGTAGTGCACACTTCAGCGAGGACGATAACATGCACAAACAAATAGGAAAGAGGAAAACAGTTATTTTGAGTGGTGCGGTAACGGTACCCAGGGTAAGTTCTGTTAAGTTCTACTAAATACTTTGATGCAGCCTACTACATTTTTTCAAGCCAGTGTGACCTGCTATATCTCGTCCCTTAGCCAGTCATTTCTATGCTCTCCCTTATTGTTTCCACAAGTAGAATAAAGTACATGTCAAGGTGAAAATAAAATTTTCTTGCCCTTTATTGAGAGATGCTTTTGAGTCAGACAAGAGTAGAGCTGTTATTTTGTGGTATACACCATGAGCGACTTGGGCTTTTCAGGTTTGTTAAAGTGTATCAATAAGTGTTCCAATGTTCCCTGAACCATTTTAAAAGATTTATTAACCAAAACTTCACTGTGAAGTTTGTATATAATGTCATAGTTTTTTATCTGATCTGCTAGGCTCACAAATTAACTTCTGATGCTATAACAAAAGCAGAAACCTGTGTTCTTTAAGTCTTATTTTGTTGTTCTATTTGCCAAACCAGCTACTTTTCCAGTTTCCCACCCTGTGATATGTCTCTTCTAAATGGGTAAGTCATGTGATAGCGTACTTAGTGACATGTTATGTAGAGTGCATATGCTCACATTTAAGATTTATACTTATTTTACAGTCAAATAACTGGGACAATCAACCAGAGATATTCTACAGTTCAGTAGTGTTAAACAAAACACACTGAACTTGGTGAATTCCTGTTAATAATTCAGCAATGTCTGTGTGCTGTTTTGCATGTTGCGTGTAACCTGGGATAACCACTTCTCCCAACCTCACACGAATTTAGCACAGAGAATGGTTAACACACATACATTCAAGTTTGTGGTTTGACTGTGAGTTCCCCCCCCCCAACCAAATAAACTCCAAATAACTACATCTATACCAATGCACAATCCCCATTAGTTTTTATTTTAATTCTCATAAGTGTTCTACTTCCTCACTTGGATTTACATTTTTGGAGCCATCCCCTTGAAATTAATGTTCTGTAAGCACAAACATACAGTACTATGTTTGTTAAATTATTTTAATTTTGTGTGAGTTAAATAGAAAATAATGATTTTAGTTATTTAGTAATGTAATATTCATGGTTAGAACTAAATCAGTTTACAAGGCAAGATAATTTTATTTGTATTGCACACTTTCAACACAAGGTAATTCAAGGAGCTTTACATTTTATAAAGCTGCCTGCTTCACAGTTTATAAAGATGCTTACTGATTCCTGCCACGCAGCAGGCATCAGTAGGCATCAGCACATCTATGCAGCTGGTGCTCGGAGATGTTGACGGACCGTCCGAGCAGCTGCTGAGTGAAGTTGGGAAAACTGAACTTTGACATGCTGGGTCAGGCTGAAGTTATGAAGAGTGTCATCTATTTTATTGTTTGTCAGTATAAATCTTGAAGTCACCCACAATGATTAGTCTGTCATACTCAATAAATATTGAAGACAAAAGGTCATTAAAGTCATTAAAGAAATAAGTTAGGTTTTGGTGGTTTGTATAACGATATGTATCGTTCTGTCTCTATGGACCTTACTGTGTCTTGAATAAAGTTGATTGATTGATTGATTGATATAACGTTAGAAAAAAAGCTTTGTTAAAATCCTTTATGGCTAGATATTCAGAGTCATATGACCGCTGGGGCACTTTAAAAAAAGCTATTGAATCATGGAAAATTCTGGCAATGCCACTACCTCGTTAGTGTTTCCTGCTCTCGTTTAGAAAATATTAATTTGGGGAGGTAGATTATATCAGTGCGGATGTTTCATTATTTACATTTCACCAGGTTTCTTATAAAAGATAAAGCCTGTACATTATTCTCACTGATCAAGTCATTGATTGGAAGTGTCTTGCCTGATAAGGACCTAATGTTTAATATAACTAGTTTAAGGGTTTTTATGATGGGTAACTGAGCAGGAGATCAACTTCAGATTTTGTGTGGTATGCAAATGTTTGGATTTAGTTTTCTGCTACTTATAAGCACTGGGATAGTACTATTTTGGTCAGGGAGGCCAGACATCTTCTAGGAGAGGATGGGAGTAGAATTACTCTGGTTCTCTTCAGTATCAAATGTTTGTTAATACTAGTTGTGAGATTGGCAAGATATTAGTCCCAGTAAGTAAATTTAGTCCAAGTTTTGGTGTTGGTTGTGTCCCAATTATGATTTGTGCCCTCATTTTTTCAGAGAAGGTTCTAAAGGGGGAGTCATTTGGTGTAGAGCCAGGTGCTGTATGTTTCTGCTTGATCCTTCTGCTCTGCTTACAGCTTTGGGTACCGGTGTGAATACTTTTTGTCCTAGTGGAGTTTTCTCTGCTTGTATATCTACAATAGTGGCTGTCTGAGCTGTTTGAGAGTTAAGAGTGTTCAAGCCTGTAGAAGGTGTGAGTTCAACCATCTGTCTTTCTTCATCCTTGAGTTCATAGGGCAATGTTTGGAGCTGTTTGCCTATGTTTGGGAACATGCAGGGCTGTATGATTAAGATAGATGAACAGATCAGAGTGTGTGATAAGGTGTTTTGCTCCACAGAATATTTTTAAATTGTTTATAAATCTCATTCATCAATCAGCACAGGTGTTTTTTTAAGAATTTGTGCACCATATGCAGCCTTCATAATTCCTCATCGAATGTTGTTGGGAGAGGTCCACAGACAAAGATGACAATGTTCAGTCCCTGTAGATTATCCAGTAAGCCAGAAATGTCCTGTTTCAATATCAATATCTCCAACCTAGGGCTGCAGCTATCTACTCTTTTTGTTACGATTATTCTAGCCCTTTATCGATTCAATTAATCGATTAATCAGATATTTTTAAAAACATTTTTAAATAACCAAAACAAATCCTGCATAGCGAAATGGGCTTCAAAACTAAGCCCATTTACAGTATTTATTTATTTGACAAAATAACAGTCAACAGCAATAATATAAGTTAATAAAATAAATAGCCCATCCACTTTTTTGTGAAAAAGCCTTGGTGAAAAGTTGCAATGTTTTTGTGATTTTCTTATTCGCCAATCACATAAATTGTTTGAAAAGCAAGACGAGTTTGAGACAGCATTGTCACATAAACCTTGTCAAAATAAAAAGCCTTTACATTTAATTTTAACAGATGGAAACTCTAAAATGTGACCAGATCAGATTGGGTCCCCACTAGAAGAACATCTATGCTTTTATTTTGGTGCTACAGTCCCAGATCCACCCTGGGCCCTTTTAGCCCCTCTATTTTAACCTCCTGGATACGCCCCTGCTCATCAGTATTGAACGTTATTAATCATTCTAAAAACTGTGTCAGGAGAGAGTGAGAACGTTTTTTTTTATTTATTTATTTTACTTTTGTCGCAGCGCCGCATTAAGTCTTTTGATTTTAAATGTTGGAGCATTTTTTGTTACAGATAGTGATGATACTGTTCATCCGTCCACACGCAGATACTGAAAACAGAGAAAACGCAGATCTCCACTTTGGGCAGAGTTTTTTAAAAGTTTTGTTTTTGTGCCGAAAATCTGCATTTACGTGTGGATGACAGGCCAAAAATGTATCAGATTTATGAGATACCCGGCTACGTGTGGACAAAGCTCTCTTGTAATGGAACGTGAATAAGTTTACTACTGAAAAGCATCCAAGCTAAACATCATATCTAGTCAAACAGCATCATGACATTGCTACAAATACAGTATTAAAATTAGGATCATTGAGGCCGTACTGCGGTGATACGCCAGGTCTACTTTGCAGTATTAACACAGCACTTTGTTCTCTTCTTTTTTTAGAATGTAACTATCCCAAACTTCACACATTTTCTGCCGTTATATGGCATCTTTACTCTACGCCATCGTGCAAACTAAATCCCCAAAAAGAAAATCAGTTAACAGATAAACAACTTACAATATTTTACCAGTAACTCTACTTTGAGCATTGTTTTTCATTTAATGTTGTGTCAGCTGGCTCAGATCATGTCTCGGAGATGTAGGATTAGAAGCCATTTTTGTTTAACACAAAATATCCAATGACACATCTGTTGTGTAATGATCATTTCTGACCATAAAGATGGTTAAAACAGTTGTATGTAATTGTCTTCTCATTCAATTCAATTCAAAAATACTTTATTGATCCCAGAGGGAAATTAAGTAAATATGACAATTCAATCTTTTACCACTTTTTCATCACACTCTAAACTTTAAAGAAATGTATTTATCAAATTAAAATAAAAAATAGAACTATGCAATCATGAGTTTATATAGATATAAAGAGCAGTCACCGGTAGTCAAACTATTCTCTTCTGTAGACATAAGAGTGATCCCTGCAGGGATGGATCTAGAATTCAAGACGATCCTGGGCTTGTGATAGGTTCCATAAGTCAGAACGCCGAAATTGTGACTTGTGGGTCACAAAAATCAACTGGAACATCAGACTTTCCAAGAAATTTGGAGAATATTTTTTTTTTAATTGAGTTTCGATATGGCTGGTCCTTGAATCAACAATAGTAAGCTGTGAGGAAAACATGTTGGGTTTTTTTACAAAATAAAAGAGTGTGTGAAGAAAATGATTTTACATTTAGAGCCTTGAAGTCAAAAGTGCACAAAATAAACAAGGTTTTTGCATGTTAAAATATCTGTAAGAGGTGCAACGTAAAATGGCTACCTAGGGGTCGTCGTATTGGAATCCTTACTTCTCAGAGAATATTAACTGGATTGTTGTTAACTTGGCTGTGACATCAAACCCAGCTCTAGGTTCCTTCTTCTGAGGTAAATGGAGCCCACTATGAGCGCAGATGAAGGATTTATTTGATCATATGCAAAAAATGTGAGATTTTTTTTAAAAATGATGCAGAATCACACCTGACCACCTTAAAGGTGACAAAAAGCCTTGGATTACACAATATAATGAAGCAAAATACCACTATCAATCAGCAATATCAACAACTATTAACAATATCAAGCTGTTTATTGAAGATAGAATAGAATAGAATTCCTTTATTGCTCCACACGGGAAATTCAGCTTTAACAGTAGTACAGCAAAGTGAAAGGTAATGCAAGCATTTAGATTCATACAATATAAAATTTAAAACTAGAAATAAAAATATTTACATTAAGGAAACTTTACAAAACCAAAGAACTGTGCAATTATTAAAAATAAAGTGTTATATTTAGATTTGAATGTGCAACAGAGTATGATACTTTCAAAACATTACATTTTTACAGAAGGTCCTTGTGTAGTGGTGCAATAAAAAGTAAACATATTGTTCAAAAGAAGCTAACAGAATATAGATTGTGAAAACAGATGTGGAAACAACAACAGCAGGAATGTTACTGTGTCAAATTGTGCAAATTACAGCAGCAGTGTAAACATTTATGAGTTTGCTGGGAGCAGTTATGGTTGTAGAGTTTCAACGTTGCTTGGAAGAATGACCATCGATGACGCACCTTAATGCATCTAGGATGAAGCAGTCTGTCACTGCAAGAGCTCTGCAGCTCAGCAACATGTTAATGCATGAATTCAGAGGTACTGTCCATCAGTGATGATATTTTGGCCAGAGTAATCCTGTCTCCAAACCACCTGCACTGGATCCAGGGGGCATCCTAGAACAGAGCTGGTCTTATTGATGAGCTTATCCAACCTCTTCCTCCCAGCTGTAGATAAATTGTTGCTCTAAATTACTACGCCGAAAAAGATGTCTGATGCCACCACATAGTGAAAGATCTTCAGGAGTGCTCCCTGGAGCCCAAATGTGCTCAGTGTCCTCGGCAGGTAGAGACTCTTGCTAAAAAGGGCATCAGTGTTGTGGCAGACCATTTTATTGTTTAGGTTAACACCCAGCTCTTTAGTCCACTGTCTCACATTCCACTTCCTGGATGTTGACCGGTGTCAGTTTGGTGGGTCTGCACCTGTGGAAGTCCTCACTCTTTGGTTTTCCCCACGTTGATCAGGAGGTGGTTCTTCTTGGACCAGTCCACAAAGTCCTGAATCTGCTGTCTGAATTCTGAGTCATCCGTGACAAGGACAACTATGACACAGTCATCTGTTAGTTCAGATCACAGGTCCAGGGGATACGCCTCATGAAAGCTAAACCTATAAAACAAGAGGCCTACAAAGTTTGACTATATGATTAATACCTAGCAAAAAATTTGTTTTCTCTTACATGTAATCCTGACTGACATCTCTACTGTCTTTTCCTGGTTTGTTCATCCTTACCATGATTTCATCTAATGTCTCTTTGCTTTCTGTTCAAGTTTTATGACCAGTTTCCAATGTGCTCATTCACAGATTAATTACATACATACAAAGTAAGGAAAACAACTTTATTATGAAAAGCTGTATTACAAAATTATCATATTTCAAATCAGGCCTACATAACGTGTGCAACCGAGAGATCCACAAACCTCATTCATCACCTGTTTCATCACAGCTCATGTCATTCCGTAGCACTACTTTTTGTCTGTTATCTATGTTTAAATCAGTCTTGTGTCTCAGGCGCAGTTTGTTGGCTGTTGAAGAGCTTATTTTTCAGGAAAGGCTCAGGGCAGGCTGTAGGAAGGCTACTTTATGCACCTGCTGCTTCTCTGTTGGAGTTTGGTGCTACATGTTTCTTCCTAAAGGCTTTATTTTTCCTTCAACAGTAAAATTATAAGTCAGGGCTTTTCAGAAAAGATTTGAAACTTGAGCCCAAGTAGCTATCCCCTAAACATGAGCTGCCACTAGAGACCTGAGAGTTGATTGTATACACTGTTTCACAGAAATCAATGCCATATGATAACAGTTACCGGAATAAATAACTCAGTCTTAAGCCAGTTTTGCATTCTTTACCATCAAGAAAACATTTTCTTAAGTCTTAATGAACAAATATTAATATCACTCTTGTGTGCGTGGAATACTTCAAATGAACATTTTACAGTTTTACGTCAGTACTGTGCATTCAGCCTTCAAATGACATGAAAACCTCTATAGCATCTGTGCTCCCTCAGGTCTGCAGATACAGTATGACTGATTAATCCTCTAACTGATCCTTGGACTCACCATGTCCTCTAACCCATATCTTGTCCTTTCTTTGCCCTTTTGACATCTCGTAAGACCTGACCTCAACATGAGCTTATGATATTGCCCAGGCGCAGTCACCAACTGCCTGTATTAAAAATGGATGTAACCCAAAAATAAAAACTCATTTAGAGATTGTAATTTTTTTCCAGACGTTATGTGTCACAATTGTTTTATGAGGTCAGCTAATCTGGCACATTTAGAAATGAGCAATTATCCTGCATGCAGCATGTGTCAAACCCAGAGAAAAGAGTAAGAAAAGAGACGTTTGCTAAAGGCCAACTTATTTCTAATGAGGTTACTTTTTGACATTACATTTAAATCAGAGGATTTCCAATGTGGGAGGTACAATCAACTTACAGTAAATGTTCCAAATTACTTGTACAAACACCATATCAATATTTTGCAGTCTGGCTGTGACGTCATATTAATTCCTGTATGTGTGAAATAAAATACTTTGCAGTGTTTAGGCATCACGTCTACCCAATAAAATATGTAATATAGATGTTGCATTTTTCACACATATTACTTACAACCAGTAATAGAGAAACTGTAATTAATATGACAGAGTTAGTATATGTGGGAACCAGAAGACAGACAGCTCAATTACCCTGTAGTAACACTGTAGCCCCGATTGCCAACTGTTTGTTCACAAGATGGTGAGCTAACCCAGGTTTGCTACACATGAATAAAGATAAAAAGGTGCTCTATGGTATCTTGTTCTGTCACCAAAGCCAGGTCTTCAAGGACACAGTCAGATAACATTTGGTCCCTGTCTACTTCAGACAAAATCTGTGGCAACACAGCCACCTTTAACACAACACACACACAGATGGAGAGAGAGAGAGAAAGAAAGAAAGAAGGCTGTTTCAAAAGACTATGCTGCCATCAGTGCCTGCATCAGTACCGACATCAGTGAGCCATTCATAAGTGTGCAACTTGTGGTGAGAATGTGCCGCAACCAGGTTTTTATTATTAAAGATTACCTGATGGCGGGATAAAGGGAGATATGGGGTTTGTGTCCGGGCTTCCTACAAGAAGGGTTGAGTATAAACCAGGAAGTGGACTTTGAGACTTCTGTGCATGCGTCGGAGTGCAGATGCCACCTGACACCTCCGGCTCTCCAATACGGTTTAACTGGTTTTTAATTATTTTCTTATGAATAGTTTTAACAGTTTTAACAGTTTTTAATTTTTAGGAGTTATCTTTTATCGGACTCGTTTTTTAAATCAGAGCTCGGACTGCTGCTACCTTCATCATGCCTCCACTCACCTATAGCTCCGGGTGTGTTGGTTGTATCAGGCTGACAAAGAAAATCTTGGAACCGGAGCAGAGGATCTCTACTTTACACTTGATCCAGGACCACGAGCGCGACGTGAACATCATCTTCGGGCGGACTTTCACTACTCCCACCAGC
Organism: Apricaphanius iberus; assembly: GCA_028564705.1. Taxonomy (NCBI): domain Eukaryota; kingdom Metazoa; phylum Chordata; class Actinopteri; order Cyprinodontiformes; family Aphaniidae; genus Apricaphanius; species Apricaphanius iberus. Next base: position 262,916 of record JAPXFQ010001262.1, read on the forward strand.
GCCCAGCTGGCCGACACAATCCTCTGTCAGCCCGGTGAAGCTGTGGAGGGGGAATCCATTGCTGGGTCTCCAGACGGACTCGGACAGACGAATGCCGGTGGAGGTATAACTACTGCAGAGGAGGAGCGCTGGTTCCAGTAGGGGGTGCCGCAGGGCACGTGGTCGACGGTCAGGCCTGGTCGTGGTGGGGGCGCCCGGAGCGGCTGCCACCGTTCTCCTCCACCCGGCCTTCCGCTGTCAAACCGTTTTAGTGCCCTGGGGGATGACTTTCCTCCTCTGACAGTCCCTTCGACCGCGCCGAAGACCAGCAGCTCCGCAGGACGGCCGCCCTTCCCATCCCCTCCCAGGAACCAGAGCAGCAGTCTGACTCCGGAAGCAACTGGCATCGTGCCAAACCAGAGGAACGGATGTCGGTGGTGGAGGCGTGAGACTGAGACCCTGCAGCAACACCAAGGACCGATGAAGAAACTCAGATGGGTGGGAGTGGCTCGGGAGGATGACTGGAAAACGAGGGAAACAACACAGGTTAGTCATGGATGGATTATTATCAGAGAAGAGTTTAGGTCAGTTACCACTCCTAGGAACGGAATCCTCTGACGACCATCTGGTGGAAACGCTCCTCCTAAATGCTGCAGATGCTGATGAGGTAGCCAGCTCCAGGTGTGTCAGCCCAACTCTCAGCACCTGCAGAAGGAAAGGGGAAATGGCTCCCTCTGCTGGATCCTGCCAGACCCTGACAGAGGGGAGGCGGAACTGCTTTTATAAGTTCTTCAACTCTTTCCGCCTAACCTGTGTAATTTGATCATTTTACCAACTTTGAATACACTGCCTCTGTCTGTAGCACTCCTCAAATTTTATGTGTCACAGTTTATAGGCCACCGAAAAGGAATGTAAGCGTTTGTACCTTAAAGGAAGTTAATTCCTTAAAGGAAGGAATTTTCAGAGTTTTTATCAATTTTACACAACTCCTATGGAAGGATAATTTTAGCTGGTGATTTTAATCTACATATATATATATAACCTTTTAGATCCTTTATCAACAGATTTGTTTTAATATTTGGAATTATATAGATTTTATCCAGCATGTCATGCAGTTTTGTTGAAGCTTTTAAAAAGTTTCCTCCTGTACCTTTACCTGCCCCCAGTAATTTTATTGTGAATGATTTTAACAATAGACTTAAATCTGCTCTCGACCTGCTGGCTCCACTTAAAGTTACAGTACCATGGAGAAAAAAATATCTTAAAAAATTAAAGAGGAGCTGCAGGGTGGCTGACAGGAAATGGAGGAAAAATAAAATCACAATAAATCATCAGATAGAAATAGAACATCTCAAGTCATACAATAGCACTTTAAGAAATTCCAGAAATACATACTTTTCAAGTATTATCTCAGAACATAAAAATAATCAAAAAATTATGTTTTCTACTATTGACAACATTCTTAATCATTCCTCTAATACTTTTCAGAAAACCCCCTCAAACACTCTCTGTGAGGAGTTTGCAGACCACTTCAGAGGGAAGGTAGACACCATCAGATGTAATATTTTATCCTCTCAAACTAACATGGTTTTAGACAAATCTGAGTGTCTACCTTTACGAGAGACAAAACTGGACAGTTTTGTCCTGTTGGATGCTGGGACCCTTGATAAAGTTTTCTCCTCAGTAAGGCCCACCACAAACGCTTTGGACCCGATTCCCACACAGTTCTTTAAGCAATTTTATGGTTCTTTTAAAGATGAGATTTTAAACTTGATGAATAGTCCCTTCAGACCGGGTTTTTTCCTGCCGCCTTTAAAGTTCCGGTGGTGAGGCCCATGCTGAAGAAGAGCAATTTAGATTTGAATGATTTAAACAATTACCGACCGGTATCTAACTTAACATATTTAAGCAAAGTTGGTGTCCTGGTAGGAGATTTAAGCTCCGATGCGGCCGAGGAGGTCGTAAAATTAGGTGCGGGACAGACGGAAGTAGCGCTGAAAGAGAACCTCATCCATACGCAGCTCCTGGAGCAAATGGTTAAATCACCGAACCCAGAACGCATCTGAATAATGGGCGCTGATGCACCCGATGTCAATGTTGTCTAGCTTTATTTAGCTAATAAAGCCAACCATCTCTCTCGTTACAATCCACCATACTGCAGAACGTACTGCAACAGAGGAAGCCCCGCCCATGCGTTGTTTTGTCCTCAGAAGCAGGCTATGGAAGCCAAAGGTACATGCGTCAAACTTCATCCGTTGGATGCGTTGGTCGACGTATCCAACGGATGCGGTCTGAATGCAGCTTTATTGGTTTTGGACCTTCTTATCTTTCTAAAAATGCTTTTACCATATAAACCCTTGCGGCCTCTGTGCTCCTCTGGCAACCATCTGCTTATCATCTCCAAAGTCAGGACACAAACAATGGTGAGGCGTTCTTTAATCATTATGGCCCTCACCTCTGGAACAGGCTGCCGGAGGACCTCAGGGCCGCAGAAAACATTGATGTTTTTAAGAGCAGGTTCAAGACTTACCTTTTTAGCCAAGCTTTTAACTGATTATTTAACTCATTATTATTTATCTGCTTTACACTTATCTGATCATATCTTATCATTCTCTTATAGTTTATAATTTGTGATGCTATCAGTCTTAACATTTTATCAGTGTTTTAATACTTAATCTCATTTTCTACTGTTTATTTATTTATAATATTTTAACTTCTTATTTTAATTTTCCTTCCAGTGTTTCCTCTGTGGGGGCCCTTTGCATCGGGGGCGGTGGTTGGCTGTGGCTGAGCCTGGGTTTGGTGGGGGTCCCACCCCTCCGTCCTCTGGGTGCCCTGGGTTAGTGCCTTGGCTGCTGCTGCTGATCTGCTGATGCTGATGCAGATGGCTCCCATGATGGTGTTTCCTGGTTCATCTGTACTCAGCCCCTTGTTGCTTTTGTTTATTGTTGCTTTTATGTGTGTGTTTGTGTGTGCATGGGAGATGGGTTAGATTGGGGTGAGTGGGTGGGTTTCAGGGGCTATAGTTGTCACAATGATTTTATTTTGGGTTTGGGAAGGGTGGGGCACTTTGAGAAGCTTGTGTAGTTGGAAAAGCGCTTTATAAATAAAGTTTGATTGATCCATTCATCCATCCTTCTTCTTCCGCTTATCCAGGGTCGGGTCGTGGGGGCATTAGCTTAAGCAGAGAGAACCATATTTCCCTTTCCCCGGCCACTTGGGCCAGCTCCTCTGGAGGAATCCCGAGGCGCTCCCAGGCAAGCCGGAAGACATAGTCCCTCCAGTTAGTGCTGGGTCTTCCTCTGGTCCTCCTACCGGTGGGACGTGCCCGGAACACCTCACCAGGGAGGTGTCCAGGAGGCATCCTGACCAGATTCCTGTGCCACCTCAACTGGCTCCTCTCGATGTGGAGGAGCAGCTGCTCTACTCGGAGTCCACTCCGGATGACTGAGCTTCTCACCCTATCTCTAAGGGAGAACCCAGCCACCCTGCGGAGGAAACTAATTTCAGCCGCCTGTATCTGTGATCTCATTCTTTCGGTCACCCCCCAGAGTTTGTGATCATAGATGAGGGTTGGAACGTAGCTTGACCGGTAAATGGAGAGCTTTGCCTTTCGGCTCAGCTCTCTCTTCACCACGACAGACTGGTACAGCGCCCGCATAACCGCAGATGCCTTACCAATCTGTCTATCAATCTCACGCTCCATTTTTCCCAGACCCCCACATACGTAAACTCCTCCACTTGAAGAAGGCACCCTACCCTTTTCCGGCTCAAAACCATGGTCCCGGATTTGGAGGTGCTAATCATCATCCCAGCCGCTTCACACTCGGCTGCGAACAGCTCCAGCAAAAGCTGTAGATCATGTTGCGAGGAAGCCAACAGGACCACATATTCTGCGAAAAGCAGAGACCTGATCCTGAGGCCACATTCAGCCCACATTCTACATATTATTATGACATCACCTTCTGTTGCGCCAAGGCAAGAGCTTCATTCATAAGACTAAAGTTGTAGTGATATTGGCATAATATCAAGCATGCAGACACGGATGCCAAAATATTTGTGCTTCGCCTGCAAAATTTACCCTAATATACCGCTATGGTGTGTGTCTTTTGAAAACACAGTCAGTCAGTGTGAGTAAGTGAGTGATTTTTTCATTCAAATTAATAAATCCAAAATACACAAGGGACACATTTTAAATGAATTTTCTTGATTTTGCAGGTATACTTAAAATTTACATCTTTCATCCTTAATTTTAATAGTAATCCACGCTTGGATGAATTGGACGCTTTTTGTAGAACTCATGAGCATCCAGGTTTAAGAAGTATTAAAACTATTTAACAAAGAAGTAACAACTGAATTAATTAACATACATGTATGTGGCACTCATTTTGGCAATATCATTTAATATGGATATAAGCTATGGCTTACAGCCCATACTTTTAAATCTCTTTCGTTTACATACACAAGTATTGGTCCTTCACAACAGTATTCCAAATCAGTCATTTAACTTGGCTGTTTGTCCTACAGCTACATCCTCACCGGCCCCCTTATACTTTTTCTCCCATCCTCGTCAGCCTACATATCTACTTTTCACCTCCTACTTCCCTGTGTTTTATCATTCTCCTCTATTTAACCTTAAACATTTTTTTTTCTATAAAAATGTAAGATCGAGAGGGATGGGACGTATATAAAAACAGAAGACATGTGGGAAGAGCAGGATTCTTTTGCTTGAATTCAAAAACAGGCCAGGCTAGTTATCTTTTGGTTTGTGCTCAAGGGTCTGACTCTTTGCGTTTCCGTGTCTTTGAGTGTGTTTGCTTTTGTTCGCTGCTCTTTGCCTTGACTGTTCTAAATCGCTTTGGGCAAACCAGCAGACTAAACCTCGAGGCACTTCAAGGCAAACATAGAAGCATGGAGATCAACAGCACAATCAAATACTATTTTTCCCAAATCCTCCTTACAGCAACAGAATTTATATACATATAAAGCTTTGGTAAAAAGATGGTACAAATGCTGTCAATTTGAGACTTTAACCATCCATATTTTATTTACAAAGTTGTAACATTAATTAATCCAACCTTAAGTCCACAGTGTCATATATCTAAGATTCATTCATTCAATTTGTTGTTTATAAATGAAAAAGTTAAATGGATACTTAAAAGAATGAGTGTTCCCCAAAAGAGAAATTCCTTCAAGTTGGAGGCTAACTACTGCTATTATCAGGCTATTTCCCACATACTTTAATGCCTTGGTCTTAAATGGCAGTTAGTACACCTGTTTTGCATTACTCCTGCTCCTTAGCCAAGCAGCCAAAACATCAGAGCTCTTCATCAACTTACAAACTCTAAAATTATAAATGGGATACAACTGAGACCATTTAAAAATGTCTTGCATTCAGATTAGACATACCAACCACATGTATCGCAGGTTACTTCTAAAAGCATTATTCTGAATTTATTCTTTTAAACCTTAAAACCTTTCCAAATGTTTTGGTGGCAAATCACCATTTATTATATTCATTGTCGGAGCTGTCACTGCCTGGGACTGTCCCACTGCTGATAACCGCTCTACACAACTTTTCTCTCCTGGGCGCCTCCCGGAAGTACTGATTGAGTTTTGTTTTACAAGTTACATATGATTGTCTACATGTTTCTCTGTCTACTCGTCAGGTTGGGTCCTAGGCTGCTCTCCCGCCTGGCGCATCTCAGGACCCACATTCAGTTGGGGCCTATTTTCCCCTCCGCCACTCCTTCCCAGTGACTGATGCCCCTGCCCACTTGTGCGTTGGTGGTTGTCAATGGCTGGGGCTGGGGGCCCAGATTCGGTCTGGCTCTGGCCAGCCCTGTGTGGGCCGAGTTGTTGGGCAGCTGATTTTTCAGGCTGAAGTCATCCTTGGGTTGGTTGGGGCACCTTTTTTGGGGATGCCAGTTTTGAATAGTTGGGTAGTGCTGTTCGGTGGCTTAGCAGAGGTCAGATTCCGTGCTCAAATCCACTGCCGTTTCTGTGGGTTCCGTGCCTGGTAAGTTCACTGGGGGGTTTGTCTGGCTTTGGTTAGGTGCCTTGTATTGGCGTTCTGCATGGCAAAGCAATTTTATTTGTATAGCACACTTTCAACACAAGGCAATTCAAGGTGGACCCGGGAGCTGGTAGATCTGGGTGTCCAGGTGCTGGCTGGATGTAGATGGACTGGCTGGTCTGCAGTAGCTGTTACTGTGGGGCCCCAGCATGGGGGAGGGATCTGGAGTGTAGGTTGACCCAGATTGGCTGTGGAATATGCTCTCCATTGGGCAGCTGAAGGCCCCCCCCCTGCCTTGCGGCAGAGAACTGTAGGCTGATCCCTAGTCGGGGTCCTGCTGGGGGCGGGGCACTCCTGGTCCCCAGGGTCTCCAGGTCCTGGACCGGACCCGCCCTGGCGCAGCCGGTTACCAGCGGAGCTCTTTAATAGATAATTGGTGCCAAGAGTTTTTCGGCGACATTGTTGTATTTTTATATGGATTTTTGTGTGTTGTGAATATGTAGTTCTTAGTTAATATTATTTGGTCTGTTTTGTTAATGTTGCTCTGTTCTTTTGGTTGTTGCTTTTTTTTCTTCTTCTCCTCCCCCCCATCTCTCTGCTGTCCAGTGGATGTTGAGGACTGGGATGTTTTCTTGTGTTCACTTTGTTCTCCTTCCTCTCCTGTATTGTCAACCCACACTCCTACCTCTCCTGTCTCTCTTATTCATCTTTTTTCTCCTTTGTTTTCTCATTTTTGTGTCCATAATTTCAAGAAATTATATCCACAGTAATCTTTAATAAATATTTTTCACATATATATACTGTATCAAGTTGAGTACTATAGAAAAAGCTGTATTGCTCTGCTTAAGAAAGTAAATCTGTTGGGCTTGTACTTGGTACTTAGCCACCAATTCTCAGTACCACACTGCCAGACAGGATGCACTAAAAAAATTAAATAAAAAATGCCATCACTAAAAGCTAACCATTTATTGAAGCTGTATGCTTGTCTTAGAGATATAAAAAACTATATGTCTTGATATTTTTATTCTTGAATTCATGAAAAACAAAACTTGTTGGTCACCGATTTTTGGAATTCAAAACATTCAGCATTAAAGTTTTTGGTCACTCTCAAACGCATTGTCCTGGCGTCAAGAGTCATTTTATGAACCAGAGAGAAAGCATTTGAAAGTAAAACCAACCTATTTCCATTTACATGTTAAGATGAAGTAACCTTTGTCACATTACAGTTTCTAAAATTAGTCTCAAACTAATAATTAATATACTTTAAAAAATAATATTGACTTGACTACATAAAAAGACAATTAACAATGACTGGGAATGAAAAGGCTATTAGAATTCCCATTTGGCACAATCTATCTAGGGGACAGAGCTAAAATGAAACCTTTTGTTTATGGTGATAAACTAATTTTTCATATCACCCTGCTTACACCTTACATCCTGGCAAACATTGGGACAACATGATGCTGTACCTTTTTTTTCAGCCAAGACGGCATTATTTTGAAGATGGATAGAGCTAAATAAAGTAAAGAAATTTTTAATTTACTAAAACATTTTAGATTAGTATGGAGGTTCACCTCCCAACAAGAAGGGAAAATAACAAACATACAAAAGACCAAAGCACATCCCTTAACCTCTAGAACAGGGGGCTAGGACTCTAGTCCTTGAAGGCTGGTGTCCTGAAAGAAGTTTTTAGATGTGTTCATGGTCCAACACACCTGAATCAAATGGTTGAATTGCCCCACAGTATGCACCCAAGCATTTCAGAGTTTTGCTAATGACTAGATTATTTGACTCAGGTGTGTGAAACAACAAAAAAATTGCTGAACACCAGCCATCGTGGACTGGAGTTTCAGTTACCTTTTCTCCAGCCCAAAAATTCATCTGAGCAAGACAATACTCAGTGTCCAATCTGAATGACATAGACCAGTTTAACAAAGAAAAATGTGTAAAAATGTCATTTCATATACAATGAGATTTATTACTTACTCCTGTTTTAAAATGGCTAAATTACCTCCGCAGAATTTTGTCAAGTTCTGCAAAGGCTTGTTAATGAGTCTTTCATTTAATTATGGTGTGGACGAGCTGGGATGCACCTAAAGGAGGCATGATGGTGGCTCCCAAGAGTGAAGTTGGAGAATCTTGCCCTAAAGGATTGCAGGTTCTCAAAAGTATTGACTCTTTGGGGGATGAGGAAATGTATGGGATTGTCTTTTTATTTATGCTTACAAAAACCTGAAAATTATGTATTATTTTTCTACCACCTTCAAATTATGCATTACTTTGTGTTGGTCTATAAAACAATTCTAATAAAGTGCAATGAATTTTGTTGTTATGCGACAAAATGAGAAAAATGCCAAAGGGCCTGTATAACTTTGCCAGGCACAATAATTAAAGGTCAAGTTCCTGGATGAACAAACAACCCAAACGGTTTTTGGAAGAAGAATGACCCCATATTTAATGACATGCTTCCTAGGATTGAATAAAAACTTTGTTTTAATTAAAAAGCAACTAAACCAATTGTTCTCTTTGCTTCATTACTCAGATGTCCAGAAATTTGTTCTACTCAAAATGATTATGTTTATGCCTTATTCAATGAATCCGGCATGATTGCTATGCTAGATCAGCAAGTGTCAAAGAAAAGTCAACACCCGGCACACATGCATGAATACAGCATTGCAATTAGAGATCACATTTTGCACTCCTGGCTGTCATCTAAATAAGAAGATTTTGTTAAGGTTATAATTCTTTTAAAAGGCACTATAATTTGCTACCCACTCATAATCCTACTTGCATTTCTCTTATTTAATTATATGGAGCCCAAATCAGTCTATTATGTATTATTTAGAAAATTCCACAACAAACCAGTAGTTAGCAACTTCTCCCAAACTGTTTTCTCTTTAAACTCTGATGTGTTAGGGTTAGCTAGGATTGTAGTAGGACTGTAGAGCAAAAAAAAAGCAAACTTTTAACAGAAAATTGCTCAACGGTAAACCATCTTTATTTATCTAATAGAGAAAAAAATCTAAGACATGTTGGATTGCACTAATACTATGTTTTAATATTCTAAATCCAGGACCCTTCATAACCCACAATGTTTTAGCTGAAAAATGCCAACTTGTATTTAAGATCAGGTACCGATTGAACAAGACTTTTCGAATGGCTTTGTGTCAATAATGTGGTCAGGGAAAGCAGCACTCTTACCACCTTTTGCTAAACCTACTGGTTAGATAATTAATCATCATGTTATTGGGAAAATTGATGTTTTGACTTTATTGCAGTTTGTTTATTCTGAGTAACAGAAATGTCACGCTTGCTCTCAGGGATCTTTGTCCATTTTTTACCACTTGTATTAAGGCTATTTCAGTTTAGCTTTTTGGGGAATTAATTTAATTAATTTATTTATGTATATGGTTGTTGTTTTTTTGAGACTGCTCATTCTACTTTTACTATGACACATTACTTCACATCTTCTTTATTTCCTGAGCTTCTACAGGAAACAGGTATGTGGAAGAGAAGGCAAACTAAGAAGAAAGAAAAAAAGGTCAACATAACCCGAAGGTGGTAGAACAAATAAGTGATACTGCATCACATTCCAATTAGCAAACTTTTCAATGAAAGATGAGTATTGCCTTTTAGACTAATTCTCATGTGGAAATCATTTTTGTTAATACCTTTTCTCATTGACAATTTTTATACCTAGTACTAGGAAATAAAAATCACGGATTATACTGTAAATGTTAGCTGATTATTTCCTAGTAAAAATAGTCATATACACAGTCACATTTAGTAATATATATATATATATATATATATATATATATATATATATATATATATATATATATATATATATATATATATCTTCAGACCAATGGAAAATTTTAAAAGAGAAATATTACCAAAAATACAACTTTTTTGGCTATTAATAGTCAAAGGATTGCTTATGGCAGTCAATACAATTAAAAATGTATGGAAAATTATTATTATTTGGGGCACCACCTGTTATCAGGAACTATTTTAATAGCCAAATGTCTATGTCAGTTTCATAATCTGAAGGAATTAATTCTTTACAGTTTAATGACCATACACCTTGCAATATGTGTGTGTTGAACAAGGAATGACACCAGTTACTTTCCAACAATACAAGATTTATCTATAAAAAAGAAAAATAAGAAAAAACATTTTGATCACCAAACTAGACAAGAACACACTACTGATTAAAAGAAATGAATAGTTAAAACAAAAGAACACAAAAATATGGGTATGTAATAAGATGAGAAACCATGAATTCTGATATGATTCTAGAGGGATGGGGGGTCAGATGCTGGAATAAAGCTAAGTTAGTTTCACTAATTGTAATTAGTTTAACTAATTTAGCACCAATGGTTTACCTCTAAACCAATAAGCAAACCAAGAAAACAAAACATTCTTTGGATTAAGACATGTTTAAAAATTATATGGATAAGAGTAACTAACCTTTGGAGGATTACTTAATTCATGGATTGATCACGACAGCAAAACAATCGAATTCCCATATTTTAATCAAATAATGAGAGTTCAAACACGGCTAATGAGATTAGTTTCTGTTCTAAAACAATTTATTTTTAAACCGAGTTCTGTTTGAACTGTTAATAGCGATCTTCGTTTATGAAATGCTGGCCTAAATCGACACATGCGCTTGTTTAGCTTTGGCTCTCTGCGACGCACGTGGGGCGTTTAGAGTGGCTCAAATACATTAAACATTAAACAAAAAGGAAAAAAAAACTCCTGTCTGATTGAGGAGCTCAAATTACAGGATTTAAAACGGCTCTTTGTCGGGAAAAGGCTTTTAAAAGCACTGATTAAACTTCACGCAGAGGCCTGGTTTGCCCAAAGAAAAAGAAAAAGAAAAAGAAAAGGAACACCTTCAAAACTAGTTTTCATAACTAATTTGCCTCTGCCCAAAAAGACCTAATAGAATCTATAAAGTCCTCTGAGTTTCTGCTCGTCGATGAGGATAGGGAGATTCCCCAGGGAGTGTTAGCCAGCAGGCTAACAAGGGTCGCTAATCTGGCTAGCAGCGGTGGGAAGCTCCTGGCTCAGGCTTCTTCTGGTCTGCTGCAGGGCAATTGGCGTCCACCTTTTTAACAGTCCCTTTTTGGAGCTCTCCTGTTCAGCATTCACCTCTTATCGGCTAGGTGACTAAATGCGGATTCTGGTTGGTTCGGCTCTCGGCACCCGTGGTTCACAGCTCCGTTTCTCAGCAACCGGCAGTCTGAAACTCAGAGGGGTTTCGTTGGGCTCTGGGGATAAACAACGTCTTTATTTATCAATGTTCAAGATTCACCTGGGCCCTCATTTATCAAACATTTGTAGAAATGTTCCTATATTCTATCCTACGAAGGAAATTTAGGATGTGTGTAAGTAAACAGTGTAAACAGTGGCCTCTCGTACATATGCTGCTTCGCAATCAGCTGTTGATAAATCCCACTTGTGCGTACACAGGTCCTTGTGCCCGTTCACAGTCATTTGCATACAGAAACGCCCTCAATAAACCATATATGGCATCACCAAAGCCTTTAAAGGCCATGCAGGAAATCCAACATTCTCCACAAAAACGATGGCTAAAAGAGCAACAAAAAGAAACTTTAGTGAAAGCGAGATCGAGGCACTGATTGGCGAGGTGGAACAGAACCAAAAAAAAGCTGTGTGGTTCTCTCAGCTCAGGAGTAACCTGTAAAAAGAAAAACAATGCCTGGGAGACAGTAAGGGATTCAGTAAATGTGGTGGGAATTGAGGAGAGGTCCCTGTCTGAAATCAAGAAAAAATGGTTTGACATTAAACTGAACTTAAAAAAACGTGTATCAGATTACAGACAGGCCAGGGCCGCTACAGGGGGTGGAAAGAGCATGGTGGGGCTGACTGATTTTAACAAGCGTGTTGCCAGCATAATCGGAGACATCTCTGTGACTGGCATCACTACGGGTGGGGACAGTGACAGCATGGCAGTGACGGAAGAAGCAGGACCATCCATTCTCCACAGTGGAGGTAAACCAACTTTTATTTCACATTAGATTCTCTACACCACACAGAAAAACAAAGCGGTTATTTGAAAAAATTGAGGCGCATTAAAACATAAAGAAGAGGGGGCGGGGAATAAGGTGCCTGACGTGAGAAGTAACTAATGGGCCTCTGTATGTTTTTAAGCAGAAACTGTGCCGCATCCTGTTGTCACGCCAGAGGAGCAGCCACGGGTCACACCTCAGTTGCAGGGGGCATCTGTGCATCGGGAGCCGAAGGTTCTGACCGAGGCGGTCCTGAAAAATCAGGAGGAGACACTAAAGGCACTGAATGAAGGAAGGAGCAATTAGTTAAGATGAACAATGTATTTGCGGAGATCAACGACTCTCTCAAACAAATTGCTGCCTGTGCGTCACACAAAATTTTTTTTATCATGGCTTGTTGTGATTAATGTGCTGTTTGATTACCTAAAATATCTGAATGACCCTCACCCTCGCATCATTTGCAGCAGCATTGGGTTGCGGGGGAGGCTCTGCATCATCCATGGGGGGGTCTGGTACTGGGGGGTCCTGCAGGGGGATGCCTCTTGTGATGGCCAGGTTGTGGAGTACGCAACAGGCCAAGATGATGCGGCACACTTTTTCAGGACGGTACTGCAAAGTTCCCCCAATGCCTGATAAGCACAGCCAGCGACCTTTATTGAGGCCTATTTTGCGCTCCACTGTGGAGCGCGTTTGTGCATGAGCCCTGTTGTAGCTGCGTTCCTGAGCGGTTGATGGGTTTGTCGGCGGGGTCATCAGCCAGGGCTTCAGTGCATAACCCTGATCACCTAAAACTAACTGTTCAAATTACTGGGCCGTAATGAACGAAATAAAATCCAAAAATACTGTCATACCTACCAATAAGCTATCCATCTTCAACATCACCTCTTTCGAGCACATTCCTACAGAGCTGTTGCGCACAATGAATGAATCATATGTTACCCCAGGCCACCGAGCAACCACATTTAGGATCCTTAAATTGGCATTAGCAATTATTTGAACATTTATGGAGTGGAATCCTTTTCTGTTAACGTAATTAATTTTTTTTAATGATGGTGTTTTTCATGCAATATGTGTGCAATCTATTACTCCTATGGTGTTCGGAAATCCTGCAATTGCAGGAAATTCCAGTTTGGTTGCTGCTTGTTGTGGATTTGTCCATGGAAACTTAATGTATTGCGGGCTCAATGAAATGATAGCATCCAACACAGAAGGCATAATAAGGCTCAGTAATGGTTGTGAGATGCCCGATCTGTCTGCAACCTCACGTTGGAATGTCCCAGTGGCAAGAAATCCCTAGGTTTACAGCACCTGAATATGGAATGGAATTGGATGTGTGCGGTTGGCCTGTCGCTCCAAAAACCTTCCCAGATCCCGACATAGGTCCAGAAGGATCTCCTTTGGGAGGCGGTATTTGCTCAAGAGCCATTCAGTACTCTCACCCATCAAATATGTGCGCTCAAGGAAGACGCGCTCCCTCCTGAATGCTCGCTTTGCCAAATCCTCCAATAGCGCAATATCAACCATGATACCATCTCACATTCATGTCGGCCACCGCTGTCTTTTATAAGTTTGAACTTCAATTATGCAATAAAGTTTTTTGGCCACAGACATAATTAGCGATTGGATCAGGAATAATTTGTAGATGAGAAACACGTTTGGATGACTGAGACATTCGGTATTGCGTTTCCCCATCCAACCACTAGATGCTCGGTGTAGGCACGGTAGATATGTACTTACATTTAGGAACGTTTCTCAGCACAAGTGCAAATTGATAAATACCAACCAATGCGAAGAATTGTTCCACCGCACGAAATACGCACAGATCTGTGCGTAAGTACGCTTGATAAATGAGGGCCCTGGAGTGGTCTGTGGGTTCCTTTAGAGCAAGTTTCTGCCAGAAACTCAGGCCTCCCTCTGCCAGCGAAGGAAGATGGTTGGAGATGATGTTCTGTTGCTCCCCGGCCAGTAGAACGCAGAAGAGCGAGTGGGTGGAAGCGGGCTGTATTTATAGCCTTCTGCTAGAGCAGAGTAGTGCCACCTGATGGCTGTGTGTGTGACCTAGCACATGCATTTATGAACTCAAGGTTTTGTGTTTGTCATATTTCTTTATATGAATCTTCCTACACTCAACAAAAATATAAACACCCAAACTCCCATTTTTCATGAGATGGACTTAAAGATCTAAAATTCATTCCAGATACACAATATTACCATTTCTCTCAAACATTGTTCACAATCAGTCTAAATGTGTGATGGTGAGCACTTCTACTTTGCTGAGATAATCCATCCCACCTCACAGGTGTGCCACATCAAGATGTTGATCTGACATCATGATCATTTTTTTTTATTGTCTTGATTATTGGCTTATATTGCTTTCTTATATTTTAATCATCAAAGTGAGTTATGTTGTGTTCTAATTTTAATCATGTAAAGCACCTTGAATTGCCTTCAGTTGAAAGTGTGCTATACAAATAAAATTGCCTTGCCTTGCCTAAGCATTTGAGGAGATCCATTGCATGTCATCAACTTAATGAATGTTGCTGTACCAGCACAATTAAAAAGGACTCCATAAAGTGGATACTACTTTGTTTTGGACAAACCATAAATCTAACCATCTGCCCTTATAATAAAAACACATAAACAGCGTCTCTACTTAAGTGACCTTATGATAATCATAAATGCCTAACAGTGGCTATGTTAGATTGCAGTTCTAATTCATTTACATATTTGCATGGCTTTGTTCAATCTCCCAAGGAAAATTATTGATTGTCAGGTATGCAGATCATTCCGTTTTATTGTACAATATAATCTAACTGATAAATGTGTTAAATGATGTCAAAGTAATCAAAGTGAAGTCAAACTCAATCGAAGTGATCAAGACCCAGGTCATTTTTAATTATTTAATTAAATCATCTGACACCAAATTAAATAAAAGAGGGATCAGTGGCACCACTAAAAATATTAAGCTGCTTTTCTATAGCCTACAAGAATTTTCCCTGGCACAAGAAGTTTTTGGAGTAACGCATTACAAAAGTAATAAGTAACAGCAATATATCACTTTTCCGAACCCCATTCCCACCCCTTGAAAGGGTATTAAGCTTCACAATTCTCATCATTTAGGAAAACCCACAGCTCATTTTGATTTTACTCTGCTTCTGATAAATAGATCACAGTACCACCTGTGTTGTTCTCAGTTTAGCTTCATAAGGTTCACTGCAGATTCTTGTAGCAAGTGCAGCCAATGCTATTTGCACTGTGGAAGCTTCTCGCCACCAACAACAATAAATTGTTCCTAGATCATTATGCTCTTCATTTCACTTGAATTTGGACATCAAGTATTTCCTCATTTAAACAATACTTCAGATAGTATATATGTTTACATTCCACAGTGCAAATAAATATGTAATTTTATAAATATGTTATTTTTTTATATAATATTATATATAATATTAAGTCCCAACCATACTTTATGAATTCCCATATAAAAAATAATCAAAGGGCTTTGCATTGAAAGGTTAATTGGCCTTCAAGATTTAAGGAAAAAAATATGTTTGTTTTATTTTTTGTGCTTTTCCTTTATCCAAGAATAATCATGGTTATGCATTAGGAGTATGTTCTTTATGGTTCTTCTCCTGCAAAGATTTTAGATGTTGTAAGTTTAAGTGGGTATAAGAAAGCCCCAGAATATATACATTTTTTAGAAAACAACAAAAACAAAAGCTACCACCAGTGTTGCCAGTTACTTAGTTATTTTACTATTTACTTTATTTTAAAATGAACTTTGTTAGATTAGAAGTCACATTATTAGTTACTTTCAGCAGCTGGCAGTAACTCTTGCCACTGCCTCAATATTAAAACAATAACTGTTTTTTTCCAATACTCACTTTATTGGAAGTACATTTTAACAGTAAAGCCAGAAATATACTTGCTTTTTAACCTTATGTTGACACCAGCAACAAGCTGTGTTTTGGACACATACTTGCTTGTGTACTGCACATACTACTGGAGAGTTCTATTAGGGGGTACAAAACTCAGACTCAGGCTGGATTTGTATGGTGGAAACGATTAACGAACATGGCAACCATAGAAGACATAATCAGCTGTTTAATTTTCAGATTACAACAGAAGAAGATGGCAGCGGTGTCTTAAAAAGTATTTATAAAACCATATTTAATGCTATTATTACTTATTTTCCTACTGCTTTTGATGCCATTGACCTGTGTACCAAATATATGTTTTTGCTTAAGAAAATTACAAAAATGGTAACATACAGTGACTTAAAAAAGTAACTTTATAATCAAATACAAATAGTTTTTTTGTGAATTTAATTAATTTAATTAGTTTGATATTAATAGTATCAAATTTAACAAAACACATGCAAATTCCTCAAGTCTTTCATTTTTAATAGCTTTTATTAAATTACCCCAGCAACATCATTACATGATATACATTATCTATTTCTTCAACCTGTAAAGTGTACTTAGTGTGTATCTATGTACTAAGTGTACATGGATACACTGTGGCAAAATATCCATTTATGGGAATGCCTTGTAGATTATTATCACACCACAGGAACATCTGAGAGACAAGTGCCAGACAAGCAGAGGCTTTGCCTTATTGCCAAACTGTAGAAACTGTTAAAAACATAGCCTTACAAGCGTTTTGCAAGTAAACTTCCCTCAGAAATACAGTTCAACAACTTCACCAATGCTAGCAGCCATAATATACAGTAACAGAAAAACAGGATGAATCACAAGAGTGATAAGTGATGTTTCCTCAAAAAAAATAAAAAATTACTTGAATGAAGAAAGACAACAAACACAGTGGATAGAGACAAAAGCAATTTATCTCAGGCTGGTGGAGCCAAGACATTTCAGAACATAACTGATAACAGTGCTGTGAAACTACTTTAACGTAAAAGTCATTTCATTTCTTTACCAACATAAAGAATTGCAGCTTTAAGACTAGCTTTTTTTAGCCTTCGTTTACCCTTATTTAATCTTTGAACTCACAAATTACAGGTCGCAATGAATCTTTTTTTCAGCTCACCTGTCTACCCATTTTAATCATAGATCTATTACCTGCTGGATGACAATTATCTGCTTTCAATTTGCCTTCAGACTTTAGCAACACTTGTGCAATACAAGAAAGGTAAATATCAAGACAATCCCTGAATTTTTCAATGGAGCACCTAAACCTTTTAACAACTCTAATTTACTTCTTTGTATGTAAAGTGTTATAAGTCTAGCTTTTTTTTTCAGAAAAAAGGAAAAGTTGTCGACCTCATGGAGAGGAAACCTCATGGTCACTGCCGCTCAACACAAACTGCTTTTATTTCATTTGGTTTCAGGCACTGTGATGATTACTCATTTGATGTGAAGCAGCAAAAAGTATGTGACAGTGTGAGATGTTACATGCCTATTTTTAAGCTAACAAAACCAAATAGGTCAGAGCAGGTCTACACATCACTGGTAATATGCAGGGCATTTTTAACATTACAAAAATAGAACAGAAGTTTAGAGCTTCCCCTATTCTCTTGTAACTAAAACACCATTGCGTTCCAGAAGAAAACAAAAAGTTATCCAAGTACAGAAGCAATACAAATCAGCTCCCATCTAAATGTATTGGGAGCATAAAGAATATTTAGAGCCAAAAACCAACCAAACAATGTAATTCATTATCATTATTATTTTTTTAAATCAAACATGGTAACTATTAGCTATACAGTCATCTGTAGCAATTTAATCTGAAAGCATAGCAATTGTATGCAAATTCTCAGTGACATGATGAAAACATTTGTTTCCCCAGCTGCTTTTTGCTGGCCATATCATCATGGATCAGTGAGTGCAGATTATTCCTGACCTAGTCATGTGACAAACGTGACCACAACAGATAATGGTAGTTGGCCCTGCATGTACAAGGGCAGGTGGAAATGTGTTTAAACAAAGGGATTACCAGCTGCACTTCACCACAGCCAATGACAACAGAGGTTTGATTGGTTAACAGGTATCACCAACATCTTGTTGGTGCTTTTGATAGAATGGGAGGCTTGTCAGATGCAGAAACTCATAAATATTGCACAAAATAATTTCACAGCTCTGTCAGAGTACCGAAATGGTCCCGAATTCTATTAAGTCTGATCAAAACAACAATAATAAAAACACTTAAATATATCCTTCCGTATTAATGTTGCATAAATAGTGTGTGTCCTGCTACTGTTGTATTGCTAACAACATCACATCACTTCAAAGCTGTGTGTGTCTGTTTGTACTCAGGGGGATGATAGGATTTCAGGTGATGAATTAGATTGGTTGAATTACCTAGCTTTATTGAAACAGCCCGTCAGCAGATTTTACAGATCGGTTTAGTCTGGCTGCTGTCCTTTCTGAAATATCCAAGCCATTTCAAAACTACTGAGCTCACAATGTCACTTCTCTCAACAATTTCATGGCCATGTTCTCTTCTGTGCTCATTGTCAACAATTTGGTCATCTTTATCATCTTTCCTGTTCTCCATTTTCCTTAAACATTCTTCACCAGCCATACATACGACTTGATTGGCCAGTTAGCTTGACAACAAGGCAGTGCTTCGGCTGAATTGGTCAGTTGGCATGAGAATTAAAACACACCCCACGATTAATTGCGATCAAGCTTTTTAATATCACGATTTCGATTAAAATTCGATTAATAGCCCAGGCCTAACATCAGCTGTTGTGAATTAACCAATAAACCCTACATGAGACTATCATTTGGGCTTTCTCATTCTGCTTAAAGGAATAGCAATTTAAGTGTATGTAAACCTTTAAATTTGAAGGATGAGATAAAAGACTTAAAACCTCTTATTCTTTACCCTGGCACTTTTACTCGGATATTGTTGAACAGAGGGTTTAGATTAGCTATAAATAACTATTTATGAATGCCAAAGGCAATTTGAAATAAAATGTATCATTTAGATCAACTCACTAGGCTAGTAACACTCAACTAAACTACAAAGTAAAAATGCTAGAATAATTCGAAACCAGAAAGTGGTAATATCTTCCAATAATCAGTGCACCTCTTCAGTTTTTCGGGCCCTTTTCAAAATGTAATTTTAACAATGATTTATAGTTCTTTGACATCTTTATTCCAAGATATGATTCCACAGCAATCCCTCTGCAATCCCTCATACTGAGTAAGCATGTAGCGACAGTGGAGAGAAAAAAAACAAAACAAACACTTATGATGTACTCTTCTTATTTTTCTCCAAAAATCTACGGTAAAGTTGTGAAATATTTATTTTGGTTATAGTATAGGACACCCTTTACCATAATCTGAAGATAGGGTTTTTGTCACCTCTTAGCAGTTTGTACAAATAAATTCCAGAAATTTGCACAATGACCTATTCTGTAAAGGCACTAATCTGTACTTCACTCTTTTTTTTCCGCCAAAATTCTTAAGTAAAATCCTGAAATATTTATTCTAGTTATAGTCTGGGTGACCTTTATAATAATCTGAAGAGTTTGTTGTCATTTTTTAAGAGTTTGTTGAAATACATTTCTGATATTGGCACAAATCTCTCTGAATTCGGTGCCCTTTTTGTCCTACAGGTTTACCACCAAGATTTTAATATAGAGTAAATTGCAAAGTACATTTAAAAAAAGAAATATAAATATATGCTTCTTTGTATTTTGACACAAAAACATTTTTACAATTGTTTTATTGGTTTTGTAATGAGTACAGGTCAGTCAAATAAGCATTTCTCAATTAACCAAAGTTGCTATGTCAGTGATTTAAATATAAATATGAACAGAAAGTAACTGGGATTTTTCTCTGGTGATATAACAACTTCCTTATCTTTAGACCAAATCTAAAGAATAATGTAAATGTGAACGCATGCTGAAATAAATATACTTAATGAAGCAGTTAACCTTTATTTACACTGAATTTGACTTTTTTTTTTAAATACTCTAAACTATAAAGCATTACAAAACAGTATTAGGTTTTAGCTTTAACATGTACTTACATGATTTTAATTAGGGATGAAACAACAGCACTTTTTTTCAAACCAATTCGAAACCAATACTTGGATCTGAATTCTTGCCGATAAAGAGGCCCTGTCTACTGGGTTGGTATAGTGGTAACAGGCCTTCAACATGCTTTGGTACTAAACCATTTAATGATTTAAAAACTATTAGGAGTATTTTAAAGACTGTTCTCTGAGCCACAGGGAGCTAGTGTAAGGACTTTAGAACTGGGGTGAGGTGCTCTACTCTCCTGGCTCTACTGATGACGCGAGAAGCAGCATTCTGGTTCAGCTTCAGCTGTCTGATTGACTTTTAGTTAGACCTGTGAGGACCTTGTTGCAGTAGTCAATCCGATTAAAGATGAACGCATGGATTAGTTTTTCACTGTCTTTTTGTGACATTAGTCCTTTAATCCAGAAGGCTGACCTTGTTATTACCTTTATGTGACCCTGGAGGTTCAGGTCTCACTCCATCATTACACCTAGATTAAATGCCTGATGAGTAGTTTCTAGTTTTATTAACTGAAGCTGTGTGCTGACTCTTGATCATTCCTCTCTAGGTCCTTCAGCTAAGGGGTTAAGAAAGAACCAAAAATAAATAAATCTTGGCACGGCCAAAATAAACTGCGGCCGTCCCAGCTAAGTTGCTCTGAAGCCGGGTCTGCGGAACACATTCTTTTGCCAATCTTTTAGCATAGTGTAAATCACTAAATCCCTATCATTTAAAAGACACATCTTTTTGGTGAAATTTAAAGACACATTGAATCCAGTGTAAATGCTTATGTCATATACCTAGCAGAGACCAAGGTTGTAACACGTATTCTCTTTCTCTACCCCTTCTTTTCCCTCAACCTGGGGAGCAGAACTATCAAATAACAGAAATCCCATGAATTGACGAACAAACTACAAAAGGCATATAGTAAAATACATTAATAAGTAGGTACTAATTGGTTAGCTCAGGTACAGAGCTATTTTTCCCAACAGTAGGACAAGGAATCAGACTAAGCATTCCTTATTTTAGGTCAATTAAAATTACTTCTGCCATTATTTTGCTCACTCTCAGAATAATTAAGTACAGATTACTCTTAAATTCAGAAGTTCACTTTTGTGAGTTGAAAATATGCATGCACATATGATCCTCATCTTCTTATCAGAATGGCTGTATGGAAGATCTGGCCGATATCCCTTCTTTGTTTTGATCCACCTGGGTTGAAATAAATACTATATCCTTTTGTATTGTTTGTTTTCTAGTTCCCAGTGGTGTTTTTGTTATTTATTTGTGCTTCAGATTTGTGCATTGAGCTTTACTTGGGGGCTCCTCTAAAAACGTTCTGATCCCCTCTGAGAAACTAGACAATCTTACGATGCTTATCTGAAATCCTGGTCTTCCTTCATGGACATCTCCCAGCAGCTTGCACCATGGCTCAGCATGTAATTCTCATCTCTCCTTGTCTACTCTTCATCGTTTATTTAAAAAAAAAAACCTTCCAAATATGCCACATTAACCCTAATAATTACTGCAAATTTAATACAAATTTTGTTGAAGGACAACAAACTAAATGTTTTAAAGTGGGCATCATAATGATACCAATCCAAAAGAAAGTTCGGGGCTGAGGAGAAGAGGTGTGTGTAAGCAAACTGACTATACACTAGCAGCTCTGGGGCCTGGTTTACAAATCATGTTTAGTGAAATACCTGAGCAAGTTAAGCCTGCAATGAGGGAAACTTTGGTTTTTCGGCTTCAAAATCCAGCATAACTCTGACTCAGTTACCCGGGAAACACAGTCTATGAACCTGACCTGCCTGCTGGTAGTTTAGAATACCTCTGAGTTTCTCCTGCTCTTAGTCTGCAGTCTGAAAGCAGTGCTAGACATAGTGTTCATTTCTTGAAGAACTTGTTGATGTGGAAGCGCAGATACTCCACAGATTTATCCATCGAGAGAATTATCATATTATATTCTACCTATTATAAAAACTCTGTGAAATATTAAGTGTAGCTATTTACAACAGCATGGAAATCTGTTATAGTAGAGGACTCCATAAGACCGATTACAGTTTCTGCATCTAGTAGAAGACTAGTCGGCTAATCATTAACCAGAAAGGTGCCCCACCGAAGGTTCTATTTTTAAAATCCAGTCCTTGTCCCATCACAACTTTCTAACTCTAAGTCGTCTTAGAATACATTGATACCGAGAGCAACAGCAGTCAGTTACATAAACTGTAGCCTACAGATTAATGAATGACCATTACATCTAAACTATACCATTCATTCTAATAACTATGAAGTTATTAGACGAGCTAGAGATTACATCAGCAATAGGTTTCACACTGTTTACACTGAGGGTGCTGGTGGTGGTGGTGAACCACTACCTTTTTGTGGGCCTGAGCCTTCTTTCTTTTGGCTATACTGGAGGCCAAATTTTATCATATCCAGAAAACTCACATTTTGAGACACCCTGTTATAGCAGGCATTTATATGTGGTTTTCATATAGACAATATTAAACAATGACAATTATAATATGGCTGAACATTTTTATTTTTACTTGTTTGGGCAGAATTACATAAGGTTGGGCCCCAAACGATTTATTTCAACTCACCAGGGAATACCATACCATATAAGAATCTATATTATTTTCTAGTCAGTGTGCATGACAGTTGTTTTACTAGCACTAATCTATCATAAAATTATTTAGCATTAAGCAAATATAAATTATTTTTGGCAAACTGACCTAAAAATGAAAAACAAAATCATCAGAATAAATGTCAGACATAATATCATTGGGTATTAGTGAGAGATGCAGTAAGAAGAGTGACAATATTAAACATAAATGACTACAAATAAAAAAAATAGATTGACAGCGAGAAAAGCAGTACAAAATAACATGACAAAAAGTCTATTAAAAAATACATAAATAAATCCAAGCTCAACCAAACCCACAGACCATGTCAAATCTATCGCTACAGCTGAGCAACACCAGTAGGCAATTACTGCCAGGTGAGAATGTGACAATTTTCACATATCACTTAGCTGAGAGATTGCTTTTCTATATCCAGTCTGATATTTTATATGGAGAGAAACAGTTGCATGAGCACTCATGCTCAGGAAAAAAAATGCATGATCATAGCAGCACAGGTATCCAGAGCAAGATATTCATTTGACGAATAGTAAACCAGTGTCCTAGATACTCTTTCTAAGAGGGAAATCATAATCAAATCATAATTAAATCACAAAATATCCCCAAGAAGTTTATTTTTGTAGTCTTTATTAGTGTGTGCAAAAATATGTATAGATGTGACATGTTTAAAGAGCTAAATCAATATTAAATCGTTTGAAGATGTACATTGTGAAATTAAATGTTTATGAAGGGAGAAAATTGGATAAATCATTCAGATAATTAGATATCACCAGAGTTTTGCTAATGCTCCTTGGAAGGTTAAGGAAAAAAAAAGATTACATTTCATTACTAATACCACGTACTCATGCTGACATTAAGTAAAGTAAGATCCAGAGAGAGAAGAATTTATACATGTAATGAAAGAATTAAGAATTAGTTAAGGAAGAAAAAAACACGTTTGAAAGGAGAGGAAAAAAATCCTTTAAAGTCTGTCTCAGAGATTTCACTGCACTTATGTCCCTAATTAAATTCAGCTGATGTTAAAAACAATTAATTTGCAAGGTCTCCTTCCTCGGGGCCAAACAGATCTGGTTGGTAACAAAGCTAATTTTCTACTCCCAGTATTTTCTATCCGTATACAGTTCCTGATCTGGATCAGGCAAGCAGGAATGAGAGAAGTGTAAGGATAAATATTGTTTTTTTCCCCATTTAATTTCATCCTTACATTACATTTTATAACTTTAAAAGTTTTGTCTCAAAGCCGGAGGAAAACCAAACCATATACCAGTAATTCAAATAGTGATTTAAGATATTAGCCCCAGATCTTGACTGCAGAATTGACAACCTAATATTTGAAAATATGACTTGGCCCCAAGTTCATTTATTGTTCAATAAACAGTAGAAAATTATTTGTACTATATTTAACTGTTTTGGATTTTATTGAACATTCGGAACTTTGACTTTTGTCAAATTCTTTCTATCTAATGATCTTGGATCAAATTAGCTGCCTTTTTGTACTTTAAAAAGTTTCATGAAATGTTTAGACATAATTGTTTCACATTTGTTTTTCTTTGATTCAAACACAAGGTAAAACACCCTAACCAATAGCCTAGACAATCATTGACATAGATTTTTCAAATGTTGAGCAGCATTTTCAACAACTTGTGTGACCCTAACATTATTCAAAATTTACTGACAGACTTTACCTCCAAAGTTAAAAAACAACAACACAATAACCCATGATAAAAACTATAAAATATTTGATCATACTTTAAGATAATGTTTTCTTATTAAACATTTAAAGTGTTTAATATGCTAATAACATATTATTTGTAAGATATTGTATAATGACCAACAAATCATTTATCATAGATTAAATAAGAATTAAGAAAATATTTATTAATTTTCATTAACACATTTGGTAATGTTTTTATAGATCATGTATAACTTTTGACAGTCAAAACTGTTATTACTTCTATATAACACTATGATGCACCAGTGATTTAGAGAATCAAATTGTTGATATATAAGCATTATGCACAAATATGCTGTGTAAATTGTTTATCCATGTTATTATCATTTTCAGTTTTTCCTTAACTGTAACTGGCTGGGATCAGATGGAACCTGGGATATATATTCCCCCAGGTCTGGTTACCACTTTGTCTTGACATCCCTGGATGAATCCTCTATAGACTACATTAGACAACAATGCAGGATAGACACTAATGTTTGGAGGTCTGTCTCATTTCAAGTAGTTGACTCTCAGCTTGGGTGGTAGAAGAAGGCTCCCAAAGCGCTCTTTGTAGTACCTCTCCGAGCATTATAATCTGAAAGGTTTATATGCTGATAAACATTTCATAAAGGCCTTATTTTATGTACTTTCCTGCAAAAAACATTTTTCTTGTTTGAATTTTCATCACTGGGAATACATGTTTAAGAATCTGTATTTTTTTTCTCCCTTTTATGACTACAGACAATTAAATTATAGTAAACCTTAATCTAAATCCGGCATGGTGTCTTGCACCCTGGTGGGAAAATGTTTCTGTCTATTTGAAGGTACCTTACATAAGACTTCTGGGACAAGCATCTCACGAAACAAGCTGAAAATAAATCTCCAATTTAAGGGGCACCCTTCTCTTCCTGAGCATACGCTCAACCAGAAGTGAGTGTTATTGTAATGGAGCAACGTCCTTTTCCCCTACCCTGCTAAAACCCCTCAGTTGCTCCAGCCCATATTGACTTCCCAGACTCATCTATTCTCATTTATGAGATGATGTCAAAACTCCATGGCAACCACTCTACCAGTAGCCCTAGGCTTGCTACCCAAAAATAAACAAGAAACTGGAGTACCACGCACACACAGCCTCACACAGAACCTTTGAACTGTAACACTGATGGTGTGCAACATGTTGTCAGAATTTGTTTGTTTCAGATGTGAACCGTGTTGAAACTCTCTCAAAACAGAATAATATTAGGTGCCATGTAAGAGATAGATAGATAGACAGACAGACAGACAGACAGACAGACAGACAGACAGACAGACAGACAGACAGACAGACAGATAGATAGATAGATAGATAGAATAACAGAATGTAACTCAAAGTATATCACACTTCTATGAAATCAAACAATCCACTTAGGATTCAATCAATTGTGTAAGCTGTTGTTCAAATTGAGTAGAAAAAGGGTAGAAATTATAGGTAATTAGCAAGACGCTCAATAAAGGAGTAGTTCTGCAGTTGGTGACTAAGGATGGGTATAGTTTTATCAGATACTGGTCCTTAGATGGTGCTCGAAATGTAAGTTAATATGTTAACTTAGGTTCGTGAGCTGGACCACGCCTCATATTCAGTATTCTCTCACTAATCTACTCGGATCCAACTCACCTGGCATCTCACACCTGAATTCTATTCCTAGTTACTCCGCGATCTATTTAAACCCGAGCACCTAGCCATCAGCGTCGCTTAGACTGTGGTCTCGTAAACCCCACCCTCCCTCCCCCAGATCCTTTATATCGTCTCAGTATTACATCCCCATTTTACTATTCCCTCATCCCTTCATCCCCTCCCTCATCCCTTCATCCCTTTCATCCCTTCATCCCCTCCCTCATCCCCTCCCTCATCCCTTCATCCCCTCCCTCATCCCTTCATCTCCTCCGTCATTCCCTCTCTCATCCCCTCATCCATTCATCCCCTCCCTCATCCCTTTCATCCCATCATCCATTCATCTCCTCCGTCATTCCCTCTCTAAACCCCTCCCTCATCCCTTCACCCCTCTCATCCCTTCATCCATTTCATCCCCTCCCTCATCCCTTCATCCTTTCATCCCCTCATCCCTTTCATCCCATCATCTCCTCCGTCATTCCCTCTCTCAACCCCTCCCTCATCCCTTCACCCCTTCATCCCTTTCATCCCCTCCCTCATCCCCTCATCCCCCCTTCATCCCCATCTTCCTTCCATCCCCTCATCCTTTCATCCCCTCCCTCATCCCTTCATCCCCTCATCCCTTCATCCGCTTATCTGCTCTTTCAAACTCCAGCACTAATATCTGTTTCTTTCAGGTTCTTCGTCTGGGGGGGTCCTGAGCAGGCTCGAGAAGAAGACGGACTTCCGAAGACTGCACCCCCACAAAGAGTCTTCAAGCCTCAATCAGTGCATCCTTCCAGACACACCATCTATCGAACCTTTTTGTCAATAAATGTTCGAATCTAAACAAATCTAATCTCTATAAGCGTGGTCCATGCTAATGAAATGTAGCTTAAAGAATGGAAAACATGCAAACTTTGTCCTAAAACTCTCTTCTTTTTTTATTTTTAGTAGGGCTGTCAAACGATTAAAAATCTTGATCTATTTAATCACAGGGTAGCCCCGAATTAATTACCATTCCTACATGATCAAAAAAATATAGTTGTCAGGATAAATAAAGATAATTAGAGATGCTGTTGCTTAAAAAAAACGAACATAAATATAGGAGAAATCAATGTAATTTGCCTTATATGAAAAATAACAAACACAACTAAGGTAGTAGAACTAACCAAAATATGTGAATACATTTAACATTTGGCTAACACCAGTCTGTGTAAAGATCACATAAAGCAAATGTAATATAGACTTAGAAATCAAATCTCATCATTTAGCATTTTCCCATAAGTACTCAGCAGATAAAACCCTCGTTCATCACATTAGGAAATTAATGCTCTTATTAAGAAGATGTACACAGCTACTTCCACTAATGAGTTAGCACAAATTCAAGACCGAAAACCTCACTTTAATTGAATAATTTCAAATTTGAAGCCAGCAGTAACTCACTATAAAAAATACTGAAGCTATACATTTAGCCAACATGCATTGATCAACATAAATACGGCCATTTATAGTCTGCACCGCGCACAGCGAGCTAACATCCCAAGCGGACGGTAAGGAAAATTCCAACAGACAACTTATGGATTTATAATCATATAAACTCAAAGCCAATACGTCAATAATAATATACTCACATGTCATTTAGGCACACACACAGACACATGCTGCTGGCACAACAATCCACAGTTTGGCTGGTTAGGAAGAACTGATATGGTCTAGGCTGAATTATTCTGTGCCTGCATTAATTGTTTTTTAAAAAATGAGTTAATTCTAGGAATTAATCGACTTGTATTGTTGTAGGTGCAAAAAGATAGCCATGTTAGCCTATTCTGGTGATATAGGGCATTGCTCTTGGTTGATGGCATGCCCAGAATCCACAGTGCTTGACATCTCCAGAAAAAACAAAGAACCGAAATTTTGTTCCTATGCTTTCTCGCTGATATTTTGGTCACTTTTGAATGCTGGCATTTATTTCACTCTATTGATTGCATGATTCTACAACTCACACAAGTTTCTCAGGTAGTGCAGCTCATCTGGAATGTCACATCAATGTGTGCTTTGGCAAGAGGGTTTGCTGTGTCTGTCAGCGTATTTTCCAGTGCATGGAGGTGCTACCAGGAGACAGTCCAGTACATCAGGAGGTGTGGAAGATGCCGCAGGAGAGCAATAACTCAGCAGCAGGAGCGCTACCTCCACATTTATGCAAGGAGGAACAGAAGAAGCACTGCGTCAGACCTGCACAATGACCTCCGGCAGGCCACAAATGTGCATGTGTCTGCTCAAACAGTCAGAAATAGACCCCATAAGGTAGGTATGAGGGGCCGACGTCCACCAGTATAGGTTGTGTTTACAGCCAAACAACGTGCAGTATGTTTGCCATTTGCCAGAGAACACGAAGATTGAAGAATTTGTCACTGGCACCCTGGGCTCCTCACAGATGAAAGCAGGTTCACAGTGAGCACATGTGACAGACCTGACAAAGTCTGGAGATGGCGTGGATTCACACATGCATTCTCCATGCAGGGGGGGGTCACACAGCCCTCCATGTGCTCACCAGGTATCCTGATTGCCATTAGCTACCGAGATACCCCTTGTGAGACCATAAGCTGGTGCGGTTGGTCCAGGGTTCTTCCTAATGCAAGACCATGCTAGACTTCATGTGGCTGGAGGGTGTCAGCAGTTCCTGCAAGATGAAAGCAATGATGCTATATTCCCCACACCTTAATCCAAGTGAGCACATCTGAGACATCCTGTCTTGTTCCATCCACAAACTCCACGTTGCACCACAGACTATACAGGAGTTGACGGATGCTTTGGTCTATGCCTGGGAAGAGATCCCTCAGGATACGATCTGACATCACATCAAGAGCATTCCGGGGCATTGCAGGTAGCTCATACAGGTACATGGAGGCCCCCACACACTATTGAGTCCTAATTTGACTTGTTGTAAGGACATCACATCAAAGTTGGATTAGTTAGGCACTATAGCATGAAGGTAATTTATTTATGCATACACTTCGGTCATGGAAAACACACATTGGGGCTGATTTGTCAAGATTCCTGAAAATGACCGCAAAATTGTGTGCAGCTAAACATTTACGTGAGTGGGTTGTCCTTAATTTACGGATGATTTACTAAGATTGCGTGAGCGATTCTTAACAGGCGCAAGCAGCAGTATTCCAATGAGGAGTTTGCGGCTGCTAATGCGAGCTGCACCACGGCTAGAGAGAGGAGGAATAACGAGCATTGGACCCATGTTGCATCTTTGGCACAAAAATTAGGCTAAAATGCTGTGAACTATATTTTTAGTTTGTCAGTAAGAAATGTAATTCATGCAGTGTACATACACTACTCTCTGTTGCATGCACACATTCTATTGTAGGGTTAGACTGATTGAAACTGCAGCATGTCTGAATTTTGTTTTTACAATGTCATATATGATGCCAATTATCATTGTGGTATTGTATATGATTACTACGTTTTATTAATTGGACTCCGGGAAGGTTATACACTATGTGAGAATTCCACAAGAATCATGTGCGCTCAGCGCATCTTCACCAGGTGGAGTCATGATGAGCGTGCAGTGAGTTATGCTGCGGCTTTGGGTGAAAAACAAGTAAATATTTACATAACTGTCAGATTTATGGCCATTAGAGTACTAATTGCTCTTAGTTAATATTATATGTGAATGACATTTTTTGCATTTGTTTTGTCAATAATAAATTCATGTTGAATGCGGTAGCGCAAAATTAAGACACGCGGTTTCAGAAGTGAAAATAGCAGATGCCAACATTGTTATGCTTAGTAAATCACATTGCGCATGGAACGCCTACTTATTTGCCGGTTTTCCTCCCAATATTTGTGTCTTCTTACATAAATGCCCAGATTTCATATTTATCAAGGGCAAAAGCTTTAAATGGATTACGTGTTTTTTGCTCGGGTTATAACAAGCGCAAACCGTTGATAAATCAGGCCAGTTGTATTCTGCCCATTAACAGTGGCAATGGTGATCTTGCTACGCCTAGGACACATCATGTGTCTGCGGTTGAATTTAATTGAAAAATCCTTTAATGTGCCACAAGGGGAAACGCTAATGTTTAATATTATAATTAGTTCATAAATGTTAAATGACCGATCACCAAAAAACATGAACAGGGTATGAATGATCTTTGTTTATAACCTGTAGCAGTGGTATGAAAAAAGCATCATCCTGCCCCCAAGCATCATTTGAAGAACTACCAAAATGGGCAGGGCCAGGAGACACGGAGGGGCATGGCCAAGTGTCGAGGATGAGCGCGAGGTGTGAAGTGCATGGGTGTGGTGTGGAAGAAAGTCACCGCTGAACTATGGCATGCGGCCGCCGAGTTCCGTAAAGCCTCTCTTTACCTACGGTAAAGGGATAAATTAAGTCTCTTCTCTGCCATCCACCATAGGTAAAGAGAGGCTCTTAGGACCGCAGCGGCCAAACTACGTATCAATTCGAGCTGTTGACTCTGCCTGAAGCCAGCAGCACGTATAGTAGTAAACAAGCACAGAGAGCCTAGCGCTAGCATCGATGCTAAGTAGCTTCAGAGGGAAATAATGTCAAATAAAATTGTATCATTAGTTATGCTGATGCATTTATACGTTTGATTCTGTTACTCAGTGTCTTAATACAATATTGTTTAGCTGTTCTGATTTGACACATGTACTGCAAGAAGCTAGTTATCTGTCCTTCGACAGATCTTGTGTTGCTGACATATCCCATGTTGTTCTGTGATTGGCCTTGTGATTATCCTCTGATGCATAGAACAGAGTGTTCATTATCTTCCCATAACTGCCGAAAAATACCACAACTGTTGTTTCTCAGAGTATCATCCTGTTGGAGTTATCTTGTAAATATTTTATTCACCCTTTAACTGTCCATTATTAGAAGTGCTGTGTTAAATTGCTCTTGTGTGCAGGATGAAGCAACGTGCAGCTGTTTTCCTCATGACAGTGTGAAGCTCTACTTAACATGTGTCAGCAAATAACTCAATCAGGAAGATTGAGAGCATTGTGGGGACGGCTGCAACCATAGTGTGTTCTTTAACGAGAAATCACTATTCCCTTTGTTCATGCTATGATTACTGTGTGCAAGGTTTGGCTGAAAACACCTTTACCCTTCCCTCAGCAGACAAACCTTTATGTAACTAGGGTATCCTAAACGAATAAAATGCCTGGAGAGCAGAGACTGCTTCAGAGTGAGTTGGAGATTGTAACTGAAAGCAGTCTCTGGGTCACTCTCCTTGCAAGTATAATTTAAACAATTCTCTGTGTCTTTCTTGTGCAGTTAAGCTGATACGGTGTTGGGAATGAACCTAACATTACATGGTCCTTCGAGCCGGATTCCCAAACGCCTGACGATCCCAGTGGGTGAGTAAGATCCAGGCAAGACTGTGGCCACAGCATAATACCGTTTTACCGGACTGATTCCTTCCTCACGGACTGGGATCCGAAGGTTGAAGGGAAAGCCAAAGGACGCGGAGAATTGTGAGTATAATTTTTGTCAAAAAAGGAATGACTGAATAAAAGGTTTTAAAAGACAAACAGTTAAAATCCGCAGGAGGACAGGCTCCTCTAGTTTTGCTAAAACTAGTTAAATTCTGTGAAGGACGGCGGAGTCCTCTGTTTTTAGGAAAGATAAAGAATAAAATCCTAACAATCCTAGGCACTATTAGGTAAAAGACAAACAGTTAAAATCCGCAGGAGGACAGGCTCCTCTAGTTCTGCTAAAACTAGTTAAATTCTGTGTAGGACGGCGGAGTCCTCTGTTTTTAGGAATAAAAGTGTGAAAGTGAAAAATGTGTGAATGGGAAAATAAAAACCATTAGGTAATTATTTTCCATACTAAATCTAGACGGGAATAACGATGATCCTTTGTAGATGTATGTAGACAAGAAAGTTCCACCTGTGAAGGTTGAAGTGAACTTTACCACAAAGCAGAAATTAATCATCGTCTCGTCTAAATAAGAAACCAGTGTTTAGAATACTCTAGGTATTACCCAACCACTGGTCCAGAAACACATATAAACAACAAAACGAAAAGAATAAATATTTAAAAATGGGGAAGGGACAAAGTAAAAAAAGGGATAAGCTATTAGAAGAACTTCAATGTAAGGATTACAAAGTAGTGGAAAAAGAAGACCCCGGGGCAGTAAAACTGTTATGTTATTGGATAAAAAAGTATGAATTCAAAGGACAATTGTCCACAACAAAACTAGCAGAATTACAAGGAAAAATAAAAACAAAATGTAATAACAACGAGAAAAAGATGGCTAAAGAAGGTTTTGTACAGACGGCAGTGTGGATGAAGATTGCAGGTCAGAGGGAAGAAGGAGAAAGGAAAGCACGTAAGAGAATGGAAGATCAAAAGAAAGAGTTAGACAGACTAGCAAAAGAACATGTTTCACAAGAAAAGCAAAAGGTTTTGTTTGCAAGAAAAGAGGATAATGAACCAGGCCCATACGCTCCTCTTCAGAGACAATTGAGACAGATTATGGAAGATGAAGGAGGAGCAGCAGGGGGCGTAGACCAGGGAGAGCCAACGGCACTCCCTGCAAACATTTCTCCTCCAACTTATACATCTGCTGTGCCCATGACTCCCATGCATACCCGATCACAGGGACTGATGGGACAATGGTCTAAAACCATGGGGGGATTATTTGATTCAAGATCACCAGGAAGTCCTGGCCCTGATATTTTCCCCCTAATAGAACTGCCAAATCCTCAGGCGGGACAAGGCCTTCAGCCTGACACCATAAGAGTGTATAGAACATGGACTCTTGAGGATGTAAAAAAAGCAGTGGAGGGAATAACTAAACCATATGAGGATATGGACCAGTGTGCAATTGATATGGAAAACCTGAGATTGTCATACCATCTTAATGGCACAGAAGTCCAACAAGTTTGGATGTGTCTGTTAGGGCCGCAATGGCACCTTGTAAAGGGAGATTATAATCCCATGGATGGTAATAACCATGTACAGGCAGATAGTGGGGAATTGGGGAACCGTACTGCAGCGCTGATACAAAGAGTACGTGAGCGTTTCAGACGGAGAGCAAATTACACTGAAATAGGAAGGTGTCAGCAAAAGGCTGATGAATCATTCGATGACTTTAGAGTACGAATGGAAAAAGTATTTAGAACCCATAGCGGTCTTGAACCAGATGTTAATGAAAACGGGCCATACAAGCAACAATTAAAAAATGCCCTACATGGAGGTTGCCATCAACCAATAAGGAAATGGGTGGAAAGGCATCATATCAATCTGCCTGGGAGTACTTTACAGGAGTATATTACCCATGCTTTGCATGCGGAAAAAATCATCAAAGAAAAAAAGAATAAACCTGGACCAGAACAACCCTTGTTCTATCATGAAAGGGTTGAAGAGAATGAAATGTTTTATCAAAATGCACGTGGCCGAGGCCGAGGTAGAGGCCGTGGAGGAGCCCAAGGAAGGGGCCGAGGTCGTGGTTTTGGGCCAAGATTTAATGATAACCCTAGAGCTTGCTGGTCGTGTGGTAAGGAGGGCCACATGGCTAGAGATTGCAGAAGTAACCCTCCACCACCTCATCAAAATGTGTGACTAGATAAATTAAGACAAGAAGAAGTAGTAAAATTTGATGAGGAAGTGGAAGAAACAGAAAATAGTGAACTTTTAAATTTAGAAGAAATCTTCTTTGAAGAGAAAATTAGACCAGAAATAATTCTACTAGTGCAGGGAACGCCTGTTACGTTCCTATGTGACTCTGGTGCATGTCGTACAACATTACGAGACCCCATTAAATATGTAACAGCTGGACATAAAAGTGTAAGAGTCCAAGCTGCCCAAGGAATGGTAAAAAGAGTGGCTGAAACTGATCCCATTTGGATACGAGATCCTCTGGGGAAATCCTGCCAAATAACCGTACTCTTAATGCCAGAATGTCCGGTAAATTTACTTGGCAGAGATGGTCTGATTGCCCTGTCACTAGCATTGATGCCTACTGACAGTGGGCTTTGCGTAACCCGCATGAAGCCAGAAGAGAACTTTGTTTTACAAGGGGTAGGACCACCTAAGTATTATTATACATTGGATGTTCCAAATAAATCACCAACAAAAACCGGTTCTCACCTCCTAGAGGAAGGTATTAAAGCCACTAAAAAAGTTGAAGACAAAATGTCTCCTGATGATCTACACGTAACCATGTACTATACCAATGGCCCAGATGAAAAGTACAAAGCTGCACTAGATAAAGTTACGCCAACTACTGTGACGGTAACCCACCTCTACTATGATGATGCATCGAGCGCTGCTGCTGCAGTGGCTCTGCCTGATAAGATAAAATATTTGTTCCACCAGATGTGGAAACCACATATTTCTCTGTGTAAAAGCGCAAAGAAAGAGTGGAAAGACTCGGGGAGACTTGTTGAAAGAGGGGAGGGAGCCAGAGACTGGGAACAGACTACTACAACCACTTGGTATAGTAAATCGACTGGACTACACAAAAAGGCATTGTTTTGGACAACTTCAGTCCAAGCTAGTGTGCACATGGCAAGTAAAAGAACATGATCAATATTTTTTACTAAGGAAGAAGAAGAACTATTAAAGCAAGTTCCTGATGTATTATGGTCAAAAGGGCCTACTGATGTGGGGTTAGTAAAGGGAGCCTTACCTGTAGTCATACGACCACGAACTGAACATAGACCACGAGTGAAACAATATCCATTGAAACCGGATGCAAGAGAAGGCATAAGACCTGTGATAAGGAATTTAGAAGCAGCGAGAGTCCTACGAGAATGCAATGACTCTCCATGCAACACCCCAATATTTCCAGTAAAGAAAGCTTTACCGTCAACAGGATGGCGTATGGTTCAAGATTTACAAGCAGTAAATAATGCAGTTGTTCAAAGGTCTCCGTGTGTTGCAGACCCACACACATTGTTAAATTCTTTAAACCCAAAGGCTAAATACTTCACCGTAGTGGATATTAGTAATGCATTCTTCTCTGTTCCATTACATAAAGACAGCCAGTTCTGGTTTGCTTTCACATTTGAAGGGAAAAGATATACCTATACCAGGCTGCCTCAAGGTTTTTGTGAAAGCCCTACCATTTATACCCAGGTATTAAATGCGAGTCTCTCAAGCTTCACTCCCCCAGGAGAAAGTCAATTACTGACTTATGTGGATGATATACTAGTAGCCTCAGAAACGCAAGAACAATGTAAAAAAGATTCACTGGCTCTGTTAAAATACTTGGCTGCAGAAGGTCATAAGTGTAGCAAAAACAAGCTACAATTTTGCAAAGACAAAGTAATCTATTTGGGTCACCAACTGAGTGCTGGAGGCCGTACTGTGATGGAAAGTAGAAAAACAGCTATTTTACATGCACCCAAACCACAGACGAAAAAACAAATGATGTCCTTTTTAGGACTCACAAATTATTGCAGAAGTTGGGTTGCAAATTATGCAGAAATAGTAGCACCACTTAGTGAACTAATGTACAAAGAAGAACTTAAAATGACAGATGAGTTACAATGGAATGAAACTGCAGAAAAAGCATTTTGTGATCTAAAGCAAGCACTGGTTAGCAGTACAACATTAGCGTTGCCAGACTATAGCAAACCTTTCATACAAATGGTTGATTGTAAAAACCAGTTTATGACCTCTGTATTGACACAAAATCATGGGGATAGGCTGCGCCCTGTAGCTTTCTATTCCACAAAATTAGATGCTGTAGCACGAGCCTTACCCCACTGTGTGAAGGCAGTGGTAGCAGCCTCCCTTGCAGTAACTGCAAGTGCAGATGTGGTTCTGTTCCACTCATTAACCCTGCGTGTCCCACATGCAGTATCAGCACTGCTGCTGCAGACGAAAATGGCTTTCCTGTCACCTGCCAGGCACCTATCATGTATGTCAATACTGTTGTCACAACCTCATTTGACAATAGAGCGCTGTACCGCATTGAATCCAGCAACCCTAGTTCCAACTGAAGAGGATGGCATTTCTCACGATTGCCAATCACTGGCAGAACAAAATGCAAAAAGTCGTGCTGACCTATCTGATACACCATTAACCACGGGAGAAATTATATTTGTTGATGGATCATCTAAAAAAGATGATCTTGGCAAAACTCGAACAGGGTATGCTGTGGTAACAGCAGATAAGGTTCTGAAAGCAGAAGCCTTACCACAGCATTACTCTGCACAAGCCGCGGAGTTAGTCGCACTTACTGAAGCATGTAAGCTCATGACAAATAAGGAAGTCACTATATACACTGATAGTCAATATGCCTTTGCAGCAACCCACACATTTGCACAACATTGGAAAAACCGGGGTATGATAACATCGACAGGAAAACCAGTCACCCACGCAAAACTTTTGAAAGAACTCTTGCATGCAGTGCAGCTGCCAAAACAACTCGCTATATGTAAATGTGCTGCCCACACAACGGGAATAGACTCTGTTACGAGAGGCAATGCCTTTGCTGACAAAATTGCAAAAGAAGCGGCAATAACAGGAAAAATACAGATAACACTTCTGTCTCAAGATAATGTCCTACAAGACCCTGTATTACAGGAAATGCAGCAACAAGCACCAGAAAGTGAACAAAAACTTTGGAAAACAAAAAGGGCTACACTTCAGAATGGAATCTATGTATGACCAGAACAAAAACCGATATTACCAAAAAATCTATATAAATGGGCTGCTATATTGAGTCATGGGAAGACCCATGTCTCAACAGGAGGGATGATAAGCATAATACAGCAGAAATATACAACCTATGGCTTTAATTCTTATTCAAAAAATTTTTGTAGGACATGTCTGATTTGTGCAAAACACAATGCGCAAGGTAACCTACGACCAAAACGAGGACAATTTCCAAAACCTCATTTCCCGTTTCAACATTTACATATGGATTTTATAGAATTAAACCCAAGTGAAGGTAAAAGATTTTGTTTGGTAATAATAGACTCCTTTTCTAAATGGATAGAACTGTTTCCAACAAAGAGCCCAGATGCATTAACAGTTGCCAAAGCATTATGTAAAGATATTATTCCAAGATATGGAATACCAGAGAAAATCTACAGTGATAATGGAACGCATTTTGTAAACCAAGTGATAAACAAAATAGGACAAGCATTTCATATAGATCTAAAAAATCATTGTGCATACCATCCCCAAAGTGCGGGACTGGTGGAAAGAATGAATGGCACAATAAAAAATAGACTTAGGAAATGCATGGAAGAAACTAAAAGACCGTGGACTCAATGTATAGACCTAGTAAAACTCTATATAAATATCACAAGTTCAAATGGGCTAACCCCGTACGAAATGATATTTGGACGACCATACAGGCTGCCTTATTTCCAAAATGAATGGGAAACGGATGATGAAAGTACTCTAGCTGATTACATGAGGAAAATGTTAGAACAACAGCAGCAGAAGCCAGAACAAACTGAACATGATTCAATTTCTGTGTCTTCACAGGAACAACTAGTTAAACCTGGAGACTGGGTCCTGATAAAAAGTATTAAGAAGAAACACTGGCATTCACCCAAGTGGGAAGGACCTTACCAGGTGCTGTTAACTACTGGCACTGCACTTAAGATAGCAGAAAGAAATACCTGGATACATCTCACACATTGTAAACAAATTATTAGAACTGACTAAGCTAAATCTTGCCGACTTAACACCTAAAGTAGCATCCTGATTCTTCAATTGGGTGTAAGAGAAAAGGCCGACTACAAAGGGGGTTGCATTTTTAGTATGCAACCGTCTCAACATCGGTGAAGATTGTCCACATCTCTTAACACCTGTAGGAAGGATCTAGATCTGCATAATGGTGTTGACTAGTTTCAATAAAAAACTCGTGTTAGGAGTGGGAGCGATAGGAGCAGCTGTTGTAATCATAATATTGCTATGGGAAGCATATCAAAATCAGTCAATAACAGAACAAGAGGATCATACCCCCAGCCATCATATTCATAAGAGACGGATACCTCCCAGGACTAGTACTGTACAGAATCAACAGCTAAAAAACCCATGCAATACAACGGACAAAGACGTGACTACGACTACAGACCTATATTTTTGTTACCAAACAAATCGCACGCAGGCTATATTCACATTTGACGAGGACACATTAATAGGGGGATATAAATTAAACAAATGGAAAAATTATGATTGGTATTTGGATAGTAATAGAGACATAACTGGACATAAATGGGAACTGGCACATTATTGGGGAAATGTTTTTGCAACCACTGGGTCCTGGACTAAAAGTTATTATGGATATTCTCCAGTTTCACAGGAATGGAAAAAGCAGGTTACTCTAACCAAAACAGACAACCAGATGATGCTCAACATTAATACTACTCAAGTACCGTTGGGCAAACCAAAACCATGGGGCCCTTACAAAAATCCCCCATGCCATGGATTGGCCTTATGTGTATGGAGGCCTCATGCTCGAGATCCCTGTATTGAATTAATGTTGTGCCCTAATGTAACAACGGCAGTAAATATAATAAAGACCGGACCAGATATAACGTTGGGACCAAAATCAGGCTCAGTAATGACACCCAAAATTTATATACAACCTGACACTGATGACTGGTTTAAAGTAACTACAGGAATGACACAATGGAAAAACAACTGGCTACTGTTGGTTGAGCAAGCAGCTGGAGCATTTCCACATGACTGTTTGGCCTGTATGGGCCCAAGACCCCTGCTCAGGGTAGTGCCAGCTACACTACATAAAACGTGTATAAAAACTGTAATGACTAAAACCAGACTGACAATGAATTGCATATATTGGGATACAATTTATCCAATCACAAGAGAAGAAAAGTTTAAACCTCTATTTTCTAGTAAAGTAGCAGTAAATAATTATACCTGCATAAACAGAACGGGAAAAGGCAAGGAATTGGGAAATCTCACCAAGACCCAATGCTCAGAGGTACTAACAGTAAACATTACATTCCGACCTATTGCTCGTAGCGACATCTGGTGGTGGTGTGGAGATGATCGTTTATTTGATAGGCTACCATATAACACGACAGGTTTGTGTGCACTTGTTGGACTAATAGTACCAGTATCCCTGACCCCTATGACTGTTACAGAAATTTTAACTAAAGCTGAAGACTCTGTGGCATGGAATCAGGAAAAGAAAAGAAGTTTAGGATGGAGCACTGATGATCCTACTTATATTGATGCCATAGGAGTTCCTAGAGGGGTACCAGATGAATATAAGCTAGTAGACCAAATAGCTTCAGGGTTTGAATCAGCTTTATGTTGGTGGTGTACCATAAATAAGAACGTGGATAGAATAAACTACATCCATTACAACGTCCAGAGATTAGGTAATAAAACTGAAGAAGGGTTTAAAGCCATCCACGAACAATTGTCAGCTACCTCTTTAATGGCCTTCCAGAACCGTATTGCAGTAGACATGTTGCTTGCAGAAACGGGAGGAGTGTGTTCTATTTTCGGCTCTCAGTGCTGCACTTTTATACCGAATAACACAGCAGCTGATGGAAGCCTTACAAGAGCCCTGGAAGGGCTCCGCTCCCTCAACGGTAAAATGAAGGAACATTCTGGAGTTGACACAAGCATGTGGAATGGCTTGGACAAATTATTAGGCAAATACAAAGGATTGGTTATGTCAGTCCTTATGTCAATTGCTGTTTTTTCTGCTCTGCTGACCTTGTGTGGATGTTGTTGTATTCCTTGTATAAGAGGCTTGATCACCCGTTGTATAACCACTGCAGTTGCTCCTATGAAGCAGGAAATGTATGCTCTCCTCAACACTGAAGAAGTAGATATGGAATATGACCAACCGCAGAGTGACGACGAAGATGATAAGTCGCAAAACAATGATGAGTATGAAAATACAGATGAGTATGATGACGCTGGCTTAGCAGATGTAGGGTACGAAGATACAATCCCTGCAAAAGCTGAGTCTTCTACTTGTCTGGTTAAACTTTTTGAAGAAAATTAATCAACCCTCTGAGTGTACCACTGACCTGACTAAGAATGAATTCATGACCGAAAATCCCAACAAGAAGTGGTTAATGAATGATTATGAGAGTTAAAGGTGGATAAACAGGAGGGAAATGTTGGAGTTATCTTGTAAATATTTTATTCACCCTTTAACTGTCCATTATTAGAAGTGCTGTGTTAAATTGCTCTTGTGTGCAGGATGAAGCAACGTGCAGCTGTTTTCCTCATGACAGTGTGAAGCTCTACTTAACATGTGTCAGCAAATAACTCAATCAGGAAGATTGAGAGCATTTGTGGGACGGCTGCAACCATAGTGTGTTTCTTTAACAAGAAATCAAATTCCCTTTGTTCATGCTATGATTACTGTGTGCAAGGTTTGGCTGAAAACACCTTTACCCTTCCCTCAGCAGACAAACCTTTATGTAACTAGGGTATCCTAGACGAATAAAAAGCCTGGAGAGCAGAGACTGCTTCAGAGTGAGTTGGAGATTGTAACTGAAAGCAGTCTCTGGGTCACTCTCCTTCCAAGTATAATTTAAACAATTCTCTGTGTCTTTCTTGTGCAGTTAAGCTGATACGGTGTTGGGAATGAACCTAACACATCCATATAATAAAAACACAGAGACAGCTTTAGGCAATGGAAATGCAGCCTTGGGTCAGGTTTTGATCAAATGACACAAAAATTATGACAAAAGATCATACCTTAATACAGCATCAAACGATCGTACCGGGGACTCCAACTAAACGGGGTGTTCAGATTCTTAAATACCTCTCTGCGCACACGGAAGCGTACGCGTCTTGCATTCACACAA
Organism: Apricaphanius iberus; assembly: GCA_028564705.1. Taxonomy (NCBI): domain Eukaryota; kingdom Metazoa; phylum Chordata; class Actinopteri; order Cyprinodontiformes; family Aphaniidae; genus Apricaphanius; species Apricaphanius iberus. Next base: position 303,748 of record JAPXFQ010001262.1, read on the forward strand.
GTGCAGAGCCTAAGTGATGGATTCCAGCTGTGCTTTCCAGGCAAAGCTGTGTCATAACAGGACAGTTATGACCGCAGTCTGATTTAGGCAAGTGTTTCTTGGATATTCTGGATTGGGATGTTCTGCCAAGTTCTTTTGTACAAACAATCCTTTGGCCGTATCAAAGATTCCTTGCTACTGGGGGAGATCTTGCAATGTTGAAACTAGTTATATAAACATTCATCCAAACAGTAAACATGAATCTGCCTTCTACATTTCCCCCCTCTGGCGATTTCTAACAATCGCCAAACTCTAGCTAAACTAACTAATGACTAATACATGTGAGTAACAAACCTATAACTGTGAATGATAAATTAAAATATACAAAAGTTAAGATATAGGGACACTAGTATGGGAGTACATGCATCTTGAGTAACATATGAACAATCAATTAAGCCTTTTTTAGCGGTGGTTCGCTGTGTGAAACCGAAAAACCTGCCGGCTGCGTTTCTTTTAGGCAGGAAAAAACTGTTTCACAGCCACCCTGGCCAGGACAACTACCCAAAGACACAGCGAAGCACCTCGACTGACACAAGGAATCATTTTCAAAAAACAAATAAATTTAAATGCAAATTATTGTGAAGTCGACTTAAAATGTGATTAAATGCAAACCATGATATATCTAACTTCACTATAATTTTAAATGGCAATCAGATTATACTTAAAAATGCACTCTAAGTGTATTATGTGATTATATGAAAGAGCACTACTGTCCATACAGAGTTTTACCACAAATCAGTGAAAATGTACAAATTGTTCATAAAATATTTCTGATAAAAGTAACAGAATGTCTTGATTGTTCATACAAAGAAAAAAATATGAATGAAGCAGATAAAACAAAGACAAAATGGAGATTGTTCATGTGGGTCTTGGTGAGGGCTGATGGGGTGATGAGGTCCTTTATGAAGTAATTTGTTCTCTCAGAGCTGAGGAATGAACCGAGCAGCAACAAATCCAATAGGGTTTGGTTAAATCAGTATATATGTACCAGTGATTTGTGAAGTAAGGCAGAGATCTTTATGGACTCTCCATGCGCATGTAAAATAAACTTTTGTAAAGAAGACCGCTGATCCTGTTTTCTCTCATCCGAGGCCTCTCAGACACCCACTCTTTTCCACCATACTATCTCAGCTTTGTGTTTAAAGGTTATAACGTATGGTTTTAAACCACTTCGACGTTGTGGTCCTCCAAAGTGTGATATACAGATTTGAGCTTCCTCTGTTTCTCTCGACATGCTTCTGTGTGCACACATAGCACCATAGACCAGTGTTTTTCAACCAGTGTCCCATGAGAAATCGTCGGGTGTGCTGTGGGAAATTATCCAATTTTACCTAATTGGTCTAAAAGCATTTTTTGAAAATAAATAATTAATTATCTGCAAATAATATCCCATTTTCAAGTGTCTGTGCTGTAATTGTGACTGGCAGCGTAATCATGAAATACTCTTCTGTATCATTAGATGGCAGCAAGTAGCGAATTGCATTTTACGTTGAGACTAGAGAATAAGTAATGCATGAATATGACAGGTGGTGGTGACAGCATTTTGGCTAGAGAGACTGCAATGACAGTAATGGAAACGTTTTTGAAGAGGAGGGCCCTGGACAAAATTCATACCCAGATGACAGACCTAGTATGAGTAGAGGTCATAAGAAAGCAAAGACGGTGAGCTCGAGGCAATAAAGCGAGGTTTTACACTGAGTATTATACTGATTGACATTTTGTACATTCAACTCTTCATATTTCTTCTTGTGGAACAGTGAAATATTACCCAAATATTATTGCATCTGTCTGAATAAGCACTATGTTTCTGCATTCCTAGTGATAAAATCCCTTTACACATAATTAGAATTTGCAAAACACTTTGATGTTTTATACTACCTTTAACACCACATTGTTGTAGCATTTATGTTCAAGCTGTATTTTTAAAGTGGACATGTTAATTGCACTTTTTGTTTGAAAGAAGATATAGTAAAGATGATAAGTTATTTTTATCCTTTTTGTTTATTTGATTCATATTCAAAATACTTTGATAAGAATTACTAAATTGTTAATATAGGCTTCAGAATATCATTTTTAAAATTTTTTGTTTGGTGGTGTGCCTTGTGATTTTTTTTTCAATGAAAAAAAATGAACCGACACCCTGTGCAGGCTGCGTTAGCACTCTGTGTAGAGAACAGCTAGCTAATGACATCACCGTCAGGCTGACTGCAGAACCACGGCTTTTACTATAAACAGGCGCCCATAAAGAAATAAAATAATAAACTTACAGCTAACATGTAATGGGGCAGCCGTTTGAACAGCCAGTAACATGCAAGAAAGCAGAGATAGCTAAGAGGTAGCTTCCAGACCATTTCAAACTGCTGACACGCGAGGGGTACAACCTCCTCAGATATGACTGTTGGCAGTTCAGTTTACATTACAAAGCATACATATTTAATAACATCAACATACCTCCAGTGTGGGAGATGAGCAGATTCAGTAATCAGACTGCATCCCTGGATGCATAGATCATCCACTCTAACTCAGCCATAGACGGCAGCATATTTCGTCAGCTGGAAACCTATTAAATATCATTACTGTCCTTTTTTCTTCTATTTCTGCAGCCTACAGTGCTCCACATGTCAATTATGACGATAGATTTTTCCTTCACTGCCATGTAGCGCTGAACTGTTGACAACTGTCAGCTTACAACAACAGTAGTTAGTGCGGGCGATCGGCCTTTCTACCCTCCAGAGAGGAGCTGGGAGGCGGGGGCTTGGGTGCGTGACGTCACGTTTCAACGTGTCTATATTCACTGTGGAGGGCGTCCGCGAAGCATAAGAAAGAACTGTGTGTGTCAGCGTATGCAGCTACAATGCAGAAACTACGGATTGTTTTGATGAAAGAAGTGCAGTAGTCCAGGCTGATTATACCGGCTTGTTGACATTTCATGACGTGACAATCCTGGACCCACAAATGCTGTTAGATGGCTGGGAAGAGGAGACTGTTGGCATGCAGAAGTGGCCTCAGCTACTTTTCTTCCCAGAGCTCAAGGATTAAAGATATGCTGTATCATCCTATCACAGGTATTTTCTTGCTTGTGCAATAGCTGCGCTACGGCTAGCAGTTAGCACGTAGCCTATGAACTTCAATTGTGCTTTTAAACTCTTATAATTTGTATTTTTGAATGGGTTTTCTATTTCTAAGAAACAGTAAGAGCCCAGATAAGGCAGTGATGCTCTAGCCTAAAACATTAATCCTTCATATCGTCTTCCAGCATGCAGTGAAGACCAAAGCCCACCATGCTATGCGAAGCCTGTGTGCTAATGTCTATGCTACCAAAATTAAAACACTGGTGCGTTTTACATTCTCCAACAATCAATGTGGTAACTCCCATTTCCACAGCCAACCACAACACAATGAGTCCCAGGCTTATTTGAAAAAAAAAAAATCAGCCAAAAACAGCCTTTAAGTGGCTTTAATAGGCTCGGTATTAACGAAAACACATGCATGCATACACTTTTTACAGTCGAGCCGTGGCTTTGGGTTCATCAAAACCGGGTTCCAAGCCGCATTCGTGAGCATATGCACTCGCAATACTGATATGTTTCATTGTTACACCAAAAATGTTCTACTAGTTGCACAAACCCCTTTTTTAAAGAGTTTATAATGCATTTCTTTCTTTGTGTGAGGTATTGGGTGTTTTTGAGTACACAGCTGGATAAACAGCATCCAAATCCAAAACTGCAGTGGAAAGTATAAAAGGGGGAAACCCATCCCAATTTTTCTTACCATGACTCAATTGGTTCTTTCAGTTCTTTGGAATCAGATTGACCCACAATGTAAGGTTATGACTCAAGTTTGTTAATTGGCTATGCCCTGTACATACAGATTACATGAACGCTCTGCTATTGTACTAACACCGTTCTGACATCTGAATGCTTTAGTGGGGCTGTTAGCATCTCATTATAATGCTTTCACTCCTGCATGCTTAAACTGTGTAGCTGTGTTTGATCCATATTAAGTGACATTGAGAACTGCCTGACACTTGCTCTTTCAGTCCATGAATTTCCTGGGCATGTAGTTGAATGCCAGCGTAACATCTCTATCCTTAATTCTAGGAAGACACGTGCCCCTCAGGGATTGTTTGTCCTAGTTTTCTTTTCGGCACCAGTGTAAATTGTGTTACTCCCTATGACAAAAGGCCAGCTGCCCCCCCATTGAATCTAGAGGTCCTGCAGCCCTATATCACAAGCCATCTGAGCCGCCTAAGCTGGAAGTCTGTCACAAGTCCATATTATTAGCCATTAGGGCAATTCAGAGCAGTTGGACAGCTCCACACTATGTTATCATGTGAAGTGGTTAGGTTATGTCAGCATGATGCTATGCTCAGACTCTGCAGTCAATTCTTAGACTTTAAATAGAGGCTCTGTCTATATCAAATGTACAACCTATCCAGCTTTAGTCCACTGCTAGTAATTAGAATAAGGCAATGTCTTTTTTTCTACTGTTGACATTTTGGTTTTACTGATAGCTACACTTCCCTACTCTAGCTCCGGCTAGAGTTTGTAAATGGCCTTTTTAAGATAATCAGTGAAAGTGACTGGATAACTAAAACTTTCAAACACAAAAACATGGCAAGAAAGTTTAAGCCCTATGTGTCTCTTATGGTCACTAGTTCAATATCTCTCTTGCATGTTTTTTTGCCATTGTACATGACAAAGGCAAATATTTACATTTAATTTTAGTTAAACACTTACTATATGAGAAAAAATATATTTAATAGTATTTCTTAACCTCTCTCTGTCTTCCCCAGCCTTTTTTGCCATTCTCTGTCTCATTCTTGATATCTTTATTTGCCACAATCAGCAGAAATCATATCCTTGCAAAATTGATACAGGATTAGCTTACTTCATTAACAGACTGACTTACAAAGGAAAAAAAAGAAACTGGATGTAAAAAAGGCCTCCATTTTTTCAGACAAACTGGCTACAGATGATTGCTTGTAATTTATGTATCTTAACTCGTACCCTCATCCCATCATCTAGACATGATGAGATCTTGTGTCTGAAACCATATCGGCTTCATCTGATGAAATAATAAAAAATAAAAAAAACATTTATTGTCAAAGTGAAAACCGATTTCTTCAAAATTATGACAATTAAATAAGAATGTTTAACATAAAATAAATGATTGCGTAAATATTTACTTAGTTTATACACTCCAGAGAAGGATTATTAGGAACACCATACTTATACAGTGTTTGACCCCTTTTCACCTTCAGAACTTTCTTAATTCTATGTGGCATTGATTCAACAAGGTGCTGAACGCATTCTTTAGAAATGTTGGCCCATATTGATTGGATAGCATCTTGCAGTTGATGGAGATTTGTGGGATGCACATCCAGGGCACGAAGCTCCCGTTCCACCACATCCCAAAGATGCTTTATCAGGTTGAGATCTGGTGACTGTGGGGGCCATTGTAGTACAGTGAACTCATTGTCATGTTCAAGAAACCAATTTGAAATGATTCAAGCTTTATGACATGGTGCATTATCCTGCTGGAAGTACCCATCAGAAATGGGTATATGGTGGTCATGAAGGGATGGACATGGTCAGAAACAATGTTCAGGTAGCCCGTGGCATTTAAACGATGCCCAATTGGCACTAAGGGGCCTAAAGTGTGCCAAGAAAACATCCCCCACACCATTACACCACCACCAGCAGCCTGCACAGTGGTAACAAGGCATGATGGATCCATATTCTCATTCTGTTTATGCCATTAATAATGCCATCATACCATTTGAATGTCTCAACAGAAATTGAGACTCATCAGACGAGGCAACATTTTTCCTGATCTCTAGCATCAACGAGGCATTTTCGCCCACAGGACTGGGGCATACTGGATGTTTTTCCCTTTTCATACCATTCTTTGTAAACCCTGTCTGGCACCAACAACAATGCCACGCTCAAAATTGGTTAAATCATCTTTCTTTCCTATTCTAAGATTCAGTTTGGAGTTCAGGAGATCGTCTTGACCAGGAACACACCCCGAAATGCATTGAAGCAACTGCCATGTGATTGGTTGATTAGATAATTGCATTAAGGAGAAATTGAACAGGTGTTCCTAATAATCCTTTAGGTGAGTGTATGTTGGGGATGTTAAATAAAAATATGATATGTGGCTATTTATAGTCAAAGACTGCTTATGGCAGTCAATAAAGTTAATAATTTATAGAAAATTATTATTCGGGGCACCACCTGGTTCTACCAGGAACTATTTTAATACCCAAATTTCTATATCAGTCTCAAAATTCTGAAGGAATTAATTATTAACGTGTATTGGTCATAAACCTTGCAATATGTGTGTGTGTTGAACAAGAAATGACTACTGTTACCGTCCAAGTAGAAGATTTATTTACACAAAGGGAAGAATGACATTTTAAACACTCAAACTAGTAATAATAGAAACACTACTGATTCAAATAAATTTGTTAAAATAAAATACATAAAAAGATGAATATGTAATAAGAGGGACCATGAATTCTGTTGTGATTCTGCATGCTGATCTGACCCAGGACTCGATTTGCGGAGAAAAGATGAATTAGTTTAACTAATTACAAGAGAAAAATCAAAACATCCTTTGGATAAAGATATGTTTGTTAAAAATGATCTGGATCAGAGCAATTAACCTTTGGGAAATTACTTCTATTCATGAACTGGTCACCGAAGTAAACCGTTTAGTTCCAGTATTTGATTAAAAAAACAACTTCAAACACAGTTAACAAGATCAGTTTCTGTTCTTAAATAATCCATTTAAACCGAATTCTGTTTGAACAGTTATTAGCAACCTTTGTTATGAAGTGGACGAACACGTGAGCTTGTCGGCTTTCAGGTAGCCCTCTGCAATGTACGTGGGACGCAAATGTGACTCAAACACATTTATTAAACAGTAAACACAAAAAGGGAAAACATTTAAAATTAGTTATTCTAACTAATTGCTTCTGCCCAAACAGACCTTATGAACGTTTTAATTCCTCTGAGTCCTGCTGAACGGCGATGAGGGGAAGGGGGTGGGGGGATGAGGTGACGCGGCTAACAATGGCTCTGATCTGGTTAGCTGCAGTGAGCTCCTGACTTGCTGCTCCGTCCAGCTCCGTGCCGATAATGACCCCGGCATACACTTTTACAGTACCTTTTTGGCAGCTTTCCAGCGCGGCAATTCTCATCGGCTTTGGCGGCGAATGAAATGCGACTACTGCTGAGTCTGGACCTGTGGCACACGTGGCTCCCACTATTCAGTCTTGCAGCCCTTCTAGAAGTCTGAAACTCAGAGGGGTTTTCGTCGGAATCTGGGGATAAACAATGTCTTTGTTTATCAATGTTTAAGATTCACCTGGAGTGGTCTTTGGGTTCATTTGGAACAAGTTTCTGTCAGAAACTCGGGTCTTCCTTCGCCAGCGAAGGACGATGGTTGTAGGGGGTCTCTTAGGGACAAGCTGGCTGGGGCCCGTCGTGAAAGAGGCCGAGCCGGGGGAAGCGGGCTGTATTTATAGGGCAGGTTAACGCCACCTGATGTCTGTGTGTGACCCAAAAGTGTAGTTACTGACCTAATTCAACAGAGGTCCAGCCAGTTGGGGGTAGTACGCTCATAATGGCTGGAATGTAGATCAACTGAACGCAGTGACTCTGTCTCAAGTGACTGTAGTATAAAGACACCTGTGTCTAGAAAGTCCATTCACTGATTAATCATTATTCCTGGCTACCATTTCAGCACTGAGCCAAAAGAACAGTCCAAGCAAAGCAGAGAAAAAAATACTTCTCATAGTAAATCTCAAAGGCACTGAACATCAAAGAATATGTCTTAATCTACCTAGATCAGGCCATCCTGACAAACTGAGTGACCGTACAAGGAGACTACTGAAAGAGACCACCAGGATACCTATGACTATGCAGAAGAAGTTACAACCACGGCAGCTGAGATGGGAGAGACTGTATATATAGCAATGGTTTTCTAGGTTTGTCGCCGCTCTGGTCTAAAACAAAGCTGCATATTCTGGAGAGGCTGAGTCAACACCCAGACCTCAATTACATAGAGAATTTGTAGCAGGACTTGAAAATGGCCGTTCATAGCTAATCCTCAAATAAACTGGCAGAATTTGAACAGTTTAGCGAGAAAGAATTTAGTAAAATTGTAGAGTTTATATGTGCAAGCCTGATTCAGACGTATCCACACAGGCTCTGTGCTGCAACTGCAACCAAAGGTGCATCTGCTAAATAGAGATGTGAAGAGGGTTAATATTTTTTAGCAGTCATTTATGTAGATGTTTCATATTTTTAATTTGTCATTATTTTGTAGGACTACGTTTTTACTTTGACAGTATAGGATTTGTTTTAATGTAAAATGTAATGTAATGTTGATCAAGATGGAGTTGTAAAAAAGGGTGAATACTTTTTATAGGCACTGTAACTATAACTTGGCACAAGGGAATTTAATACAATGACCATGCATTAGAACACAAAATAAATGCTATTTAAGTGACCTTAACAGTGGCGTGGTTGTTGGGTTGTTGGTGCCAGAAAAGGAGGTCTGCATATTTCAGAAACTACTGATCTACTGGGGTGTTTCGGCACAACCATCTCTCTGGTTTACACAGAATAGTTTAAAAGAGAAAACATATGCAGTGAGGAGCAGGTTTGCACCCAAAAATGCCTTATTAATTTTAAGATTTTCTGAAAAGATTTTGGATGAGTATGGGGGCCACCATAGAGGAGAGTTGACTGGCTGATTTTAAAGAAAGACTACATTTGCTCAAACTCATTAAAAGCTAGGTAGGCAACATACTATCTCTGAATGCATAACAGGTTAAATCCAAAAACAAAAGGCTACGGGGGCAGACAATCATATTAGAAAAAAACATCCTCTCAACTAAGAACAGTAAAGTGGGGCATAAACCTCACAGGCCATCTGAAACTGGACAGTGAAAGATTTAAAACTGAAGTTTCCTGTTCCAGTGAGTTTCTACAGCTGATGGAGGGGTGGGAATTTGTATTTGGTTAATCTTAACTATAAAAAAGCCATGATTCTTTCCTTTTTTTTTAAATAAAATTTTAAAAGGTTTTAAAATTTGACCTTTAACATCATGAATGTGCTGTATGTCAGTAAAAAAATGTAGAATTATAATTAGAGTATTCGTTAATAATGAAAGTAATATGACTTGTTAAAATCCAAATTAATATGGAACAGTCAAATTGGAATTCACATCTATTTGTATACAAAGCAATTCAGTCCTCCCCCTTCTGCTGTTAATGAATGCAATAATTTAATCTGATACATTAAAATGAATGCACAGTAGAATTCTAATAACTGATAAATTAAATATCGTTTAGGAAACCCTCAAAGATTCACTTAAACGCAGTTTCTCTTCATGAGCGTGTGCAGAACAGCAAACACCTGAAGGAAGAAAAAGCCATGTTTTCTAGTAAAATATGTCTAGCAGAACCAAACCCTGTGAGGATGGCCATCTCATAAAATCTACTCAACTCTACGAAGCACCGGCAAGGGTCAACCGGGGTGTCCTGCGGAGACGTATCCGGCGGGCTACGTGCTGGACGCTTGGACAAAGTGTCAGCCCCTGTGTCTGTCAATACTCTCCCAAGAGGATGCTGAAGATATATATCTATTCGCAATCATGGTGATCGGGTTTCTGCTGATTGGAATGGGCAGTTACTGGAACTACCGAAAAATGGAGCAACAAAGATCTGAAACACGGTCGAGATTGGTCACTGTTCTGGAAGCGATTGAACGGCTGAAGGAACAGCTGGATGCGTTGATTCATACTGATGGGACTCAGAACCAAATGCTGGGGGAGCTGGGACGCAGAACAGACGCTGTAAGAGGCGATCTGGCCGGCGCTCTGGGACTCATCCGCAATTTGTCATCGGACTTGGAGAAACTGTCGGTGCGGATTGGGGCAACTGGAAATTAATTGGATTTGGAACTATTAATCTGGGAATTAATTTGGATTTGGAACTTTAATTTGAACTACAATTTGGCTGAATTAGACTAAAAAAGAAACCACTGACAGACTGAAGGGACAGAGAGGAATATTTGATCTCTCCCTGAAATCCAAACAATTTATATTTTGGCTCCCATGAAGACCTTCAACCTGGTTCTTATCAAATGTCCCTGAGAAGAATGTCAACAGAGTCTCCTCTCCCCCGTACACCTGCATCTACTGACGCACACACTGACATGGTTACACACACTCACATTCACACACACCGTCTCGCTGTCTCCTCATTTTCTCTCCTGCAACATGAAGCTGGATAACAGCGCGCCTCGATGGCAGCGCGTTAACCTGTGGACTGGAGCTCATACCTGCCCATCCTTCCTGATGTGTCATTGTTAATGTCTGAATATGTGCTTAAATGTTTGTTGGTGTGGTTTTTTCTATTACCTGCGTTGTGAGTGCTGTACGGACCCACAACACAGTTGAGCGTTTTTTCCCCCTCACCGTGGAACCCTCCCCTACCAGATGTTTACTTCTCTATGTTTCATAAACGGGAGCGCCGCTCGGTGGCTGCATGCCCAACAGTGACCTGGATCTGTTTGTTGTTGTTGTTGTTTGTAATGATCTTGGACAGGTTGTACTGTATCTGTAAATTCCTTGTATGCATCATACTTGTATGTGTCATACTTGGCCATTAAAGCTGATTCTGATTCTGATTCTGATTCCTCTGTTAGGCTTAGACCATGAGAGGTTGGCCACACTAATTCCATGTCTCTACTTATTAAATTGAATTATTCTCATCTAGTGAGACATTTGACAGAACTATGTTTTGTTTTGTTTTTAAAGAATAGGTGTCTCTCTACTTAGGTTTTGTATTAAATTGTACTTAGGGCCGAAGAGACCTCAATATTTTCCTAAAAACCCATGATTAGTCTTTCACTGCTTTTATCAGGTTAAATGTGTTATCAACATTTAGTGGAGCACTTTTCATGGGGCATTGAAATTACAAAATAAAGAAAACATTGTTCTAAACCATAACAGAAGACCAAAAGAAATGATTTCAACGCTGATAATTATTGTCCTTATCGTGTTGCTAGTCATGTGAGTCAATTTGTTTTTTCCTCCTTTCATTTTGCTTAAAAAGCAAGATTTTTTTTCTTGTTAATTGCCTTGGCATTACTCAGGCAAAGCCTTGCCAATAAAGCACCTTGAAATTGAAAAGTGAATTGGAACTGAATGCAGGGAGGAGATTTTCTCTCGCTGTGTCTCCCTCTTTCTACAGCTGGTAAAGCAGGATTAGGCTTGGCACAAAAAGACACAAAGAGGAGCACATGTGTGTTTGTGCTTGGGTTCGGTAAAGTGTCTTTGTGAGAGTGGCATGCATTTGCGTAGCAAAGCTGTCCGGGAGTCAGTGCAGGAGGGTTTTTAAAGGACTCAATTAGTTAGGCCCAGACACAAATCCAAAATCTTTCACATTCTGTTGCACATTCTGGCAGAAAACCCCTCTAACGTGCACAGAACAGCTTAAAGTCCCTTTCCTGTTCCGTGTATCCATGAGAATCCATGCGCACAGGGAGCATTGGTGCGGTGATCACAGAAAGAATCCCACGATTAGCCGCTGCTGTGGGATTTCTGGTTTGCTTTGGGTGAAATGTGATTTGGCCCAGTATCTACTGTTTTCTCTGTTATTTGAAATACATTTGGTGGAAGAGCTATTTGCTGCATGATGAATGAATTAAATATTAATAAATGTTGAAAAAACTGTTTAGCAGGTCTCTTAATCGCAGCCTATATAAAAACAACATACACAACTTGCCCAACTACCCATAAGAATAATTTACAAAAAATACTAAGACTAAGATGACTGCATAGTCAGCAACATCCAGCCATCCATCCATTTTCTGAACCGATTATTCCTCAGGGGGTCGTGGGGGAGCTGGTGCCTATCTCCAGCTGTCAGCGGGCGAGAGGCGGGGTCGCCAGTCCATCTAGTCAGCAACATGTGTGCAAATAATGTTTTACATACCCTAGGATCGTTTAGAATATTTACAAATTTAAGTGCAAAAATAAAGACAGTGATAGGTTAAAATCCCTAGCATGTAGAATACCACAGTTGAATAAAACTAAACAGTGTTTCTTTGGGGGAGAAGGGCACCTCTGACAGCCTGAGAATGAAAGCTCTTTTACATTCTGTGATGATTTAGTTCATGAAGGGGAATGTGTAAAAGGAAAAAAAGCAATGGGAATTTACAATTATAGCAAATATATTGCAGAAGAATATTACACCACTATCTTATTTAATCAGTAGTAGGCCTAGTAGTAGTAGTAGTAGTACTAGTAGTAGCCTTTATTCCGAACACTTAGTCCGACATTGTACAACCAACAACACACAAAATTAAAAGTAAAAAATACAGATAATTATAAAATAGTTATACAAGTGTTTCCATATATTTGACTGGTAGTATATTGCACTAAGGCAAGTGTTGGTTAAATGCAGAACAATCATATTTTCAGAACTGTTCAGACTACAAATACATTTAGAAATAACATTTTTTAAAATAGCTTGAAGGTTGCTTACCCTCACACTTGCAAACATCTCACTACGCCTTGTCCACCTAAGCATTCTCAATACCAAACGCAGAGCGTCATTATAGACAACCTGCAACCTATGCATACTACTTTTTTGCAAATAGCCCATAGGTGGGCTATTTATTTATTTATTTATTTGCATTTATAGATCAAGTGATACTCTTGAAATTAAGTGGCAATCCTGACAAATTTTCAGACAGTTTCTAGCTCACTTGATCCAAAAATAGGTGAATTTTCATCAGTGCAGACAATGTTATATAAAATTATGTAATTTTATTATTTCGCCAAAGCTGCGATTAAGGACTGGTTGGTATTGTAACAGTGGTGTAGGTACATGCATTGTATCTGAGCTGGCCCTTGTGTTCTGGGTGCCATAGGTAAAATTGTTTCAAATTTTGAAACACGACTGTACTGTTGCAAGGCAACAGTTTAAACAGCCACATCCATGTACAGCCCTTTTTTCTTTTCAATATTTTCAAACCATCTGTGGCAGACTTGCTTGTCTGGGGATCAAATTACGTGTGCTACAGTGTCAAATGAACTGAAATTAAGGCCAGAAATAAAATAGTGTTTGTGAAACATGAAAAGATGACATTAATTTGTATTTTCTCTGTTTTTTGTCCTATGCTTCTTCACACTTTTGTTCCAAAGTGTGGGTGTACGTGGTTCAAATCTTGGCTGGATATATTCTGCGTAGAGTTTGCATGTTTTTTTCCCAATGCGTATGACTGACCCCAAAGTCCAAATATATGTAATTTAACTCACCACTCTTGATTACCTTGAACTATGTGTATGTTGGCCCTGTGATGGACCTGCAGCCTGTCCAGGGCTAACCCCAATGTTCACTTATTAAACAATGGAGTTAGAAACTGCCCTCGTCAAAGTTTTCAAAGACATCTACAGAAATACAGACTGTGGTAGAAATGCAGTGCTGGTTATGTTGGACGTCAGCACACTATTTAACACTGGTGATCATGATAATAATATTGGAACTACTACTGGAGAGTTGGGTTGTACTTTCTGGTACAATACTTACCTGGTTTGAGTCTTACCTCAAGTCTTACCTCTTACCTCAAGTCTTACATCAGAACTTTGTGTCAGTTGGGTAGTTTTCATCAGAAATGTACATGAATCACATGTGGGATCCCCCAGGGCTCCATCCTGGGGCCTCTTCTATTGAATATTCGCATGCTCCCGCTAGCGCAGATTATAATAACCAATGGGATTAGGTGGTATAACTATGCAGATGACACTCAGTTTTACATTATCATGTCACTAGGTGACTTTGAACGAATCCAAACCCTAAGTGAAAACATTGAGCAAATCAATAGCTGGATATCCCAGAATTTTCTTCAACTGAATAGAAACAAAAATGAACTAACTATCCTTGCAACTGAAGAGGAATAATCAAGAGTCAACACACAGGTTCAGCTAGTACGACTACAAACTGATCAGGCCTGAAATGTTGGTGCCGTAATGGACACAGATCTGTGGTCCGTTCCAGAAAGCAGGTTACGTGGCATAACCAGAAAGGTTTGAGGGTACGTTTTGGATAACCTCAACTTTCGGTTCCAAAAACTGGTATGTTTCAATGTATTTTAGTAATCATAGCAACTTAATCTCTGAACATAACCTGCTCCGCACCAGGTTATGTTCTGGGTAAGTCTGTTCCAGAGAGGATTCTGAGCATGGTGTGAACTTTTACATGATGATCCTTTGGACGTGGAAGCACAGATTATACTATATTTTGTCAAAATAACTTAAATTCTGTCAACCAGAAACTGTAGGACAAAGCCCATTACACATTACAAACAATCAAAAACTATTTCACAAACATATTAGTAACGTGTAAGAGTAGTTCCGATAAGATTACAGAACACATTATATGCAGTATGCAATAAAATAATCCTGCATTCTGAAATAATGACTACTGCCAAGTGTATTAAAATGCCATTAACTGACAAAAATGATAATTGGAATATATATATATATATATATATACACTACCGTTCAAAAGTTTGGGGTCACATTGAAATGTCCTTATTTTTGAAGGAAAAGCACTGTACTTTTCAATGAAGATAACTTTAAACTAGTCTTAACTTTAAAGAAACACACGCTATACATTGCTAATGTGGTAAATGACTATTCTAGCTGCAAATGTCTGGTTTTTGGTGCAATATCTACATAGGTGTATAGAGGCCCATTTCCAGCAACTATCACTCCAGTGTTCTAATGGTACAATGTGTTTGCTCATTGGCTCAGAAGGCTAATTGATGATTAGAAAACCCTTGTGCAATCATGTTCACACATCTGAAAACAGTTTAGCTCGGTACAGAAGCTACAAAACTGACCTTCCTTTGAGCAGATTGAGTTTCTGGAGCATCACATTTGTGGGGTCAATTAAACGCTCAAAATGGCCAGAAAAAGAGAACTTTCATCTGAAACTCGACAGTCTATTCTTGTTCTTAGAAATGAAGGCTATTCCATGCGAGAAATTGCTAAGAAATTGAAGATTTCCTACAACGGTGTGTACTACTCCCTTCAGAGGACAGTACAAACAGGCTCTAACCAGAGTAGAAAAAGAAGTGGGAGGCCGCGTTGCACAACTGAGCAAGAAGATAAGTACATTAGAGTCTCTAGTTTGAGAAACAGACGCCTCACAGGTCCCCAACTGGCATCTTCATTAAATAGTACCCGCAAAACACCAGTGTCAACATCTACAGTGAAGAGGCGGCTGCGGGATTCTGGGCTTCAGGGCAGAGTGGCAAAGAAAAAGCCATATCTGAGACTGGCCAATAAAAGAAAAAGATTAAGATGGGCAAAAGAACACAGACATTGGACAGAGGAAGACTGGAAAAAAGTGCTGTGGACGGATGAATCCAAGTTTGAGGTGTTTGGATCACAAAGAAGAACGTTTGTGAGACGCAGAACAACTGAAAAGATGCTGGAAGAATGCCTGACGCCATCTGTTAAGCATGGTGGAGGTAATGTGATGGTCTGGGGTTGCTTTGGTGCTGGTAAGGTGGGAGATTTGTACAGGGTAAAAGGGATTCTGAATAAGGAAGGCTATCACTCCATTTTGCAACGCCATGCCATACCCAGTGGACAGCGCTTGATTGGAGCCAATTTCATCCTACAACAGGACAATGACCCAAAACACACCTCGAAATTGTGCAAGAACTATTTAGAGAAGAAGCAGGCAGCTGGTATTCTATCGGTAATGGAGTGGCCAGCGCAGTCACCAGATTTGAACCCCGTTGAGCTGTTGTGGGAGCAGCTTGACCGTATGGTACGCAAGAAGTGCCCATCCAACCAATCCAAATTGTGGGAGCTGCTTCTAGAAGCGTGGGGTGCAATTTCTCCAGATTACCTCAACAAATTAACAGCTAGAATGCCAAAGGTCTGCAATGCTGTAATTGCTGCAAATGGAGGATTCTTTGATGAAAGCAAAGTTTGATGTAAAAACAATCTTATTTCAAATAAAAATCATTATTTCTAACCTTGTCAATGTCTTGTTTTTTATTCATTTCACAACGTATGGTGGTGAATAAGTGTGACTTTTCATGGAAAACACAAAATTGTTTGGGTGACCCCAAACTTTTGAACGGTAGTGTATATATATTATATATATATATATATATATATATATATATATATATATATATATATATATATATATATATAGTATATATATATATAGTATATGTTGTAAATTTCCATTTAACAAAGTCACTAGAAGAAAGATGATAAACTGCCTACAGGAAAACCATGAACGAATAGTCCTACATCTCTCCAATAATTATTTGATTTCAATCTTACCTTTTTGGAAAATCTTTTTGTGTCCCATTTTGACTTGAGAAAGAGTTATTTTGGATCCAGAAGGATAGCATCTAATTAAGTTAGAGGTCAATATATGTCTTAGTCAATGTACAATATTATTCTAATTTCAACAAATTGGTGGCAAAAGAAAGTACATTTTGAATAATAATCCAACATACAGGAACACATTTTATATATCATGATGCACCACTTGACCTTAACTGGGAATAAGGGGTAGAAAAAGAATAAATACAATTTCTTGAGAGTTAGTGTATTTAGGGCTGATTTCTCCAATAAGGCTGAGCCAGTAGGAATGTGCTATTATTCAAATTCAAGTGCAGTGTAACATTTTAACCTGAAGAGGGCGCTCAACTGATACTTTTTTGGTAGAAAATTAATATTTTTTTACTAAAATGTACTAAAAAATAAAAATAATGAAGAGGCATGTGAACCATACGATTATACACTCATTTATACAGCAAAAAGTTGATTGGGGGTGAGTTGCACTTCTCTCTGCTTCTACTAGTTTGTAAATTATCAAATGGCTTAGCAACAACATATGTTCAAGATCTGTTGTCACTATACCATGTCCCCAGTCCACACATGGGCTAATGATCCCTAGAATCAGAACCAAAAATGTAGAAGCAGTTTTCCGTTTCTATGCTTGTCTTATCTGGAACAAACTTCCTGATGACGGCAAAGCTGTTCAAACACTGAGATGCTTTAAATCAAAACTAAAAACTCGTCTGTTTAGAGTAGCCTTTGAGAAAGTGATAGTAATAGCTGGAATGTCATATGTTTTTATGTGTGATACATTTCGTGTCTATAGTGTTGCATTTTATGTTGTCCCCAAATCATTTAAAGCACCTTGAATTGCCATGTTGTTGAAAGTATGCAAAACCAATAAAATGCCCTGTCTTGCCTTTGACACAAGACAAGAGGCCAAATCCCTAACACAATGAAACCATGGAATTAATAAATCGTGCTCTTTATTTTCACAGTGAAATAGAAATAAATAAAATCGACATGCACCCGCCTCCCAGAATGTAAAATAAATGTGGACATTTTGTGAAGTTTCATTGAATTACCTTTGCAGAATAAAATAAGCTTTTGAATTTGCATTAGGTTATCTACTTGGTTTGTTAAAGATAGATAGAAAGAGCTTGTGGCTTGAGGTCTTACCTTAAATCTGTTCCTCATATTTTTCAAAGTGCTTCTTTAAGACATCCAAAGAAATATAGGGGGATCCTTTGTCAAAAGCAAATTAACCTTATATAAGCAGGTTTCTGACAGAAGAAAGGACTTCTTTCTTGAAGGGGAAGAAGTGTTGCTAAGGAGAGTGGTGAAATAAATTGACAAAATGACAGACTTCTTAAGGAGGAAGAAAAAAACCCTGAAACGTGGGACATTCTTGATTTTGGGTAACACAGGAAAGATTCAAAGAGAAAGAGCTCTTTGCTTTGGTTTAGGATGGCAGCCAGTGGAGCAGCTCGTATGGGGTAAGCTGCTTCCAGCCAAGTGAAAGGAGTCATACAGGCAGACACAGATGGGCAAAGGAAGAAGAAAATAAACATGAGACCCTCATTTATAACATGATGCACATATACATTTATTTAGTACACTAAGAAGTGATTGTCTCAAACAAATTATGCATCAAAATTGTCTTTGATTGTAACATTAGGACCTGAACAGAATATTTTATGAGACATACTGGAAGAAACTCAACAGGTATTTGCATTTTTGAAATCTGAAAAACTACAATTAGAGCTCCTGCTTTTGAATTGAATTAAGCATATCAATTACATTTGGCTTAAGTCCTTTCTTACATCTGCTATCACAATATTTCTAATCTTGACATGTGTTGGTGCATTTTAAAGCTAGCTGTACATCAGTCTTAAGGAAAACAGTGAAACACAATTTATTTAACAAAGTTGTGTGGTGTATTTGAGGTGTAAGTTTTATTTTGTATCCACTCTGGTAAATGTATTATGTGTATATGGATGAAGACTGTCAAATTTACATTTTGCTACTGCCTAAAGAGACTAAACCACATTTTCTATACAGGCTTAGCCAGGAACCTGGATAGCTTTCTGTAATTACTAGGGTAAAAAGAATGTTTTATGTTTACCCCAGAAAAAAAAAAGCTCTGGCTGTCATGTGTTGTAGGTTTCAAAGAGGACCAAAATGGAGACAGGAACTTGGGATAAGCATGGTGAAGATCGAGTACTTCATCTACAGTACTAGATTTGAGATGAGGAGGAATTTCGCTCCAACAAATTATTTAGTACTAATAAATGTTTTGCCTTCCTTTACTACTGCACAAAGTTATTCCATAATATATATATCAGGCAATTTTTCTGTAATCATGTTCACTCTCTCCTAATAGTTTTAAAGATAGACAGCTGTAATAAGATAAAATACATTTGTATGAAATACCAACACAAAACTTTAGGCTTAAAAAGTGACATATTTTATATTTTTGAAAAATGTTATCTTTGCTCTGTCTTTGCTGCCTTGATGTAAATTTTAATTCTGACACCCCCCCCCCCAAAAAAAAAAGTTATTTGATGTGGATCTGTCTTCAGATGCAATTATTTCCTATCAGCAGACAGAACATGTATTTAGTCAAAGTTATACACAACTCACAGCTGAGTGAACAACATGACAAAAAGTCATGTTGTTCACTCAGCCGTACCAAAGTAACAGTTGGAATTCCAGTAACAATATGTTTCTTATTTTCTTTTCGATTATAACTATTTTTTTGTTTGTTTTATTTATTTATTTATTTATTTTTTGCTGTAGTGGCATTCCTGTTGTGCATGTTATTACTCTGCAATGTGAATTTCTGCTACTGTAGTTCGCTTTAGCTATTTGCTTCTATGTAAAAGTGATAGTTCAGCCAGGACTTGAATTAGGAATGAATTTTACAGACTATTCAAATACAGAGCTCAGCATAAATGAGTACACCCCTTTAGATTTGACAGAAAACTTTAATTTCTTTTCTGAATCAACATTTTCTATGGTGTTATTATACTACAAAAATAGTCCCACAAATATGGGCCACTGATTGCAAACAAGATTTGTTAATATGCAAATATTAAACAGTAATTTTCCTAACAAACTAATTAGTCCTCCAAAATTAAAATCTAAGCGGAAAAGCCAAACCTAAAACTAGTTTTTCTTCAGATTCAGATTAATTTATTAATGACCACACAACTAGTTGGTGGAATTTGGTTTCAAAAAACCATTACATAACGTGGTTACATCTCTGTGTCAATACTCAATGCAAACATACACACAAAAAAAGACAGATAGACATAGAAACTTCAGATAAATTGGGCGTGTATTCATTTTTGCTTCAACTAATTAGAGTTAAACTGCATATTGTGTGATCCAATTTTAACCTTGCTTTTTATGTTATTGAGTGTTCATTGAAACTTCAGGAAAGTGTTCATTAAGAAATTAATTAAAATCATACCTTTCAAAAGGGATGTGCTAGTTTATGTTGAGGACTGTAATCTAATGATTTTTCTTTATATGCATCTCTGGGTCTGAATATCTCACAAAACATAATTATATTGGAGCACTATGTTCAAAACTGGCGATTGCAAAAAGTTATATGGTGCTCACAAGGGGCTTTTATTTCAAATCAAAGACGTCATGATTTTCACGATTACAGTAATTCAATACATATTGTAAATTTTCACACCATATCATCCACTGATTACCTTTTTATTATAACTGCCATCTAACTATCAAATTATGGTCACAAATTGTGTATATAATTGTATATAATTATATATATACACAGTATATATACATATAGGGTGAGGAGCTTGGTCATCCTGAGGGGACTCAAAGTATAGAGCTGCTGCTCTTCCACATCGAGAGGAGTCAGTTGAGGTGGCTCGAGCATCTGGTCAGGATGCCTCCTGGACGCCTCCCTGGTGAGGTGTTCTGGGCAAGTCCCACCGGGAGGAGACCCAGAGGAAGACCCATTACTCGCTGGAGGGACTATGACTCCCGTCTGTGTCGTGTTTGGTTTGTTAGACTCAAAGGGCAACACATATAACAGACACGGAGACAAATGATTTTGGTAAGTTAAGTGAATAACTTATTTTAAACCGGTTCATTGTTTTTGGAGGACCTCGAACTGGAATGACGCGGGAAACTGTGGTGAGAGAATAACAGAATATTCATATGTTGTTGGAGAGTGAACAGGTGAGTATTGAATTACTTTTGCTTACTGGATATCCAGAGGACGAAGGGCTTTGGAGGAGGTAATTGGTTTGCTGGTAGTTCGTGTTAATGTTGACTTTCTCTTGCAGGCGGAGAGGGAGGACGGGCAAGCAAGTAGGATGACAGCTAGTGGAGAGTGTGGAGCTGAGGAACCAGAAAGGGAATGAGTGCAGAGGCCGTCCACGGCAGCGACTGGATTGAAGGCCGGGAACTCAGAGGTATGTTGCAGCGACCAGTAATAACCCAGGGTAGGATTCATAAGAGCCCCAGAGGAAATAGGAAGTCCCGATTAGTAGTCCAAAGAAATGAGAAGGAAACAGGATCTGGATGACGCTCAGCAGCGAGAGCCATCTGGCGCCATCCTGCAGAATCCGTTCCACTTTTAAGCCAGGCCTTGATGAGTCCACAATAAGGAGAAAGTAAGAGAAAAAAACACAACTACCAGCACACAGACAAATAATCCTAACAGGCTGGCCTGGGAACGCCTCTGGATTCCTCACAAGGAGCTGGCGCAAGTGGCGGGGGAGAGGGAAGTCTGGGCCTCTCTGCTTAAGCTACTGCCCACGCAATACATATATATATATATATATATATATATATATATATATATATATATATATATATATATATATATATTCCCACTTCCAAAGCATCTAGCAGTCTGTAATTTGTATCAAAGATAATCTTCAACTGTGAGGGACAGAATCTAAAAAAAATACAGAAAATCACAGTGGATGATTTTTTAAAATAATTTATTTCCATTTTATTGCATGACATAAGTATTTGATACATCAGACAAACACAACTTAGTATTTGGAACATAAATCTTTGTTTGCAATTACAGACATTAGACGTTTTCTGTAGTTCCAGGTTTTCACACACTGCAGCAGGGATTTTGGCCCACTCAGAAAACTAATTGTGCAAACAGCTGCTTCTCTGATAACGAAAACGAAATGAAATAACAGCTTTCTGAGCACTTTACAGAATTACTATTTCAGAGCACAGAAGTTTTTATTTCTACAGACTGTCATCATTATCTCACTATCCTGACTGGCCTCCTCTATTTCACACACAGCAGAGGATGTAGATGGATGAGGCTTACTCCTTTATTCGTGGTTCAGACTGTGATTAGCTGTTTTCATCCTCAAGTAAACAGCTCAATTTGGATCAAAGGTCTCCGTGGTTACTTGTGACAACATGATGTGCATTAGAGATGAGAGTGTCTGATAACCAAGATCTTTACTTTTTTGTGATATTCAAATGTGAAACTCCTCTTTCACATGAAGCAGTGATTAAAGGTAGTGTAAAGGACAAGTCAAGGAACTTCTGAATGTTGTAGAAATTGTCAGGGATGCTTGTCCTCGCTACATTTACCAGGTTGTGCACAGAGGAGGCTGCCAAACTTTTTTCACCTCGCTTAGGTTCTCTTTCAACAGACATGTTAGACTTATATTAGTCAAAGAACATACTGAGAGTTGTGTTGCCACAACTGTGGAGATCTTTAAATTCAAGAGGCCAAGTTGTGGGATAAAAATAATCAAAAACTGATTACATGAATTGAGAAATTCATATCTTCAAACTCATGAATTAGAGCTCTCAAAACATTGATATTGTCTATGTTTGGATCAGCATGTGCCCCAGTCTCCTTCCGGTACTTTCCCCTCACCCTCTGTCAGTTTAGTCACCTGCCCAACAGCAACCATCCTTCCATTCACCTTTAGTAAGAATATATTTCTGAAACCTGAGGGAGGCCAACTGTAAAATGTTTCCAATGTCAAGAATATTAGCAAGGAAACCACAAACACGCTCTGTGCAGTTGTTTCAAATTCATGTCATCAGTTTTTACCACTTGAGTCTGGTTCAGAATCAGAAAGGTTCACCAAATGTGCAAATTAACAACATTACGAAATTGTTGCGGTACTTTGTGCAAACATACAAGACAAACACTTCTAAGCATGCAATACATAAAAATGAAATGTGATTAGCGCATTGATATATACATGAGTGCAATTGATGATCACTGCAAAAAACAGACAGGTGCAGAGAACACAACACAGGGTCTTGTGATTGAGAGACAGCAGGTGGTGGGAACCGTCTTAGGGTTATTGTTCTTGAGTCCAACAGCAGAGGGGGAGAAACTGTTCTTATGGCGATAGGTTCTGGTTCGAATACACCTGAGCCTCCTGCCTGAGAGGAGCAGGTCAAACAGTCTGTGTCCAGGGTCAAAAGGGTCAGCTGTGATCCGACCTGCACGCCCCAGTGTCCTGGAGGTGTACAGGTCCTGCAGAGATGGGACTCTGTAGCCAATCACCTTCTCAGCAGACCGCACAACACGTTGCAGTCTCTGTTTGTCCCTGATGGTGACTCCAGCACATGGTGATGGATATGGGGAAGATGGACTCGATGATTGCAGTGTAGAACTACATATTCATCCGTGTTGGTAGGTTAAATTTCTTCAGCTGCCTCAGGAAGTACATCCTCTGCTGGGCCTTCTTTATGAGGAAGTGATGGCGGGCTCCCACTTGAGGTCCTGGGTGATGGTGGTACAGAGGTGCTTTGTGCTTCTTGAAGTCCTCAATATTCTCCACTGTCTTGTGGGCTTTCAGCACCAGAATGCTGCGGCTGCACCAGGACACCAGACGTTCAGCCTCCATCTTGTACGCAGACTAATTCCCAACCCTTATTGATGAGTCCAATAATGGTGGTGTTATCTGCAAAGTTAATTTGCTTGACATATTGGTGATCAGAGGTGATACATCAGACAAACACAACTTAGTATTTGGAACATAAATCTTTGTTTGCAATTACAGACATTAGACGTTTTCTGTAGTTCCAGGTTTTCACACACTGCAGCAGGGATTTTGGCCCACTCAGAAAACTAATTGTGCAAACAGCTGCTTCTCTGATAACGAAAACGAAATGAAATAACAGCTTTCTGAGCACTTTACAGAATTACTATTTCAGAGCACAGAAGTTTTTATTTCTACAGACTGTCATCATTATCTCACTATCCTGACTGGCCTCCTCTATTTCACACACAGCAGAGGATGTAGATGGATGAGGCTTACTCCTTTATTCGTGGTTCAGACTGTGATTAGCTGTTTTCATCCTCAAGTAAACAGCTCAATTTGGATCAAAGGTCTCCGTGGTTACTTGTGACAACATGATGTGCATTAGAGATGAGAGTGTCTGATAACCAAGATCTTTACTTTTTTGTGATATTCAAATGTGAAACTCCTCTTTCACATGAAGCAGTGATTAAAGGTAGTGTAAAGGACAAGTCAAGGAACTTCTGAATGTTGTAGAAATTGTCAGGGATGCTTGTCCTCGCTACATTTACCAGGTTGTGCACAGAGGAGGCTGCCAAACTTTTTTCACCTCGCTTAGGTTCTCTTTCAACAGACATGTTAGACTTATATTAGTCAAAGAACATACTGAGAGTTGTGTTGCCACAACTGTGGAGATCTTTAAATTCAAGAGGCCAAGTTGTGGGATAAAAATAATCAAAAACTGATTACATGAATTGAGAAATTCATATCTTCAAACTCATGAATTAGAGCTCTCAAAACATTGATATTGTCTATGTTTGGATCAGCATGTGCCCCAGTCTCCTTCCGGTACTTTCCCCTCACCCTCTGTCAGTTTAGTCACCTGCCCAACAGCAACCATCCTTCCATTCACCTTTAGTAAGAATATATTTCTGAAACCTGAGGGAGGCCAACTGTAAAATGTTTCCAATGTCAAGAATATTAGCAAGGAAACCACAAACACGCTCTGTGCAGTTGTTTCAAATTCATGTCATCAGTTTTTACCACTTGAGTCTGGTTCAGAATCAGAAAGGTTCACCAAATGTGCAAATTAACAACATTACGAAATTGTTGCGGTACTTTGTGCAAACATACAAGACAAACACTTCTAAGCATGCAATACATAAAAATGAAATGTGATTAGCGCATTGATATATACATGAGTGCAATTGATGATCACTGCAAAAAACAGACAGGTGCAGAGAACACAACACAGGGTCTTGTGATTGAGAGACAGCAGGTGGTGGGAACCGTCTTAGGGTTATTGTTCTTGAGTCCAACAGCAGAGGGGGAGAAACTGTTCTTATGGCGATAGGTTCTGGTTCGAATACACCTGAGCCTCCTGCCTGAGAGGAGCAGGTCAAACAGTCTGTGTCCAGGGTCAAAAGGGTCAGCTGTGATCCGACCTGCACGCCCCAGTGTCCTGGAGGTGTACAGGTCCTGCAGAGATGGGACTCTGTAGCCAATCACCTTCTCAGCAGACCGCACAACACGTTGCAGTCTCTGTTTGTCCCTGATGGTGACTCCAGCACATGGTGATGGATATGGGGAAGATGGACTCGATGATTGCAGTGTAGAACTACATATTCATCCGTGTTGGTAGGTTAAATTTCTTCAGCTGCCTCAGGAAGTACATCCTCTGCTGGGCCTTCTTTATGAGGAAGTGATGGCGGGCTCCCACTTGAGGTCCTGGGTGATGGTGGTACAGAGGTGCTTTGTGCTTCTTGAAGTCCTCAATATTCTCCACTGTCTTGTGGGCTTTCAGCACCAGAATGCTGCGGCTGCACCAGGACACCAGACGTTCAACCTCCATCTTGTACGCAGACTAATTCCCAACCCTTATTGATGAGTCCAATAATGGTGGTGTTATCTGCAAAGTTAATTTGCTTGACATATTGGTGATCAGAGGTGCAGCAGTTGGTGTACAGGGAGAAGAGCAAAGGGGAAAAAACACAGCCCTGAGGGAAGCCGCTGCTGATGGTCTGGGGGTCTGAGACATTGTTCCCCAGCCTGACATGCTGCTTCCTGTCCGTCAGGAAGTCAGTGATCCACCTGCAGATGGGATCAGGTACATTATTTTGGGAAAGCTTGACTTGCCGAAGGTCTGGAAGGTTAGTGTTGAAGGCAGAGCTGAAGTCCACAAACTGGATCCTGGGAGTTCCCAGAGAGTCCAGATGCTGCATGATAACTCATAAAGCCATTCTGATTACTTATATTGAGTACAATGTCCATGTCTGAGATGATTCTCAGATACTCTAATGGGATTCCTTTTTTTGTTTGTTTTGATTGAATAAATTCCCTGAATTCTGGGCATAAAGTTGAAAAAGTCAGCACATCAGTGGTGAAATTGTAATCTGTTGAAATGACAGACATTATTTCCCTTTTATTTCTCCGGAATGTTGTACAGCTGACATTGATTTGACATGGAGATTGCAATGCAGAAACATAATATGGTAAACAGTCCCTGGTTTTAACTGTGCTCTCAGTTGCTAAACTGCAAATTCAGCCATAGAAAAGTCTCTCTTGATGGCAACACTGTACACCAGTATGGCGAGAACATTCTGCCATCAGTGCAAGGTTAAGAAATAGTCTTGCATGCATTTTCAACCAAGGGAATTTATGAACATGAATCTTTGATATTTTCTATACATTATCTTCCTGCATATGTGGCTCTCGACATTGGTTCAGGAAAGTTTACCTAAAGATACATAGCAAAGTAACTTTCAAACAAAAAATAGGCTTTTGTATAACTGCAGAGACTTTGAATTTGAAGGGAACTTTGGAATTATTCTCACCTGTCATGGATTTAAATATTGTTAACAATTATTGTTGTATACTATATTTTACAATGATCACTTATCTCAGATTATTAGAGTTACATTTTAATACCAAAATAACTGCCATGCCTCTAGCTAATAACTCTCCGGAGTAAATTCATAAACACCTCTCATTAACAGTTTCTTTATTCTTTCTCCTCCCTCTCCATTTTCCTTCTGTGCCAGTACAAGGGTCGCAATCATTGTAATGTGTTGTAATCACATTTAGATAATTGAAAAATCAAGGGGGTAGTTATGGAAACATATCAAGTAGTGGGGGGTGGGGGTGGAGGGGGTATTTGAGGTTGTCAACGACTAAGATCCATTCACATTATCAAGTCCCCTCCGCACACATTCCACAATCCATCTCATTTTTATACTCCCTCACAGCTTCCCTCCCACTCTCATTTCCCCCTTCTGACTCTATCAGCGCCCAGCCTCCATTGTGCTGATAGATAATAATGATCTTTAATTTGATCTAAATATAACAACAGGCACACTGCCATCAGAGCCTCTTTCTTTGAGGAGTGGCTATCATTAGGTTGGGTAATAAGGAGCAAAGAAAAGATGTGAAAAAGACTGGGGTGCATGATTGGGGAAAATGTGCTTTAAAAGATTAATTGAAATGAAACTTGATACAAAGAAAGGAATTTAAAAGAGTCATGTTTTTTCTAGAGATTCATAATTTCTTAAGGAAAGAGGCTATTAAAATTAATTTGGTAATTTTAAATCATTTCACTGAAAGATATCAGATAAAAATATATAGATATTTTGTGTATTTTTCAGCTGAAGAAACATTAAACAGTATTTAAAAAATTGGCTTTTTCTGTGACTGGATGAATAGACACACAAATATACCAGCTCCCAAAAATACACAATAAAATTTCTTGAAATCCAGCAAAAGAATTGTCAGAAATTACACACTGTCATTGATATGGAAAGACATGAAAGAGGAGGTCATTGTGAAAACACGATGCTAGATGAGCAAGAAGACATGCCAAAAAAACATGAAGCCACATCACTTGTCAAGTGGGATTCTCGTCAGTCTTCTGTCCACTGGAAGATTTAATTAGGTAAAAGTAGTAAAATAACCACCTTCTTTACTGAAACATTGCACTTCCTGTGTTCAGGGGGTGGGGTTAGATGACATGAGTAAATGACTTCAATACAGTGTTCATTGGTGGAATGTGATGGCAGCCCTGAAGTATGGTAAAACTGTGACAGATAATGTACAAGATAACAGTGGCAAAAATTGCAGTTCCTCCCTTATCCACTGGGGGCTGGCTCCACAAACGAGCACTTCCCATTGACTCCCATGTTAAAAAGGCCAACTTTACAGCAAAAATAAACACGTTACAGCCTGGTTCAAAAAACCATTTTAGGTGAGATAGTTCAGATTTACCATCATGACAACTCTGAGGGGATTACATTTTTTTCTAACTCCTCCGTTTATTTGTAATTTAATGAATAATCAGGGGCGTGTCCTTTTGATTGACAGGTCAGTCTAGGCTAACTCTGGTGGCTAATGGTAGCAAATAGCTTAATCTATAGTCTGTATTCTCCCGTTCTTGCTCGGAGAAGGCCTTCACAGCCTGGGACTAACATAAAGACTTCAGCCATTTCGTGTTTCTGAACTCCACTATCAGTTGACGCTGCAGTTTTTATTTGGTTTTGGATGTTAATCTGCACTTATTGGACAAAGATGGCTTGCTGTGTTTTTATGGCGACTGGTCGGGTAGCAGCAGAGCAGCAAAGCCGGCAGGACCGAGAAGCTGCTGCATCAGATAGCGGGAGTCGGCTAGATCAGGCTGGAAGACTAAAGAGTCGGACTCTAGACAGACTGGATGATCGCTGTTTAGATCAGTACTGGTTTGAGGACCACAGCTGGAGGCATGAACTAATTAATGTCTGAGATGTGAGGTAAGTCAAAAGTCTTTTATTTTTTTAAAGAGGATCTGAGTTGTCATGATGACTTTCTTATTGCTTTTTTGCTAGATGTTGTTATAATAAGCCCGCCCATGTCTTCACCCTCCACTGATGATAATTGAAATAACCGTTTTAGGCCGTAGTGACCCGACCCATTTGGGTCTTGTTATATCGATATGTTTTCCCCAATCGATATGTTTCTGGGTCTAAAGCGACCCTAGTGGAAAAAAGGGGTAAAGTTTCTCAACTGCGGTCTTCTGGCTGAAACCGGCTGCAGCCTACGTTGGCTTCAGTTAGCTCCTGACTAGCTCCCGACTAGCTTGTAGCTATGTAAGCTCGGAGCGTCAACCCTCTGCCCCCGCCTCACAGCGCCACTCTCAGCTCCACCTCTTTGCCCCTTTTTGGAAATTCTGAGAATGACAAGCGAAGAATTCGGATGAGATGGCAGCGGTGGTAACCGCCCAGTTGGCTTAATTCTTTCTCTTCAGAAACCTATAAGTGACGTCAACGAGGGTTAGTCTATTGTTTTTTTTAACAGTCTATGAAGATAACACACTTAATAATTATGTGGCGAAAAGGTAAAACTGTGGACTTGGCCACGCCCACATGGTATGATTGAGCCAAATCCTTCTAAAACAATTTGGTCCCCCAAGCTTTTGAAGATGCTCAGTAATTTGTATGTGTGTAATTCATGAACTGAATGAGAAGTTTGTTCTTATGTGACATGTATAAATATCAGAAAATGGGAGCTTTGATCCAAAATGGCTGACTTTCTGTGAGGTTTTTCTGTGGATTGTGCAAGGCAATCACAACCTACATATGTCTGCTTTCAATTTCCTATATGAAAGCAATGCTTATTGCTGATTATTTTAATGCTTCTAGGGGGCGCTGTGCAGGAATTAGGCCCAAACCACTAAATATATGCATGTATATCTCTTAGAGGTTGGACCAATATCCATTTTCTTGATATTGGTGCAGATCAGACAATGAATGTGCATGCAATGCTAATGTAGTTCTATGGCGTGATGCAAAGCTTTGACATGAAACCACAGACACACCCTCTTTACAAAACTGTAAGCACTGGATAACTTGTTTTCAGTCACTGACCACCACAAAATGTTGGTTAATTAAAGGGAGGAAAATATGGACCTTTCACTATAAAACATTCCAGTTCCTATTCTAAGGGGGCAGGGCTTAAATGATATGAGCGAATGAGCCAGTTCTTCAGATTTGGTACATGATGACAGCCAGGAAGTTTCACACAGCTTTGACTTTCATTGTTGAAGTTAATACACTTTGTTCATTTATGGAGCAAAGCCTAAGTTTGTGGCCTAGCCACGCCCACCTGGTATGAGGCAGCAAAATTCCTTTGATAACTATTGATCTAGGGATATGTTACTATTCAGACCTGTATGGGAATAATTTTTTGTAAATGTTTTTGCTTGTAAACATGGTTTTGCAAACGAACGAGTAGTAGACATGAAAACGGACACACTGCATCACCATTTTGCCAGATGTTTACATTTACATCTGTGGTCCTGTTCTTCTCCTTCTCCAAGTCAACCCCATCTCACCAGAAATGAGCCGGCTTGCCACCAGGCAATGCAAACCAAGCTCTGACACTGATCATAAAGGGACCCAACAGCCTGTATCAAGGGGTCTGACGACCCGTACTGCAGGAGTACCCCCTACTGTATAGGATTCCCCAAGTCAAACACCTTCTCCAAGTCGACAAAACACATGTAGATCTGTTGGGAGAAACTCCCCTGCACCCTCCAGGACCCTGCTTAGGTTTTTAGAGCTGGTCCAGTGTTCCACAACAAGGACTAAAACTGCATTTTTCCTCCTGAGTCCAAGGTTAGACTATCATTCCTCTCCAGAACCCCAAAATACATCTCACAGGGAGACTCAGAAGTGTGATCCACCTGTAGTTGGAAAACACTCTGGGGTCCCTTTTTTCTAAATAGGGAACCAGAACCCTGATCTGCCAGTCCTAGGGAACTGCCCCCGATGTCCACAAAATATTACAGAGCTGCGTTAACCAACACAGCCCCAAAACATCCAGAACGTTGAGGAACTCAGGGCGAATCTCATCGACTCCAGGGGCCCTACCATCGAGGAGCTATTTAACCACGCCGACGACCTGACCACCAGAGATCAAAGAGCCCGATGAAAAGTTATCATACTCCGTGTCCAGATTTGAAGGCGAGCTGGTGGGATTGAGGAGGTCTTCAAAGTATTCAATCGACCGACGCAGGATGTGTTGATTTGAGGTAAGCAGCTAACTACAATAAAGAATTTTGGTAGTGTACTGCTTTCCCCTCCTGAGACTCTGGATGGCGGACCAAAATTGCCTCACAGCCATATGGAAGTTATTCTCCATGGCCTCACCAAATTCCTCCCAGGCTCGAGTTTTTGCCTCAGTCCAAGCCACATTCCACTTGTTCTGCCGGTTCCTTTCAGCTGCTTCATGGATCCCATAGGACAAAAAGACCTGATAGGATTCCTTATTCAGCTTGACAGCATCCCTCACCACCAGTGTCCACCAGTGGGTTCTAGCATTGCCATCTCAACTAGCACTGACCACCTTGGTGCCACAGCTTTGGTCAGCCGCCTCGACAATGGAGGCACCAAAGATGGCCCACTCAAGCTCAATGTCCCCCATCTGCCGTGGGATGTGTTCAAACATCTGCAGGAGAAAAGAGTTTAATCTCCTTCAGCCAGGAGACTCGACCAGATGTTCTCAGCAGACCCTGAAAACACTTTTGGGTCTGCCAGGTCTGACAGTAATCCTCCCCCATCATCAGAGAAAATTCACAACGCCAACAGAATCAGTTGTTTCGTTTTGTTTATTGTAATCAGTTGTACAATTAAGTTACATTCCAGCACATGTCTAGGTAGTAGACAGCGAACAGCTCCACCCCTCTCTTCACCCAACTGTCCAAAATATACGGCCGCAGATTTGATGAAATGACAGCCAAGTCGATCATTGATCTATGGCCTAAGGTAGGGATCACCAAATCTGGGCCTTGATGGTCAGTATCCTGCAGGTTTTAATTCTTTCCATGTTTCAGCACACCAGAATCTAATGATGGCTCACTGGCATGTCTCTAGATAACTTTGCCATGCTGAGGAGGAAGTTGGACAATTTGAATCAACTGTGTTTTGTTGCAGAGACACTTCTAAAACTGGTAGGGCACTGACCCTTGAGTTCTGGCTTTGGGGACCCCTAGCCTAAAGTGTTCTAGTGCGAGGTACACATGTGAACACCCCCATGCTTGAATGTGCTGTTCATTATGGACAATCCATTATGAGCGCAGAAGTCCAAAAACAAAACACCATTTTGGTTAAGATCGGGGGTGCCATTCATTCAAGCCACACCTTCCAGGGTCTCATTGTAGTTAACCACGTCCGCTCTTGGAGCACTCTCCAGCACCCTTTCCAGGGTCTCTCAAAAGGGTAGGTAATCTGATCATTTGTCTCATAAGTACAACAGAAATCAGGCCCCATCGCCCCACCCGTAGGCAGAGGGAGGTCACCCTCTCGTTCACTGGGATGAACCCCAATGTACAGGCCCTGGGTAATAAGTATGTTGACCCCAGCTTGGCGCCTCTTTGCGCGGACAACTCTAGAGTGGAAGACAGTCCAACGCTTCTCAAGGACACAAGTTTTAGAGCCAGAGCTGTGTGTCGAGTTGAGTCTGATGTTGTCCAGTCAGACCCAGAGAGGAAACATTCCACATCTGAAGAGCTAGGTTCTGCAGCCGAGGATTGAACCGCCAAGGTCCCTGATTCCGGCTTCCACCCAACCTACAATGCACGCGACCCCTATGGCCCATCAGATGTTGCTTCTTTGCCAGTGAGCCCCACCTCCTGGTCTGGTTCCAGAGAGGTGACCAACACCCAGGTGAGGGAACTGCCATTTTATTGCCCGCATCATCAGGGGTATTCGGGCTACACTTTGTCTGATCCCTTACCTAGGACTTGTTTCCTATGGATGACCCTACCAGGGGCAAAAATCCCCGGTCAACTTAGCTCATGGATCAATGAGACAGTCAAACCCGTCCAACACAATAACGTGGTAACAATGTTTGTGGATGTGTGCCAGTGTGTGTCTGTATGTGTTTGGAAAATGGGGTTTGGGAAGGGGGAATAATCATCTTTTTTTTTTACAATAGGGAATGTAGGTTATGTAGGGTCATTTTAATCTGTAAAGCACTTTGAGCTGCTTTATAAAAAGCGATTTATAAATAAAGTTTGATTTTATCTGAAAAGAGGGGAAACGGTACTAAACAAATTATTTTTGTACAACAGTAGCTGGGTAAAATTTTGAGTAACACTTTAGAAAAGAAATTCAGACTTACTAGACATGTTTATTGTGAGTCAGGAGCCAAAGTAGAAAATTATCGAGTTGGACATAAAAAAGTACAACAGACTATTAGTGCAGTTGATAGCATTACAGATTAGTTGCCGTTTGGATTTAAGGGAGAGTCAAAAGGTGTTCTAAGATTATCAGAAGATATATTCAGAATCCAAAACAAAATGCATATTGTAAATATCTCAAGGAAATTTCAATCAAACGCAACTGGACTTGGTAAATTGTCTTGGACCAGTCCCAGCCTGGTCAGCGGCGAGCATGAACTGATGAAGCCTCTTGGATAAGAGGTGAAACGTCTTCCAAGACAAATTACCAAGTCCAGTTGCGTTTGATTGAAATTTCCTTGAGATAACCATGACCTGGATGAATGAGAATATTCACAGGCATATTGTAAATAAGTGAATTTCTTGTCCTTAGACCTACCAGCTACAGTAAAGTTACAAAATAGAAAACTTTATATTTGACAGTGAATGAATAAGACAATAATGAAACTGAAAAGAGATAAAACCACAGGAAGCAATGGTTTTTTCGAAGGGAAAGGTATTTCACCTTTAAAAAGTATTTATATCTAATTTTCTAACAATCCCTCAATCAAACCCTGACGGAAGGTAATGGTTATTCCACTTGGAAGGAGGTGAACTTGGGATAAATTACAGAATACTGTAAGTCATACTGTATATCAATTTTTAATGTACACAAGAAGATTTTCACTTAAGTACTTTTTAAATGCATGGAAAACTTCATACTTGATTTGATAACCGAAGATCAATCTGGTTTTATTAAAGATAGAAAGGCTCAATATAACCACCTTTTATTTAGCGTTGACACCAACAGAGTATTTGATCTTGTCAGTTTGACAACATTTGTACAAGGTGAAGAAAATATGGTATTTCAGCCTCAATGTATAAAGTTTAATTAAGCTCTTTGAATATCTTACTTTGATTGTGCTTTCTGTTTCAGTCAAAAAGTCTTACACTCAATTTAGATCTTGGAACACGTGTATGTCTAGATTTAGTTGTGCTGGCAAGAGATCAACAATACAATTCAGAACAATCCAATTGGAGAAAAAAAAGGGAGGATTGGAAATATCTAACCTCTGTATCTAACCTGTTCTCAGGCAGTATGTTAATGCGGCTTAGATGAGGTTTTTAGCCTGTGCGTGGTGCCCTTATGAATCAAAATATAAAATAATTGAAACTAAAGCTGAGGCATTTTCTATTCAATCTGCATAAAAGGATATAAAGAAGGAAATTCTAAAGATAAGTCAGAATGAGATCATTAAACAGACGTTGACTATCTAGAGTAGGACTGTAAGGGAATTCAATTTCGAAGAATATATTGGACTTCTTAGCTGGCCTCCATTGGATAGTAATTTTAAACCAGAATTAAGGGAAGGATGTTTTAAATAATGGGCAAACAATGGGATAACAACACTATGCACATTCACACACTTTAACCTATATCAGCCAGACCTTAATTTATATCCCTGCATGTAAGGTATTACTATTTAGAAAAAAAAAAATCAGTACTGTCTTCACTGATCCACATTTTAATCAAAGCAGAAAGGGAAAATGTAATTTCCAAGCTACGTTCGAGACTAATAAACAGGTGAGATATTAGCTACATAAAAAAAAAGGACAAGGAAAAAATCAGAAAATATAACTTTTGCAAGGTGATTGACATGGAGCTCTTCAACTCCATGTCAAAAATTGAAAATTTTGCTGGAAGAGAGTCAATTACCCCTATATATGTAGGGACTGTAATGAAATAAAAATACTGTCAAAATTACTTGGATATGACATACCAAAAGGTATGGAAATTTTGTTTTTTGTCATCTAAAGCCTTCCACACACAAGAGCAATCTTCTGAGCTAACAGTCATTTGAGGCCGTTTGCTCAGCAGATAGCTCGCTGTGTGCGGCTAACTTTGGGAGATTTTTCTGCTTCATGAGGTGCTGAGGTAAAAAAATCAGACAGGTTTGATATTTTTCGCCTCGCGAGGCACGAAACTCGCCGTATGCGGTCTCTGTGATACTACTGAGCTAAAATATTCAAGCGACCAATGAAAATGCGGTCTCAGATGATTGGAAGATGGCAGCCCACGGAGAAGATTACATTTTAGAAGATAAAGACTCGTGGACATTTCGCCAGACTATACCTGTTTATTTGATGTGACGACGCTTCATCAACAAAATTAGTAGCAGCATTTCCTCCATATCCATCTCGACCTTTGTGTCATTCCTTTTTCTGAGGTAAGTGACAGGGGCTGCTATCATGGAATCGTGATCAGAGACCGCGTTTTGATTGGCCGCTTGAATATTTTAGCACAGCAGACAGCTCACAGAGACCGCACATGGTGTGTTTCTCGCCTTGTGAGGCGAAAAATATCAAACCTGTTTGATTATATTTTTAACCCATAAAGACCCGGACACATTTTTACCTCAAGGAAAATTAAGTGGAGCATAAGACAGGTTAAATGGGGCACATAGAACCCATTTCTAAAAAAAATAAATATTACAAACATCTCAAAAGTGACAGATGTCACTTCGGGTGTTAAATAGTTAAAATAATGTGTTAAACCTAGCTAGCTACTTGGTGCCCAACAACTGCAACCCATGAATGAAATGACATAATTGATATTGGTTTAAAATTAAACTATTATATACAATATATGACTAAACTTAATTGAATCATCCAAGTATACTGATCAGATCATGATTAGTTTTTCTTATTGTGACATATACGTCACTACATTTTTTTTCAGCCATTTCTAGACTGACTGCCCGATGTGACATATGCGTCACACCAATATTTACTTGATGGTTTTATGCAAAGTTCTTCAAGAAATTTGGAAACAATAGTTTATTTTTGACAAACAGCATTATGTGTAAACATTGCAACCGTTGAATTGAATCAATCTTACCTTTTAGCCTCAGAAAGAGCTTGCTCCAAATTAGCTGGCTAGCTGGTTTTTCCACATGCAACCTTCGGTCAAGTTTGGTTGGTTGTATCGAAACACATGATCACCCTAGTGGTCACATGACCTATTATAAATGTAGTATAGGTGGTATTCAGGGACTTCATGAGAGAAAAATCAAGAATCCAGGTTGACATGGAACCATCCAGAACGTTAATAGGGCACGAGACACCAGTGCCACTGTGGGTCCTTATGGGTAAATCTTTACAGGAACAACATATACCAAAAGTATGGAAAGATGCTGTCATTGTCCCAGTTCCAAAATCCAGCCATCCCAAAACATTAAATGATTTTAGACTCATTGCTCTTACGTCAATTTAAAAAAAAAAAATATTTCGAGAAACTGGTGAAAATCGAGATACTGAGGCAAACAGAGCATTTATTGGACCCATTGCAGTTCGCATACAGGCCTCACTGAGGAGTGGAAGATGCCACAGTCACTTTGCTAGACATGCTTTTTAAGCCTCTAGATTTTAAAATGACACATGCCAGGCTCTCATTTTTGGACTTTTCTTCTGCTTTTAATACAATCCAACCACATGTCCTATTAGGGAGACTGTTACAGTAATTTGACCTTTCATCGTTTTCTTTAGTGTCATGGTTCGGCCAAGCAATGTTTAAAGCAGAAAAAGTCCATAGACCAAATTATTACATGGTCTAGCCATCTACTGGGTGGGCCGCAGCTGGGTTCCTAATCCCTGTACCATAGTCAGGTTCAGAGGATAGCTACCTCCATCACGAATGACGATTCACACCCACTACACTCACTTTCAGCTTCTCCCCTCTGGTCGGAGGTTTAATGTCCCTAAATGTAAAACCCAAAAACACTGAAACATCTTAGTTCCTGCTGCTATCACAGTACTGAACAAATCGAAATAGGATGTATGGCAGAGTTACATGTTTTTACTGCGATGCTTATCTATTTATTTTAATTTTCTTTTAATTTTCTGATCTGTGGAACAAAGGGTTATTCAGTCACGTTTTAAATAAGCTTATGTTGTTACACTTGTGTTTACCTGTCTGTGCTTATGTGTTGTAAGGACGAATTCTCCTTATCTGCAAAACAAATCTACCCACAGGTATAAATAAAGTAACCTGAACCTGATATATCACAATTATATAATTTTTATATATATATATATATATATATATATATATATATATATATATATATATATATATATATATATATATATATATATATATAATATAATTCTTCACAAACTTGACTTTCTCTTCGTTGATGTAATAGTCCTTGGCAAATGCAATTTTAGCCTTTCCTAAGACTGACTACCATCATCAGTGACTTGTGATAATTTCCAAACAAGGCCATGAAATGATGCTTCTTCTTGCTTACAAGCTTTATGGAGATGCTTAATTTATTTTCCAGCAGGACTTGGCACCTGCTCACATTGCCAAAAGTACCAGACATTGGTTCAGTGACAATACTATTATTATGCTTGAATGGCCACCAAAGTGGTCTGTGATCTGAACTTGCCCACACTGCCAAAAGTACCAAAAGTTGGTTTGTATATGATGCTGTTACTATGCTTGATTAGCCAGCAAAGTGGCCTGACCTGAAGCCTATAGAATATATAGGGTTTTGTTAAAAGGGAAGCTAAGAGACACACCAGAACAAACAATGGCGATGACCTGCCATGATCAAACTCTTCCACACTCTCCTATTTTTAATGCCTTATGGTTAACATAATGTCTAGTCCAATAAGGTTAAAAAAACCCAGAAAACTTCACATTGTAAAGAGAACAAACTCAGAGGGCATCTTCCTCAAATATCTTCCTCAAAGACATCTGTTTCGACATTCTAATGGCCTTGTACACGACAAAATTACTTTGCTACTTTGCTACTGCTACTGTAGAATAACATTATAACTTGCCTTCACACGGAAATTGACCAGTGTTTGTGAGAATGTGCGTAGTTGTAAGACAAAGTCAAGTAAACATGACCTCAGGGAAAAGTCGCGATAAAGCTTTCTCATGTAACATTGACCTGTCGACATTAAGGCTGCACGATTATGTCGAAAAAAATAATCATGATTACTTTGATAAATATTGTAATCACGATTATTAATCAAGATCATTCATCCAGTCCTGCAAAATATCTATTTTTATTGCACCAATTATAAACTTTTAGAAATGTAAATTTTTTTTGTGAAAAATAAAACTTTAGATTAGAATAGATGATTGATACTGCAAAAAACTAACAAAAACAAACTCCAATATATATATATATATATATATATATATATATATATGTATATATATATATATATATACATATATATATATATATATATATATATATACATATATATACATATATATATATATACATATATATATATATACATATATATACACATAGATATATACATATATATATATACATATATATATAATTTAAAAGTACAAGTTAAATATGTTATTGCAGAGTGCAATCTCAAAGGGCAATTTATGGGAAACAGTTACAGCTCATACAGAAAAGGCCTTTGACATTCCCTGCATCCAAATCCTTAGTATTTACTATACACTACCTAGAAACTATTACTCTTACTGTTAATGTAATACTGCATTGCAAACGATGAAATCAAACATACTGCTCCACTATTTTGCATGTCCTTTGACCCATATGACTTCTGTTGACCCAGATGTTTAGGTTACGTTCGCCTGTGGTCCCGCTAGCCGTTATTTTGTCTGGTATGACTTAACAACTTAAATGTTTAATCAGTCAAAAAACAATTACAGTAATCAGTAACATCGCTACATGTGCAATTATTTGCCGAAACTGCGGCGGTGTCAATGGTAGACAGTTTGTCTGTAGCCATTTGTAGCTAGGTCCTTCTTCTTCTATGATTGCGGGGCGTCCACTGCATTGTGGGATAGCGCAGCATCCACCGGCTGCTTACTGTGGCGATAGTACACTTTTGCGAACTTTCTGCTTACTAGTCAGATCCATAATGGAGATTTGGATCTACTACATTGCTCAAATACTCCTTTTCACCTGCTACGTAGCAAGCGTAGTGCAGCCATTGTGAGTGATGAGTGGCATGTGCGCGTTTTTTATTTGGTCAGCTTAATGAAGCTTTAGCCATGTGTTTGCCCCCTGGTGGTTGGCAGACATTAGGTTGAGGCAGTGTATGATGAAAAGGCATGCAGTGAAGCTCACATTTTGAATGTAAATATCGTTCACAATCAGGTTCATTTAATTGTAGCCACCAAAATCGTGATCACGATCAAAATCCGATTAATTGTGCAGCTCTAGTCAACATGTTGTTGTACTTTTGTTAGAAAATAAGTCTTGGGGCATCGGGAGAAGACTGAAAACCTGTATTGTCATCACCGCCTGTACCTGCTTAGAGAACGTATGTAATTATTTTGACATGATCAATGATGCAAAAAGAGTCAATAAATTCCATCTTAAAGGCTGTATTCCAGAATTTAAGTTGTGTTGTATGATCAACATTTTTTATTCCTATCATACATGAAAAATTGGATCAAGGTTTACATGACTTATTCACTGGATGGATTAACCAATGTGTAAACCAGTTGTTTTTACATCACTTAGAAATATTATCCCAAGACACTAAATCTTGGCCCTTTGCTATCTCTAAACCATAATCTGTGAGGTTCTGCACGCAGTGTATTCGTGTGTGTTTGTCTGCTTTTACCTTTTTCCCACTCAAGGGAGTGGCAGGCAGTTTTCCAAGTTCTGCCTGTCACCCCATGAGCTCTCGTCATATCCACTTGTCAAGATCATACTAAAGGACGATCTCGCATACTGCACTGCAACCAGCCACCTGCACACTGGATTCACTTACCTCCTCCCAAAGCTGCCTGTTCTTCCTCCCCCAAGCAAGATCTTAAACCTCAAAACTCACAGAACTGGTTCCCTATTTGTTCTCCATACTCACCATGTTAAGAATAACCATTTATAAAATTCAACCCTTCATTTTTTTAGACTTTTTCCCTGCAGGATCCCAGGTGGCTGGTTCCAGAAGTCATTGAGTGAAAGACAGGGTACACAGTGGACAGGTCATTAGTCTTGTTTAGACAACATAGTTACTGCTAATTGATGGCTTTGAACATATCAAAGTGAATCATACTGTATGCCTGAGGCCAACCCATCATCCTGACATCTTTTCTGCTCAAATGTATTGCACTACCTTCTGTAATAGATTTATGGACTTTTTTCCTCAAAAGTTGGAAAATATTAATCTTTAACTTTAACTGTCTCTTTGCAACACAACTGGTTGCAAACACTGTTTAACACTCTCTCCACAGTCTTCTTCCTTACTTACAAGCTTCAGTCTGCCATCCATCAGTGAAATATCCTGAATCATTCAAAAATCACAGTGCTTCACATGTAAACTGGACCCACTGCATACAAAGTTGGTAAAACTTTGTTTATCCTTGCTGTCCTCTTATTTATTATTTTATACATTATTCCCTCACCTGAGGTTCTGTTCATTATTGAAAACAGTACTAATTACACCAATACAAAAAAAACTGTTTAGTTCCCACTATAATACTAATACTAATAATAATAATAATAATGTGTGGCAGTAACAACCATTTTTTATTCTTCTGAAACTGTTTTGTTTTCTGCTTTCAGCTAAACACCTGTGTCATAAGTAACAGGTAGAGTTTTGTTGGAGCCAAAGCCACTACTGGATGAGCACATGCCCACACACGTGAATGTGTTAATTTCATGATCATTACAGATGGTCTGCAAGAACATTTGCGTCTAGATATCATCAGGCATAGACCAAATACTAATTAAAGTGATCCATCGTCTCGACTTGTACATCCTTTTATCTCAGGTCATGGTCTTCTCTCCAAAATTAATATGCCAGTGGTTATGTCTATGTGCCTAGCAAAATTAGAGCATTAAAAATAAAATTAAAACATTGAATAACTGTATTATTTAAACATCAGTTACTGGTTATTTTAGGTTAAACATGTCAGTATTTTTGCTAGGCAATAACCTAAATTTGTTATTTGGGGAATAAAAGACTCAGTCACATTGTGCATACAGCGATACACAATTTATCATGCCATTAAATCCTATCAGGGTTTTAATAATGTCATGATGCGGACTGTTGCTTTAGAAGAGCTTCTTATAAGACAGTCCAATAGTTTATGGAAAAAGGGGTAAGCTGTAAGAGGGTAAAGATAAAACCTTAGGAGCAAATGAGATGCATAAGTAATCTGTTATGATCCATCTCTGTCTTTGTCATTTTTCCTCCCTGTTTGTTTTTTCCCCATCTGTCTGTTTTCAGTCAATCAGTCCTAGTTGTTTCACCTGTTGTACTGTAAGTACTGCCTTTGTTTTCCTCCCCTGCTCCCAGGTGTTCTTCATTCCTTGATTACTCTTCCCATAGTATTTATACCTGCCTGTGTTTGTCTGTCTTCGCTGGATCCTTGTCATACATCCGCTCGTGTGGCTCCTCGTTCTGCATCTCTAGACACATATTTTTGTATTCAAATAAAAGATGGCTAATATTTAGGGATGCACCGATACGATACTAGTATTGGGTATCGGCCCAGATACTGCCTAATGTACTTGTATCGGTATCTGCAAATGTTAACAGATACCATGAACCGATATTTAAGATGTGGAAATGCAGCAATAATTTCACAGAAAGTATTACCTTTTAACTTTAAGTTTTGTGGTCATTTTTATGAATGTTTTTCTTTTTATATATAATTCACCACAATTTCTTGTAACAAGCAGATAAAAAAATAAAACCTGACTCCCAATTGATAGCACTTTTTTTCTGTGGTAGAAGTATCGGCATTGGTACTGGGTATCGGTAAGTACTCTGATCCAAGTATCGGTATGGTATCGGTTTTGAAAAAAAGTGGTATCGTTGCATTCCTAGTAATAATCTCTCAAAACCTGCCTCTGTGCCTAAGTCCGACCACCAAAACGTGACAGAGGGATCTAGCCAAGAAAAGGACTTTGCAGAGACAGGAGAATAAAGAAGAAAAGACTTACTCTTACCCAAAGTCAAGCTCCGCCGAACTCCACACCACAAGGTCAAGCTCTGCCTGACTCCACGCCACAAGGCCAACCTTTGCCTGACTCCAAGCCACAAGGTTCAGCTCTGCCTGACTCCACACCACAAGGTTCAGCTCTGCCTGACTCCACGCCACAAGGTTCAGTCCCGTCCCCTAGTCTACAAGGTTCAACTTCCCAGCCAGCCGTCCACACTCAAGCTGTCATTTTTTTGGTCCCTATTTGTTTCTTCCCCATATGTTTGTGTTACTCGTCCCATAGTATTTATACCTCCCTGCGTTTGTCTTTCTTCGCTGGATCCTGGTCATACCTCCCCTCATGTGGCTCCTCGTTCTGAGTCTCTAGACATACAGTGCATCCGGAAAGTATTCACAGCACTTCACTTTTTCCACTTTTTTTTTATGTTACAGCCTCATTCCAAAATCGATTATTCACTTTTCCCATAAATTATAAACACAAAACCCCATAATGATAATGTGAAAAAAGTGTCTTTGAAATTGTTGAAAATTTATTAAAAATAACAAACTTGAGAAATCCATTTAATCCATTTTGGTATAAGGCTGTAACATTAAAAAAAATTGGAAAAAGTGAAGCGCTGTGAATACTTTCTGGATGCACTGTATGTTATTGGATTTAAATAAAAGATGGGTAATAATCTCTCAAAACCTGCCTCTGTGCCCAAGTCAGAACCCCACAACCTGACATAGTCTGGATAGTTATGGATATTTTTAAGGTTTTGTTTTGGCACAGCAATCAATATAATATAGAGTGACCTTCAATTATTAGTGTATTATTAAAAGTTTATTTTAGTAACACAACACACTATGCCAGGGGTGTCAAACTTATTTCAACTTGGGGCCACATCAAAGTAATAAATGTCTTAAAAGGGACGGTTGTGGCAGAAAGTATTGATACAATTATTTTCAACAAACCACTAAAATATTAATAAATATCTGTCTTAATAAGTACTTCTTAAAGTTTGTCAAGTACTCCCTGTGGCTCATTGGTTAGGAGTTCATCTTGTAACCGGAGGGGTGTCGGTTTGAGCCCCAGCTCTGCTGTCTCAGTTATTGTGTCCTTGGGCAAGATCTTTAATTCATTGCCTACTGTTGGTCAGAGGGCCTGACTGCACCAGTGTCTGGCAGCCGTACTTCTGTCAGTGTGCCACAGGGCAGCTGTGGCTATAACGTAGCTTGACATCACCAGTGTGTGAATGGGTGAATTGACTGAATCTAGTGTAAAAAGCTGTAGGTTACAGCATGAAGTGTGATTGTGTGATTAAGGACTATTCAAATAAACACTGATTTGAGTAATAAACTAGCATTTTGGTGCACATAAACAAATAGTGAAAACATGGCATTTGAGATAACATTGAGATTACATCAGCCCCCCCAAAGATATTTCGAATACAAAAATGTGAGCCTAATAAAAAAGTATTTGTGATAACTGGTTAAAGGTTGCAAATTTCTAAAGGTACTTTAAATCTAACAAATGATCAGTGGAACACAAATTCTAATTTATCGAATGAGACTTTACTGTTGCTGTCACATATTATTCGTCAATGTTCAGAGACATGTAAAAGGAATATAAATGCAATGTGCTATAGCTATTCACCTTGTGTGAAAAAGCCATTATTTTAAAAAGGGAATGAATATCAGGAACATTCAGGCATGGAAAACTAGCCTTTTTGCTAAATCTCAACAAAATTACTATTTTTCTTTTTCACTGATACTCCATTTTAGAGTAATATGTTTCGTTTCCTATCATAAATATACTTGTTGAATGAATATATGTTTAAATATAAATTTTAGGATTATAAATAATTTTGGGTTCAACAGAATCAAAAGGGATCAGCTACCAACTAGTCCGAATCAGTGACATACACACAATTTTTGAGCAGTCTCTGGGAATTCCTCTGGTTTTGACTTTCTTTATAAAATATTTATCAACAATCATACTATCTGTTTCTCTGGTTTTCTTCACTGTCACCTCTCACTCTCCACATATTTTTTTGCAGGGCAGTTTTCCAACATGTTTCCTTGACTGGTAATGCAGGTTTATACCAACAATCTAGTTATTGATAGGACTGTGAAAATGTCAAATTGTCAGAATAATGTGAAATGTTTCATATGCACAGTTAAAGCTGGATTAAGTTTCAGATTGTTACAGTTGATGTACTATGCTTTAAAAAAAAAAAAAATAATAAAATATTATTATTATTATTATGTTAAAACAGTGGGTGCTGAGGAACTATAAAAAATAAAAGCAACTAAAAAATAAACAAAAACAATAATGTAGCAGTACAGCTCTAAGCCCTAATATATTTTCATAGGATACACACTGTGCAAGCAGACTGCAACAAGTTCACACACAAGACTCAATTTATGTGTCTAAAGTTTAACATATTTGGCAAAAAATAATATTTTTATATAAATCTGAAACAATTGAATATATTTTAATACTAGAATATGCAGTAGTTTGTTATCTCTAAGATTAAATTTCAACTGATAATCCGCAGCAACAAAGGCCTGTGGACTGAGGGTTTGCGAATGGACCAGCGGTCTCTTTGCAGTTGGTATTCTAAAATTATTCTAGCATTCTAAAATTATTGTTTGAAGATGAAGATCAGTTGAAATTGGTCCCTAACGTTTTTAAATCTGATTTCGTTCCTGCTTTGTTTACATAGAAAACTCTAGAATTTGCTTTTGTTTCACCACTGTGTTTTTCTGCGTACACCAAAGTTTTTGGATTCGCGGCGTCAGTGCCCAGGACAAAATGCTCTGACATCAAAATCCTGTGTTTACTACTCAGAAACCGCATGGATGCCCTCAAAGCAGTGTTGGCATTATTGATTGTCCAACTGTTTTTGCTTTCTTGTTTTCACAAAATCAATTATTGCTCTTTGTTGAAGAGCACAGGCAAATGATAATGGTAACTTATTCAGATTCAAGAGGATTTAGGAAATT
This sequence comes from Apricaphanius iberus, assembly GCA_028564705.1. NCBI lineage: Eukaryota > Metazoa > Chordata > Actinopteri > Cyprinodontiformes > Aphaniidae > Apricaphanius > Apricaphanius iberus. Next base: position 348,330 of record JAPXFQ010001262.1, read on the forward strand.
ATCCAATCAGGCATAACGATTTGGCATGGCTATGAATGTGCTTAACAATGCACTGTGCTGTTAGGTGTGGATGGACTTTTCTTTTTTTTTAAACTAGGTGCTTTTTCTAGATTGATATTTGGATTTACAACAAACTTGTACATGGTATTAATGTGAATCTCTCAACTTGAAATAACTTGTTTCTTTCTGTATAGAAATGGTATTTGTTTGTCTTGCAAAGTGTCATCAGATGACATTTGAAGTGAATTGTTGAATTATAAATTAACCAAATTGATCTGAAAGGTTTTGATGAACTCAATTCAATATGTCTTGTCATTTATTGAAGTAATGGTATTGGAGGTACACGCTTAAAAATATGTAAAATATATTAAATTCTCGGGGCCATCTGTAATATTGCACAGATGTCTATAAACTTATACGGTTAATTCGTTTACTGGTAACTTATTAACAGCACAACTCAGTAGTAAATCAATTACACAATACAAGTTATTACACAATCATGTCATATGTTATATCAAATTCTAGGAATGATGCCCTTTTTATCAGTTTATCATCTTTATGCAACAATATTGCAAGGACAGTTAATTTGCTAATATTTAAGCATCTAAGCATCTATTTGGCTTACTGTTTCTCTTTGCACATTTTCACTGCTTTCTGAACGATTTACCTCATTCTTGCTAATGAACTGGTCTTTAGTTTTTCTTTGCACATGATGGGTAATATGTTTATGTATCTTGTGCCTGTGAATGTTTAAAGAGGGGATAGATTGTAAATGAGAGGCAGTAGGGTGGTCTAACAATGTTTGATAAGACCCATGGTTCCAAATGATCACTCCTCTGTCTTTCTCTATTTCTGCTCATCTTTCAATCCCGTACTTCACCTCTCCACACTCTCTCCCACTGCTTCCTCCCCACACCATGTTGCTTTGGGTAATTTACCAGCAGCGGGATACGCCTTCAAGCTCTCAGCCGCGAGCAGATAAAAACACAAATACACACACAGACTTAGACATTTAAATATATACACTTACACTACTTTTCTTCAAATTAAATGCAATGTTCCAAACTCAGCTTTCTGCAACACTTTGTAAAAGTTTTTCTGAATAAACTTCTTTTTTTCTCAAAAGTCAGAGTGTAGAAGACATCTCCTGCTAGTTGTGCGAGGGATAGTAACAAAGTTTTCTGTTTTTTAAAACACTTTTAACTTTAAGAGTGCAGGGTGACCCCATGACTTGTGGAAATGCTCGCACTGGAGAGGCATGAAAGATGTAAATAAAAACAAACAAGTACAAAAAAAGAAGAAATACACCCATACAGTATTCCAACTTAAACAGGCCCAGGCAGCTATCAACAGTTTCTGCCATCACAACAGAAAATGCATTAGAGCATAAATTTGCAGGGTGTTTTTTTCTAAAAAGGATTTTCTGTACTCCATTCTTAAAATAATTAATTAATCTGCATCTGTGTGAGCAATAACTTGTCGACAGGATCAGTGCTGAAAAGCAGTATATACATCATATCTAAATCAGACTTATTTCCTGTAAAAGAAATTTGCACAACAAAATCCAAAGCAAAATGAACAATCAAACTAACAGTCAGCTACCTAGAAAGACCACAAGTAAATGATGGTTTGATAGTGAGTGCATTTGCATACTCATCTAAATCTAAGGGGAAGTACAGTTTTTTTGCAACCTGGACCTTATTTACAGCATGCATTGTATTCACTTACTCACACAAACAACTTTGGTTTGAATTGAAGTCCTTCGGGAGATCTTTAGGTCCATTCTTGATCATCGTATATCCATATAATGGAAGCTGTTGGATCACCCAAAGTGCAGCCTCTAATTAAAGCATTATCTGCCACAAAACTCTTTCATTTCACTAGTGTGTAGCCTTATTCCCCTGTGAGTTTGGAGCATCAAGGAGGTGTTTTGTTGTTGTTATCTGGAGTGTTTTACAGGCTGTTAATCCAACTAGGCCTGTTAAGTTCAACGTCTGCTGGACTCAAGTTTTATACATACATTTCAAAACTCCAAAATCAATCAGACTAAGGCAATAATTTGGTTTTCTATATGTGCATGTAAAGCCACTGAGTGAAATGTGAAACCTCCTGGACCTCATATGCAAACACTATCGGGTTTAATATTAACTTCATGGACACAAACACCCCAGACTTCTGTCAGTCAGAACTCCGGTCAACATGCTCTTATCAGCTGAAAAGTTATGAACTATGCAGCTTTCTTATCTAATCATGTAAGGTTCCACTCTGATCAAGCAACGCTCTTTTATACTGCGATAGGTATAGTGTGTACTATGGAATATTGGGCAGTGTGCTGCAAAATTTCTAGATAACTTTATGAGAGGTTTTTAAACATTTATAAACAGTACAAATTAATTAGTTCAAACAAATAACAGTTTCCCTTTCTGTAGCCTATAAGGACAGGATAATGGGTGATATTTTGGTGTAACAGTGAAATGTGCCCTCTACATGAACTAGAGCACTCACCTCTCTCTTTTAAATAGTAAGGTCAAGAACTGATTAATAACTCTAATGCAATGGTTTTGTGACACTTGAGGAAGTCCCCAATTTTATGGAGAACTAAACACAACATAGAACCGGACTGAGGGTGAGCAAATTTAGAACAAGACATACTTGGGAAAAAGAGGAAGAATAAAGGAGAGAGAAAAGATGGGAAACAAAAAAAATTAAACCCTAAACAGTTTGATCATGCCACTAACTACCGATTAGATCATACAGGTCTGGACCCAGACCAGACACTCAGAAGTACATTTTTCTGCAACACAACAGCAATCTGTTATCACATGTTATCAACAATTGCCATTTTGAACCAAATGCAGGAATGATGGTGAAATTGCCAGTTAACAAATTAATTAAGCACACTCAGCATCATTGATTAGGTAGTCCATGGTGATTTATAGACCACTGTAAGTGATTTTTACTGCACATTTTGTCTACGGCTCCTTTATATATGTACATTTTTATTATGCTTTCTGTTCACTGAATTGTTGCAGTGAGAGGCAGATTGATAAATGAGCACCCTCTAATTTGCATGACAGTGTATTTTCAAAGAAATACCTCAGCTATATTTATCTTATTTTAACTTTGTGCAGACAACAACAGGATGCTACAGTAATTCAAACTAATCAGGTAGATATAAATATGACTGCTGTATTACTTGCAAATTTGTTGCTTTTAATGCAAAAGGTTTAGCATTAGAATAGTTAATCAGTCCTATGTGCCATTGCCTCCTTTTAACTTTATTTGAAGTTAATGCCTGTTGATGATTTTCTCCCTAGGCCTATTTACATATAAACCAGAAGAAACAGAGGTCTTTCGACATATGATCTACATCTAGTTGCTTCACAAAATCTCAACACTGAAGCACATTTCTTGCTACTGGGACACTTATTTCATACAAAATGTTATTTCTTGTAATCATCTGACTTTATCTAGTGTTAAACTAAGATATTGTTGATACTTCTAGCTGTGAACCTCAAAAGAAGCCCCTTTAAGCTTGTATGGCAGGTTAGGAAATCAAAATATAAATGAAGGGCAAGGGTAGTTGGCAACAAGCACCTTTTCATGTTGGCAGTCTTCTGGTTAATCTGTAGCATCAAACAAATATTAAAAAAATGCACATGGATTAAAAGCAGGATATACACAGTGAGTGAAGGAATAACAATACTGTAGCACAGCATATTTAGTAAGTAATGTATGTTAGGTTATGTTACGTGTGTTGCTGCTGTATTGTTGTCATAGTCTTGTTGTTATTCCTGCTTCCCAGACTTGCTACTTTTGGAGTTTCTGGATCTTCTAGGCTGATTATAAATTGACAAAATCTCTACACGTTGTCTATTTCTTCTTATTTGGATATCTTTTTTTTGTAATTATTTCAGTACATGTAGTGTAAACTTCAACTGTTTTTATGATAACATAACAATTATTGTGTTAAGCTAGATAACCTTATGGATCTTGGTTTAAAACTCTTATTATAAATTAAGGAGCATGCATGTAAAGATGTCATTCAACGGGCTGATAACATCAAATATCGGTTCCACTTGATCACTTTCGCTCAAAATCTAAAATACATAAACTTATCAAACCTAAAATGGATAGGCTGGATGGATTACACAATGAAAAAAGACCCAGTTTAACATTCATGAAACCTTTATTTGAATTTGGGAAAGCATAAAAGGAGAACATTTCAAAGCTGTTTTTTTTGGCAACCCCTCTGCTTGCTAAATGCATAAATGCCATAATACAAAAAGGACTGAAAGATTCCAAACGTTTCTGTAATTTCTGAAACACTCTCTTTATGAGAATGTTATTGCTATTGTCAAATATTTCTCAAAACTTATCCTGTTTGTTAACTCAAATCGTCTTGTCTGCACACATATTTAAAAATGGGTAAATGCATAAAGAAAATGTTATATAATTATGAAACACATATTACAACAAATTACATTAGATCTTATAAAAAAGGCTCAAAGTTGTAATCAAATTGAAAAAAAAAATACTAGAAAAGCTAAAGGTGTAAAGGGTAGTAAAAAAATGTCTTAAATGTCTGCTAGTTCAAAGGTTTGTTTAGAAGGTTGAGTTTAAAGTGGCTTGTATTTGTCTGTGTTTAAAACAGTTGTGTTAATGTTGATCTTTATGATATCATACATGAATTGTTTTGTAGCCCTTAGCCTACTTTAATTTGTTTTTTTTTACAGAGCTGCACACCAAACATTTTTGTGAACTATTAAAAATATTTTTTAAACCGTTTTGTTAGATTTTGACTTTTATTTTTAAAAATCACCCGTGAACTTTAATAAAAAGCTGCAGAGTCTAAGGCTACGTCCACACTAAGCCGATAAGGTTATACGGGGAGTTAGACGCCTAATGTTATCCACTCAACACGAGCATTTATGCCCCGTTTAAGGTCCGTTTAAGGTCCCATGATTGCGCAATCCCATACCGACCTGTGCAAATACTGGGCATGCGCGAAAAGACGCACGAAAAACGCGTATAATCTACGTGACGCCAGCGCCTATATAATATACAAGAAGCTCTACAGCACAGTACATATCTGCTTGTCCCGTTAACCGAAGAGAACAATAGCTATTCAGAAGAAGAGAGACTGTTTGGTGTGGACAGACGACGAGATTGATTTATTACTCTTCGCTGTTGTCTTTGTCTGTAGTGTCGTATTGTTATTGACGCAGCATTCATTGAAGCCACTTCCTTTCATTATCCGGGGAAGCTGTCCACACTAGGTCGTTTAGCCGTTGAATTAAGATTTACATGGCTAATAGTTATCCGGCCACAGACCTTAAACGACGCCGGGTTAGTGTGGACGATAGGGGGGTGTAGACTAAATAATTATACGTTTAAGGCATTACCCGGCTTAGTGTGGACGTGGCCTAACACTAAATAATGTTATGCAACATCGGTGCATTTATTTCTTTTTTGCAGCTGCACATCTGCTAAGAAATGGTGGAGCCTCTCATGTTACTAGCTACATATGATATTATTTACCACCCCCAGTTTATTTTCAGTTTCAGCGCTCAGCTCTTATTCACGGCTGCACCTACCCGAGCCAAAATAGCAAGAGTGCATGAAGAAGCCCACACACCCCAAACCTAACACTTTGAGCTTGCTGTAGTGCTTACATTATAAAAATAAATCAGCTCTGTATCAAAGAGCAAGCTCTAAAATGCTTTAGGAAGGATATTCTGCCACTCACTGGATTAAAACCCCTTTAAAAAGCATACATTTTATCTTTAAGTTACCTCAAACTTCAGATTATTTTAAGCATGTTTTAATGATAGAACATAAAGTAGTGCATGACTGTGAAGTTAAAGGGAAATTGTTTTTAGTTTGAATGAAAAAGTGAAAAGTGTTATGTGCATATGCATTCAGATCCGTTTACATTAATGCACCTCAATAAACTTGAGTCTAATCTATTGCCTTTAAAAAGCACCTAACTTGGAAAAACAGACCACCTACGTGTGACTTTATCTTGGTATAACTACAGTTTACAGGATTGTTAGAGCACATCAGTGGACCACCAGCTCCCAGAAAACCAAGAAACATTAGACAGTTGAGGAATAACGTTTTAAAGAAGTTTTAAGAAGGCCTAAGTTATAAAACATTATCCCTAGCCTTAGATATTTCACCGGGAACAGTTCTGTCTATCATTTAAAAATTGAAATAATTTGGTACAACTGCAAACCTACCAAAATATGTCAATCCAGCCAAACTGATGAGCTTGGTCAAGCAGGGAGAGTATTTCTTAAGGAAGCAGCCAAGAAGCCCTGGTAATTCTGCCAGATCCACCGCTTTGGTTGGAGAGAGTACTGACAGGACAGTTGTTTGTTTATAAAGAAAATCTAGCCTTTATTAAAGTGGAAATATTGCTCAATTGGTGAATGAATGCTTTAAAACATTCTGGGCCTGATTTAACAATGGTTTGCGTGTTACAACCCATGCAAACCGCACAGCATTGCAAAAACAGGCTGAAGCTGTTCTATCAACACGGCACAGAGCGCATTGCGGCTGTTAAACCTACAGCAAGTCGCACGCAATCCATTTCACGCTTTTGCCCTTCATTGATATTTAATCTGGGCGTTTCTGTAAGAAGACGCATAATATTGGGAAGAGAATAGGCAAATAAGTAGCTGTTCTAGTCGCAGTGTGATTTACTAAATATAAAAAATGTTTGCCCTGGCTATTTTAGCATCTATTTTTAGCACTTCTGAAAAGCATGTCTTATCCTTGCACATTCAGCATAAGTTTATTATTGACAACCGAAAAATGTCGTTCACTCACAACATAACCTAAGAGTTAAAAACACTTTGATGGCCATAAACCTGATTGTTAAGCAAATGTTTACCTGACCCCCCTAAAACAAAATCATAACTCACTGAGCACACAGTAAATTATAATCCTCGTGGATCCTCCTTAGTGGTTAACCTTCCTGGAGTCCATTTAATAAAATGTATTAATCATATACAATACCACAATGATAATTGGCATTATACTTATATGACATTTTTAAAACAAAATTCAGACATTTCAGATTACATATTGTCAAGATTATTTTTTTTTTCTAATGCAACTTGATATTCAATAGAGGCCATGATGAAGTTTGATGCATTTCAGCAACATTAGTAGAATAAGGACATTTTAGCAACCTAGTCCTGGACATGCTGCATTTTTTATCAGTCTAACTCTGCAATACGATGTGTGCATGCAGCAGTGAGCAGTGCATGCACACCACATGAATTACATTTAGCACTGACAAACGAAAAACAGAATTCAGAACATTCCCCCCCCCGTCTTTTTTTGGGCTAAAAACGCATCGTGGATCCATGCGCATATTCCTCCTCTCTCTAGCCGTGCAGTTCGCATTAGCGGCTGCAAACTTCTCATTCAAATAGTGCTACTTGCGCCTGATATGAATTGCTCACGCTATCTTAGTTAACACTTGCGCATTTTTTTAGCGCCACACGCAATTTTGCGGATATTATGAGGAATCTTGATAACTCAGGCCCTCTGTCTTTTGTAAGCCAGAAGCAATGTAAGTGGCCCAGTAAAGAAAAAAGTGTTCGGCTCAGATGAGACCAAAATGAAACCTGCATGTGGGACCCAAAACAAACGGCTAGCTAATACCTCTCATTATCTGTGGACACAAGGTCTCTCTGTCAGCTATGCCACGATGTACGAAGTAGAGGCGATTTTTTAATTATCTGTCAAACTGAATGGGGAGAGCGCACCTGTAACTGGTCAAAATTTCAACAAATTATCTACCCCCCCCCCCCCCCCCCCCCCCCAAAAAAAAAAAAAAAAGGAATGAATGGATGGATGGATGTGATTTGAGTGATGTCTGATCATTCCTTCAATCCATCCATCCAATATCTATACCATACTTCCTATGCAGGGCTGCGGGATAGGTGGTGCCTATCTCATCCAATCATCGGGCAAGAGGCAGAGTACACAGTGGACAGATCACCAGCCCATCCCAGGTTTCACTGTTATTTAAAAAAAAATGTTATGAGTGAAATACCAGATACAATTTCTTTTTTCTAAAATAGGGACTAGCAAAGGCAGTAATGGTTCAATAGAGTCCTGTGTTACTCCAGCAACAACTCCAATTATAACCCACTCTTTCTTATTGACCTAGTGCAGTGCAACATAACATAGCACAAGGCGTACGAGTTGATTCAAAGTCAGCATTTAATCCCATGCTCCATTGCACTGAAAAAGCAGCTGCCCCATACTGAACTTTAACACGTTAACACTACCTTTTTAGTTAGTAAAGCCTCATAGTACTCAAGTTATTGTACACATGGGCAGTTTTCAAGAGAGGTCTATCTATTCAATTTCTTTCTTTGTCTTTACACTTCTTTTTCTTTATTTTAACATACAAAGCTCCTTCTCAAAACAATCAATTTCAAGCAATTGTTTACTCATATGTGTGGACCTTCTAGCATTCTAGCTGCTTGTTTTATAATCTAATATGATGACACAAAATACATTTTTTTTAAAGAACCTAAGTTTTTTTTTAACTTTCCCTTAGTTACCATGGTGACAGTTTCCAGACACAGTGTAGTCTTTTGTCATACTTCATAAGCACTCTTCCACAACTTTCTGTAGTGCCTTTGTACTAGTAAATGTGTCTAGTTCGTAAATTAGTTGGTAAATGTTTGTTTTTATGTGCATCTTATCCTGGGTTGAGAACAGATGAGTTCTAGCTAGGGCACTGGTGAAGGTGATAGCACACACTTATCAGAAGTTGCATGCATGTACACACTGAAATACACATGCGCACACAGGCACATAAACACTCAGCGAAACTCCAACTTGAGGTGATTTAGTGTCTTGTAGTTTCCATGGTAACATTCAGGGAGTGAATGAAGGAGGAGGTCCAGCATTACAAAGGAAACACTGCCCCCCCATGACTGTAGAGAGGAGGAAAACAAGATGACTAAAACAGAGATAAAAAAAAGGAAACTAGAGCTGTGGTGCTAGAGTCATACAATCCTAGCCTGAACTAAGAAGCCCAATCTGAGACAGATATCCATCTTATCTATCCACGGTAGAGACTCGAGACTATGTAACTAAGTGTCACTCTTTTTTCCTGAGCTTGCATTGTGAACAATTGCATTGTCAGTACCAAAATCATTTGCTTGGCAGCAGAGGATACTGGTGAACTCCTGTTGCTTAGTGGAAAATCTCTCTGCAGTTCCCCAGAGTATGTCTAGCCTTACTGCTTTGATCTCTAACTGCTGCCACAGGCAAGGGACCAATCAATGTCTTCTTTGTAAAGCACACTTGTAGTTCTGTTCTCTGTTTTCCCCAATCCAAATTATTAAAAGGTAAACAAACCAAAACAAAAGAAGGGTTCGTAACAAAAGTATTCGAAGTTGAATATTTAAAATCACAAAAACCCTCAAAGGCCTTGTGTTTTTTATTGTTTATAGGAGAAAAACTTAAAAGAATGACAGTAGGTCAAGGAAGTGAATATGCTTAGAACATAAACAGAAATATACTGAACATGAAACATAATAATAAAATTGCTGCTTTTAAATACATTTATGTTGTATACATTTAGCAAATTTTTACTGGGTAAGACAGTTTTTGCTCTTTTAAAAAAGAGAGCTCACAACAGATTAACACTAGCAGGATAATAACAGACTGATACCTATAAAGTCTGAATATAAAACACACCGCTGAAATATATTCTGTAGGTCTTTCAAGCTAAGTCAGCCACACTTCAGAGTAACACCTTTGAAAGAGTGTCTTATCCAGTAAAGAAAGAACATTTTGAGAGGTGTGAAAAAAAGATTATGTTGTTAGTGAGAGAACATAAGGTTTGTTCAACCTGTTACTTAGACAGAAGAAAGTGCTAACCATCTTTCACTTTAGTTATGTTCACACTCATTTACATGCAAATGACAGTACAATGGTGAGAAACAAGTTGTGTGATATCTTTGACAATGGGTGCCAGGAGTTTACCAGCATTTCTAGATCTGTGTGTGACCATTGTAATCTATTTCTACAATAAAAAAATAAAAATAAACTAAACCGTGCACAGGAATGTTCAATATATTATTTATCTAGTTCAAATGTTACAACCACAGAAAAAAACAATAATTATTTATAGAAAAAAAGTTATAGAAATTTTCATAATCTTTGCATCGGCCACTTACGTTTGTCTTAGCCGCCATATTATCCTGATAATACTACTATGTTGTAGCTGAGCCGCACTTCTGCGTCTCCTAACTTCCCCAGGGTAGCACGAGTACGGGTAGGGGGATTGGGGGGTTTGCAGAGTAGTCCAATTCGCATTGCGTAGCTTAGTCGGGCTTCTTAAACTCCAATTCGGTTTGATTCAAAGGCTTTTAATACACTGCTATACTTAAAAAGGCTTTACTACTTATTTCTTACTTACATTTCCCATAACATGAATTTATGCCCTGAGCTCACTTCAGCATGAAACCATAAAGAAAGAACTTTGGGGACAAGTTATTTTGATTCCGGGTATCCAGGCTTCTAGTTTTCAAGTTTTCTCTGTGTTTATGAAAAAAGTAAAAATCTCTTTTCCCCACTTCTTACACTACCTCACATTCATATGCTAGTCAACACACCCATACAGGAACCGATCCTTGACATAAACCCACGAGCAATGTTCTAAAATCAGCTAATTGAAGGGGACATGAGAAAAGCAAAATCTGTCGCTGCTAATTGAGACAAATGAAGCTAGCTGTGATCAAGGGATAAGCGGCCAGTTTCAATGTCACACTATTAAAGAGAATGCGGTAAAAGACAGTTAGTTGGAGCACCATGCATGTGAATCACGCAATCTTTCAATGTCAGGGTCTAAATTACAGCTGCACTCATACAATTATTTGCTAATGTGATAAGATTAACTATTACTACCACACTGAATATCACAAAGTATGTGCATAACTGGCTTTCCCAGTTATGCAGAACAACTGGGAGCAAGGTTCAACACTTTTCTTCCTTTAGGACACTGAAGACCACTGCTTTTTATTCACGGGGTTAATAATATAGAAAGTGTGAAACTGGAATAAAAATATAACATCTACAATTATAACATGTGCATGGTTTTTCGTCCTGACTGTCTCTGTGTTGCCCTTCGATGGACTGGCGACCAGGGTGTATCCTGCCTCTTCACAATGATTACTGAAGGTAGGAATGGAGATAAGACATGATTTGGTGGTAAAGAAACCAAACGTGATAAAAGCGTAGAAAGGAAAAACAGCAAACATATAAGTAAGTCAAAAAAACAGTGTAAAAGTATGAACAATAAAAACAGCAATTGAGCATAAAACATGAGAATCAATAAAACAAAAAAATTCAATGAGCTGTACATGATTTTTTGGAGAGCATTTGATTTAAAACAGTAATTTAGGAAAAGCATTAAAAGAAAATGTATGTAAAAAAATATATTAAAACATTACTCAAAGGCATGCAGCTCTAAACAGTAGAGTTTTAATCTTTGATTTAAAAGACCCTAACGATCCAACAGCATTGCAATCGTCTGGAAGTTTGTTGCAGATTTGTGGGGCATATAAACTAAAAGCTGCTTCTCCATGTTTGGTTCTAATTCTAGGGATGTTTAGTAAACTAGAGTTGGAGGACCTGAGTGGTCTGCTGAATTGGAATAGTGACAACAGGTCTTCAACATACTTTGTTGCTAAACCTTTTAGTGATTTATAAACCAGTGGCAGTATTTTAAAGTCTATCTATTCTCTGAGCTACAGGGAAAAAGTGTAAGAACTATAGAACTGGGCTGATGTGCTTTATTTTCCTGGTTCTAGTGAGGATGTGGGCAGCAGCGTTCTGGATCAGCTGCAGTTGTCTGATTGATTTTTTAAGGTAGACTTGTGAGGACCTGGTTGCAGTAATCATTCCGACTAAAGATACAAGTATGGATCAGTTTTTCAAGGTCCTATTTTGACATCCAGGCCTTTAATCCTAGAAATATGCTTCAGGTGATAGAAGGCTGACCTTGTTATTGCCTTTATGTGACCCTGGAGGTTCTGGTCTGAATCCATTATTACACCTTGATTATGAGCCTGATCTTTAGTTTTATTAACTGTATTATCTGTATTAACTGCAGCTGTTTGCTGTCTCTTGATTGTTCCTATTTAGGTCCAAAAATGACTACTTCAGTTTTGTTTTTGTTCAGTTGGAGATAGTTATGGGACATGCAGCTTGATTTGCTTGATGCATTTACTTAGTTTTTGGATCGGTGCATAGTCACCTGGTGACATTGTAATGTACAACTGAGTATAATTTGCATAGTTATGGTAGTTAATCTTATTGGTTGTTATTCTACTCACCCACCTGCATTTGATCTCCTTGATTAAGGCCATGTCCACACGTAGCCGGTTTTTTTTTTAACCGTGTATCCTGCCCCAAAAAAATTCGCGTCCACACCACTCCGTATTTTTAAAAATCTCCATCCACACGTAACCGCAGAAGTCTAGTGGTGAGCATGTTATACGTATGCCGAACCTGTAGGCGGCAGTAGTTCCCCCATAATCTACCCAAGCAGTACTTTCCGTTTCCCGTCATTCACAAAAACGCAAAGATGGCGCCTACATCGTTCGTTTGGACCGACAATGAGGTAGAATTACTTTTAAAAGTAGTTTTAGAATATAAAGTAAACAAGACACAAGAAAATGTCGACTGGGAATCTTGCCACAGCAAGTACACGGACATATTGGCACTGTTTTTAGAGCAGTATCCCGCAGAGACCTCCAATGAGTTTCCTCATGGAGCAGGAGAGCTAACACGGTCTATCCTGACCACGAAATTAAAGGCCGTCAGGAGCAAATACCGCCTGGCCGTTGACAGCGGGCGCAGGAGCGGGTATGGAAGAGTTGTTCTCCTGTACTTCGAGCTATGTGAACAAATTTGGGGCGGTTCCCCTGCCACAAAAACCATGCCGTCTGGCATCGAAACAAAGGATCTGGATGATAGCCTCCTGGATTCCTCGCCCTCGACGTCCTCCTCGGGAACCGTGGAACAGTCTGATCCTTTGTCAGACACCGAGCAGGAGAGCAGTATGAGAACCGCTGTGAGACAGAGGAGAGACCAGCTTCAGGTATGTTTTAATGGGTTCCTTTATGTGAAGGCGCAGCCAGAAATTAATAGCTGTATGTGAGGTTTTAGCGGTTATAATTGGGGAACAAATGTGGGCTAATTGTCAAGGTTTATTTTATCCACAACATTAATGGGTTATGTGGATATGGGATTTTCAAACTAAATAATGAATTTTGAGTTAAGTGCTCCATTTGGAAGCTTAAGATCCAGTTTGCCAATCGCATATTCATCTTGCAATCAGAGTTTCGTTTGCTTTATGGATTTTTTTTTACTTGTAAACCTCAGACAGTATAATTTATATACTTGGCCTAAGAACAAGTTTTCTGTCTAAAATTTTACCAAGGTATTCTATGTAAAATGACAGTTCGTAAAACCTAATGCTTCATCCCTAAGGATGAAAAATTATGAAACTACTTCAAAGATGTTCCTTACAATTCCCTCTTTTTTTGAAAGGCTAAAGGTGGGACATCGGCATGATCGCCTGAAGCGAAAACTCCCAGCAGAGACCCAGTGGCTCAATGCACTCGAGGAGGACCAGCGTGTGAAGAAGAGATTGGCCGACCTTCTGGAACAATCTGAAAAACGAGCAGCTGACAATTTTTCTAAAATGACTAATGCACTTGGAGTTCTGACTACATCAATTGCAGAAGGTTTTTCTCTACTGAGACAAGTTCTGCCACCTTCGACTACACAGCCTGCACATTTTATGCCATATTTTCCACACACTCCACAGTCAGTCCACCAAAGTCCAGCATGTCAGACATTCTCATACCCACCTTCTGCAAGGGGAACACCACATAATTCATATAGCTCCAGCACACACGATGCATCACGTTCCAGCACGCCTGCTGAGAGTACAGGCCTTTCTGGTTTCTCCTTTACCCAAGCTCCTTTCAATGAAAAGGAATAAATCGTGTCCCTTCTTTATTCACAGACTGTTTTAAGGTTTTAAAGTGTTAAAGTTTATGTAAATATTGTTGTACTGTAAAGCTATTTAAGTTAAAAGTTTTTATAGAGTGAAAGACACACACTACTTTATTTGAGCTAAAGACACCTTTATTTTTATTTTTCTGTAAGATGCAACAGCTCTTTTGCACACTTGTTTATTTTGTTTCACAGCACTCTTTTTTTTAATGTTAATAAAAGTGGTGCAACTACAAAACATGACTTATGCCATTTGGTTACATAAAACAATGAAGAATGCCACTGTAACATGTGTGCAGCTTTGTTATAACGTAATATAGCCCCACATTAGTTTCCATGTCTTCTAACAACGTAGTTCAGTTTATGGATCCAGGAACCGAGTGAGGACTCTTCTAACACGCTTTCCTTCAGCTGTCAAGCTGTCCCCTCTGACATCTGGTTCTGTGACTGGCTGGTTTTCTCTGTCATCCTGTATGGCTTCAGCAACATGGTTGTCATCTACTGGGTCTTTTGATGCCTCGCAGTAGTTATGCAGCACGAAACATGCATAAATGACAAAGGTAGTTCCGGCAAATTGATGTCCATGGCTCTCCTCAAAGCTCCAAAACGGGCCTTCAGTCTTCCAAATGCACACTCGATAACCATGCGCGCTCTACACAAAGACAGTCCAAAATACTGCTCCTGAACAGTGCTGCCTCCGTTAGCATACTCCTTCATTACATAGGGTAGAGGGGGTAAGCGGGGTCCCCCAAAATGTAAACTGGGATGGGAGCTTCGTTGTCTACAATTTGTTTTGGACAAGGTGGGATTTTTCCACTTCTGAAGAGGTTGTTGATAGCAGAATTGGCAAAAACACGAGCATCATGGACGCTTCCAGGCCACTTTACCACCACATCCATAAACCTGTACTTATAGTCACAAGTGGCCTGGATATTTAAGGTGAAATTACCCTTCCGGTTCAGGTAGTCAGTGGGATTAGCAGATGGTTGCTTTATTACGACAGGGGTGCCATCTACAGCATCTAGACATTGAGGGAGGCCATGGATCACTTCAAATCTTTCCACAAGGGAATGCACCGCGGTTACAGATGTTGGTAGCTGGATGTACATGGGGCCCAAGTGCACAGTTATAGCTTTACACACATCCCGAATAATTTTGGAGACAACTTGCTATGAAAGTCCAAAAGCATTAGCTGTTTTACGTAGCCTGCCTTCATCGGCTAAATAGTACAGTGTGCAGGCTACTTTTTTGGTAACACTGACCGGTGATCGCATGACGGTCGGTTTCCCTTCAATGTGAGGACGTAACAACTCCGACAATGAGAGCAGCGAAGAGCGTGACATACGGAAGTTTTCACGCCATTCCTCCGGGAGGACGATTTCCTGCTCAAAGTTGTCCCACCAGCTGGCTGTGCGTCCCGGTCTGATCCAAAACCGGCGTCTGTGTCTTTGCCGAAAAAATCTCCTTGTAGGCGGAAGAGATAGTTGGTGGACGATGACCGCCCTGAACCTCGTGCTTCGACAGTGGTCCTCTAAACATTGTATTAAATGAGCGTGTAAAACCAAGCAAGCACACAGCGCTCGTAAAACAGATAGCACTAATGCAGCGCTGAGGGCTTCCATGCTGTTTAGGAGTGTAAACACAGGTCGCAGATGTGACGTCAGAGCGTCTGATGCAGTGACGCAGGGCTCAAATCTCCGTTTTCAACCGTCCACACGTAGACACTGAAAACGGAGAAAACGCAAATCTCCACTTTGGCCGGAGTTTTTAAAAAGCTTCGTTTTTGGTGCCAAAAACCTCCGGCTACGTGTGGATGACAGGCCAAACCGTAGAAAAATATCTCCGTTTTGTGAGATACCCGGCTACGTGTGGACAGGGCCTAAGTCTCCGGTCTTCCTTTACTAACACATTCTGCGCTCACATAATTCCAAAATGGTAGCCCCCTGTCTTCACATTTAAAAAAATGCAGACGCTGATGGATATAGTGGAAATGCTGCTACTGGTTTTGTTGATGAAGTGTACCATTGTAAGGTTAGAATAATATGGGTATCCATCTCTTGTCTCCATTTCATTCTTTTTTCTTATGTAAAGAATGGGGCCTGCCATCTTGGAATCATGGGAACGGAGAACACGTTTTTGATTGGTCACTTAAATTTTTGGCCTCAGCTCAGGCAGAGGGCACACAGTTTTACAACTCGCAACACAAAAATTATGTTTGATATTCACTTCAAGACCTGATGAAGCAGAAAACTCACCAAAAATTAGGAGCACACAGGGAGCTATCTGCTGAGCACATGGCCTTGAGTGACTTTTAACTCAACAGATTGCTCTCGTGTGCTGCAGGCTTAACACACTATTCTTAGTATTTAAGCAGATGTCAAACAGTTATACCTTGCTTGTTTATTGTTTTTTCTTCTCTACAGCAATATCACGCTTTTCCTGTAAATTTTCAAATTCGACTAATTTAAAATACATCCTTCTAACATTTGTCAGAAGCATGTCTCTATCTAAATAGTCTGGTTTGTAATCTTTGTGATTTGGTAAATTTAATCTGTTTTTCATTTAGAAACATGCACAAAAAACTGCATGTGAAAGTTTTGTTCTCCAAACACCACTGAAATGCAAGTAGAGGAAATTTCCCCCTGAAATCGGGTAAACTTTGCATGGCGAACCTTTAAAATAAGACATATTTGAATCTGTATCCCTACATAACTATCCATTTACAGTTTCAACCCTGAGGGAGTCATTAGCTCTGCTGAACACCTAGCCTAATCCGCCAAACTGCTCTGCCTTTAGAGGTGGGATATAAATGAGGCATTTAGCAACCCAATAGTTGATGCATTTGACCCTACTGGTCAATAGCCATATGTTAGACTGATGTCAGTGGGAGGCTCCAATTAAGCTGAAACAAAATCCCTAAAGACATTCTATACGCCTAAACTCTATCACTGACAATGCTAGTCAGAAGCAACAACTGGTATAATAAAATAAAGCTAAAGAAGCAATCAAAAATGGTAAGATAAACTACATCCCTTAAAACAAATAATACTGCACTATAATACTCTGTTGTATAACTTCTCTTTCTTTTAATCTTTTTGTTTCTCCACTCTATGATGTACATGGGAAGATGAATTTAACAGCAGTAGATAAACAGTGATGTCTAGCTGTCTATTGTCAGATTATAATTCAATTCCTAAACAGGTTTCATAAACGATGATGCATACAAATCAAAATCTAGTTTACAACAACAGCATGCAGGTGTATGTGTGAGTGGATGCAACTGTTAATGTTAAAAATATAGATTTGGAACATTTCTTCGCATAAAGTAAAAAGAAGAAAGAGATACAATACATATTTTACGAGTGACTTAAAGTGTTTGTGTGCCTTAGTCTTTAATCCGATGTATGTTTTACTTGCACGTTTCTGTGTATTTTAAATGAGTGAAAATGTGTGCATGTATTTCTGTGCATGCTCATTTATTATCTCCACAGTCACCCACTCCTTTTCAAAAATAGCATTGGCTGAGGCTGTCAGCAGCAATGAGAAAATAAGGAGTTCCATTCTGGAGGTAGAAGGCTTCATAATACAACGAGGATATTGTGGATGAGGGAATGCATTGGTGCACACTGTTAACTCAAATTCACATACTTTTAGTTGTAGGATAATTATATATATAGAGTGCTCTGCATAAATGAGTACACCCCACTATGTTTGTCAGAAAATCTTTATCTTCCTTTCAGAATCAACATTTTGTATGATATACTGTACTACAAAATACTCCCACAAATGTGGGCCATTGATTGCAAACAAGATTTGTTCATTTGCACACACAAAAAAGTGATTTGGCTAACAAATTCATTCAAGCCCATGTTGCAAATATGAGTACACCCCAATTAAAGACTTAGGAGAAAAGCAATACTTAAGACTACAAACTTCTAATTAACAGGCATTCAGCCACAGGTGAGTCTAATGATTTGTTTAAGATGTGTACAGGAGACAGGTGACAGTAAAAGGGCATTACTTTACAAAGAAAACCCTTTCCCATTTCATGCTGACAGTAATGGCTCCCCATGGAAGAGAAATCTGAGAAAGGAAATAATTTATTTACACAAAAAAGCTTAAGGCTACAAGAAGATCAGCAAAGCTTTAAATATCAGTCAACATACTGTAGCAAAAGTGATCCAAAAATTTGAGAAAGATGGAAGTACAACCATCTTACAAGGCCGTCCAGGCCGTCCACCGAAGTTAACATCTTGACAGGAACATCTTCTGATGACAAGGGTTGAAGAAAATCGCCATGAACGTTCACTGCACTTAGCTAAAGCAGTAGAAGGCAAACAGGATTGACCTTTTTCCGGGACACCATACGGAGCACACTGCAGATGAATGGCATGCATGGGTATCGTCCATGAAGGAAGCCTATCCTAAAGCCCATGCACAAAAAAGCACGCCTACAATTTGCTAGGGCCCATGCTGAAAAAGATGAAGACTACTGGGACTCTATACTCTTGAGTGATGAGACCAAGTTCACTGTTTTTGGAACTAATGGTTAAAAAACTGTATGATGTCATAAAGGTGAGGATTTCAAAGAAAATAGCATGGCTCCTACAGTGAAACATGGTGGTGGCAGTGTCTTTATGTGGGGCTGCATGAGTGCTGCTGGTATTGGGGAGCTGTTTTTTATTGTTGGTTTCACGAACTCAACAATGTACTGCTCTATACTAAAGGAGAAGATGCTGCCATCACTCTGTGCACTTGTTGTTGTGCACTTTTCCAACACGACAATGATCCAATAACACACATCTAAACTACTGTTGCATTTCTGAAGCAGAACAGGGTGAAGGTGATTGAATGAGTAAGTTTGTCTCTTGATCTGAACACAATTGAACACCTGTGGGGAATTCTGAAGCGACAAGTTGAGAATCCCTCTCCATCCAGCATACAGGCTCTAAAATAGGTTATTCTTGAAGAATGGAAAAAGATAGATGTTGCCTAGATTGCCTAGACCATGCCTAGAAGACTTGGTGCTGTCCTTAAAAATCATGGTGCTCATACAAAATACTAGATGTAGTAGTTTTTGTTGCAGGGTGTATTCATTTTTGCTTCAACCAATTTGAGTAAAACTGAAGATTTTGTGATCTAAATTAGATTATTAACCTTAATTTCATGTTATGGAGTTAAATACTGTAAGTTTTCAATAAAACTCGGCCTTTTGGAAAGTTTGGAAATTGTTCTTTGTTCATTGAGCTAGTGATTACGGTAGATTCATACTTTTTAAAGGGGGTGTACAGAGCACTATATATATATATATATATATATATATAATATATATTATAATATATATATATATATATATATATATATATATATTGTTTTTTTTTTTTATTCCAATACGGTGTAAGCTTCATTACTTTTTTGTTTCTCCCACATGCTGATTTTGTATTAAGATGTTTTCTTCAATGACATTCACATAAGTAGTTAGTGATTTACTGTAAAATGTATATTCACTAATATGTAATCTGTAACTACATTTGTTACTGAATGTCATGATAATAGAGTGAGATTATTTTCAGTATATATAGTTTGCTGTCCAAAAAAAAATCCATATTTCCATTTAGCATTTTCTTTTAGAAATTAACCTTTTTAGCCTTCACAAATCCCCCCAAATATAGAAAAAATGCTAAAACTAACGCAGGTATACTTCCTAGGATGGAATGACACTCTTTTCTCCCATTCTTGTTTTTTTAAGTTAGTTTTGAGAACCTGAGTTTGACTGATGAATAAAGAACATGACAACAAAGAGGATATGCCTAAAAACAAGGCAAAAGTGTGAGAGAGATGTATATATCAGTACATTTTACATAGAAGTAGTTACCCTGAGATTTCCCTATTTTACCATGTCACCATGTTGATACCCTTTTCTTTCTTTTTATTTTTTGCATTTATGGCAACTGAAACAAAAGCTAGTTTTTATATCTATATACCTGCTGTTCAAAAGCAGGTATATATGTTCTGTTAATAGAAAAGACACCAGACTCCATTTCTAATTTCTCCTTTATACTGTAAAGAAGCAGATCGGGAGACCTGATAATTCAACCACAACTACAGTTACTGTAGACAATTTATTTTGCCTGAGCTGGATGGCAAAAATGCCTAACAGGAATCTGAAGTCATCTGCAATGGAATGGAGAAGTTTAGTGGCCGAGCAGATACCAGGAGTGATGTTTGATCAGTAAGCCATTAACCTCTCAAGAGAAAGATGTCCAAGCTCCTCTTGATTAATTTTCAGAGGAAGAAAGCAGAGGGCCACACTCAGTTAGCACACTGTTCTGACAGATCCAGATCAGCAAAATCCAAGGGTAGGGAAGACAGAAGGCGTTTTTACCTGGGACTCGAATCTGTATTCGGGTATTTGCTCAAAATCAACTTATTTTGTACCATGTGAACAGAATCTGGACTGGTCTGAGAAACCTTCCTTCGAGGTCATATTGGAGTCCAGGTACAAATGTATACGGATCATGTGAACACAAGCCGTATCTTGGCCGTACCTGAGACAATAGACCTGCTCCAGACAGAAGTGACTACACTGCTAACGGAAGTTACTGAATCGCCACGCAACCATAAAGAGACTAAAACAACGCTGAAACACACCAGTAGAAAGATGATAAGGGCAGAAGGATCCATCTGGACCGATGTAGAAATGGCGGTGTTATTAGACACGTGGGAAGAGGACAATCTTCAGAAACAGTTATTCTAGGCTATCGCTCGTTTTATGACGTCGGTACTTCCTGTTTGTTGGATAGCTACAGCCAGGTATTTTATTTTTATTTTTAACCCTAACCCCTACATAACTTGATGAATGATGTATAGTGAACAAACCAATAAACAAAAGTCCATCCATGTTTCTTGTAAAACATAAAGCTCAACACAGTGTTCTCTATATATCCATTACTTTGCCTGAATTAGTAGGTAGAACAATATTAATATCAAGAGTCATGAATAAACAAACTGAAGATGACAAAGTAATACTATCAGCCCAGCAATTAATAAAATGAAGTCTTAAAAATGTTATCATACTATTTATTGCAATCTTTTGTGTTGCTTTTTTAAAAGCCTGTATCACATTTTTCCATTTTACAATTATGCCACACTCAGTATCGGTTTTGACAAAAAAAAAAAAATCCTGTAATTTATATTAACGTTTGAGGTTACAATGTAATAATTTGAAAATATTCAAGCGGGATTAATAACTTTTCAAGGCAAAGCAGCTCCTTTGTGGTAAACTTAAGTAGCAAAATGTTTACTTATTAAACCACTAGAACATTCCAGTATAACCAGATACATTGTGAAAGAAGGCAAGCCACTGTGGTACATATTTCCAAATGTGGGTCATCATTGTTCCTCCTTTTCCAATTAGCTAATACGCTTTGGAGCTAATTTAGTCAAGTGGTACTCTGGTAAATCTATTGGGTTTTAGGTAAACAGGATAAGAACTACATAATAGTATGTTACATCTCCCGGAAAAGGAAATTAGTGTGATTAGTGGCATTGATAAGGTGTAAAAATACATTTTCCTGAATGTACATCCTCATTAGTCCATGTATTAACATTAAAGACAGCAGATAAAGTGAGCAAAGGACACTTTAAAACATTACTCTAAGGTACTTTTTAGACAGAATAAGGTAATAAAGAGCTCAGAATTGCCTTTACTGTGTTCAAGTAACAATATTAAAGGAACACAGCCATTTCTCTTCTTGCTTTTATTTAATAAGTGGAACAAAAAAGTAATGGAGTGAATGCTGTGTTTTGTTTACTATCTAATTCCAGTTTGATAGCCATATAAGATTGGTCTGAACTTGATTTTTTTCTGCAATATTTTATTTATTACTCTGTTTTAAAATTGTACCTGATATAGTAGGTACACATTGTCCATATAGGCCACATTTTATCTGTTGGTAGTATAACTCAATGTTCGCTTCATTTATATCAACAAGTAAGCACAGTGTATTTGTGTGTGCTACATTGCATTACTTCCATGCATTGCCTCAGCCTTTCCTCTATTTTGTCCCCAATCTGACCTCTTCCTTCATTCTCCCTCAAATCTTCTTTCCATATTCCCTCCTTCATTGCCACAGTCTTATTAACGTCACAGCTTCATCCTCGTTCATTCATCCCTTCTCTCCTTCTCCTATGCCTTCTCCACTTACTTGCTTTATCATCTTTGCCTCTCATTCACAGCAGAAGCATCACCAGTCAAATTGATTTTGTCGCTGTGCTGTGGAGCCCCATCAACTCAGATTGGGTTTCCCACTTTACCCACTCCCTCTGGTCCCTGTATTTCCTTCTTTTCAGTTTGTTACTTAGATCTTTCCTTCTCATCCTTTGAATCTCGCTCTCATTTGCCTTCTATTTCCTTTTCTATTTTTTACGTTTATTATGTAGGGCTTTGCTTGGGTGTTGTAATGATAACACTGACCAATATGTTGTAATTTAAGTCAAAAACTATCTTTTTTGATAATCTTATGATATTTAGATGCACAATAGGACATGTAACATATGCACACGTTGAATGTTATTGTTTTCATCTTTCATTCAAACAGCTCACAAGCTATGAGATGATAGTCCTCAGATATGACCACCACCAGTTCAGTATGGAGATATCTACAATATACATCATGCCTCGACTTTACACAGCGGAAGGAAACAAGGCACATATACCTATTAACGTCAACATATTTCCAGTGGTGGAAGTGAGAAGATTCTGTCATGGCACTGGATCCCAGGATCATCCACTACTCAACCATAAAAGGCGGCATTTTCCGTGAGGTGGAAACCTATTACATATAAATAGGGACGACTGTGGCTCAAGGAGTTGGGTGTTTGCCTTGTAATTGGAAGGTTGCCAGTTCAAGCCCCGGCTCCGACGGTCTCAGTCGTTGTGTCCTTGGGCAAGACACTTCAACCGTTGCCTACTGTGGCGCCAGTGTCCGGCAGCCTCGCCTCTGTCAGTGTGCCCCAGGGCAGCTGTGGCTACAACGTAGCTTGCCATCATCAGTGTGTGAATGTGTGCGTGAATGCGTGGATGACTGAATGTAGTGTAAAGTGCTTTGGGGTCTGTAGGGACTCAGTAAAGCGCTATACAAATTCAGGCCATTACTGTCCTGTTTTCTTCTATTTTTGCAATAACCTATTTTTCCATCTCTCTGCCCTCTAGCCAGAGGCTGGGGGGGGGGGGGGCTTGAGTGTCTGACGTCACGTTTCAATGTGTCCCTACTGTACTGTCTCTTACTTGAAATGCAATTTGCTCCTAATCAAATTCCATTTTCAGTGTTGGTTCCCCAAAGCCCTGCCAGGGACAAAGTCTTAAGGGGCAACAACTATTACAACAGAGCCTTGTCTTCTTCTCTTAACATATATTTAAGATGGGCTCAGAGACTTCCCCAGTGCGATATTCCACAGTTTCACATACCAGAATTCACCCAACAATTTTGACTCTTTAACACAACAACCATCAGCCAGTAGATCCAAAACTCCAATGCCAACCGATTCTCCACCAGAGAGCTGAGACCCTTCTTCCTCCTCCCAGAGAAGTGGATTCTGCATTGCATCATCCCCCCACAACTCTGTTCAGTAGTAAACGTAGACAAGTAAGCCTAGAAAACATTTTTTAGAGGCACTGTAAACCTTTTCTTTTGGAGGCAACCTATCTTTCATTACACAGAAATGCCACATGCCAATCCACAGTTTCACAAATAAACTTAATTATTAAAAGCTGCTTAGTTTCTATGGTGTTTCATCTCAAATACTTAACATTATAACATTCAGGCCTTCAGGCAAATTAATTTCCTAAATCATGACATGACTATTTATTAACCTTCCTTAGATGTTCAGAAAAACCTATATAGTCTCTTGTAGAACTGGAGTTTTGAAGTCCTAAATAGTTTCCACCAATTCTAAGCACAAAAGAAAAGGACAAATGCCAAGGCAAGGCTTCTCATTACTTTTACTTGAGCAATCTGAACCATGTGCCAAGCGACACAAAAGAAGTGGTCAAACATAAAACAATTGTGTAAAGAGAGTGTCACAATTCATACCCAATATTTGAAGTGCTTTGTCACTGTGGAACATTAAGATAAACCCAGAGAGAAACTTTATAACTCCAAACTATAATTGATAATGCACATCTGACTGGCCTCATGTGCCAAAAAAGTCTGTTTTTTTTGTTTTCCTTGAAAAATAGAGCAAATATTTTCTGTTAAATATGGGATGAAGCTTTATTTTAGGTAGTTCTGGCAACCCTGTTTTAGAGGTATATTTCTAGCTATGCTAATTGAATTTTTAACAGTAAAATTCATTACACTTGGGAACCTAGTTAAACCTGGCTGTCTGCCTGCTCTGTAAAATTGTTTTCCTTTTTTAATTCAGAATCAGTAGGGAAACATGGAAGACTTTTGAGAATGCCTAACATATATTTAGCTTTCTTTTCTGTGAAACATTAAGAATCTGAAGTCTGAGCCCAAATTAAGTCAGTAAAATAAGTATAAATATAAATTAAGATTCTAAATGTCTACGTGGGTGGGTGTCTGTGGGCATTATTGCAACAAGGCATCCTATTAATAGTCTGCTGAGCAGATGTGGTTTGTAAGCAGATCATAGTATATGATCCACAGCAATTAATTACTCTAAATGAAGATAAACCTTCAAAAGCTTCCTCTGATGTTCTTTTATTGTTGTTCCGTACAGACCATGTTTTTGGGGGGGTCACCATGTAATGAAGAGCTTTTTAAGACCCACTCTGTTTGGGATTTTAATTAGGGCCACCCAATTTTGAAAAATTATGATAAATCAGATCTGTCAGCTATTGCATATTGTCACTAACTGGCCATGTTGCTCATTCAACCCTGCTGGCTTCTCCAGCAGACATTCATTGTATTCCATAAATATACTGCACATGATATAGTTAAATTTGTAACAAGATGCAATCAATTACCAAAGCATAAATGTGTTTATGTATATGTTTGTGTATGTTCTTGTATTAATATCATTCTAAAACCGCCTGAACAAAACTTTTGTTTTGTGTGTAAGGTGTAATGTAAATTATACAACAGTTAGTTCCAACCATGTAATTTGATCAGAATCAGAGTCAGAATCAGCTTTAATGGCCAAGTATGACACATACAAGGAATTTGACTCCGGCAACTTTTCTCTCCAGTACAGAACTTAAATAAGTGAAATAAAAAAAGGAAAAAAAATACAAATAAATACAAATAAATAATAAAGGATAATATATACACCGAACCAGGGTTATTGTACAGTGAGTATATACAGCAGTGCAGAGTTATAGTTTATTGTTTATGTGTATGGAGTCACACTCTGTGACTATTCAGAGTTCATCAAAGAGACAGCCTGGGGGAAGAAACTGTTCTTATGTCGGGTGGTTTTGCCATACAGCGCTCTGTAACGCCGGCCTGAGGGGAGGAGCTTAAACAGATTGTGGCAGGGTGAGAGGGGTCTGTGGTGATTTTTCTGGCCCGCTTCCTGACCCTGGCCCGGAATAGGTCCTGAATGGAGGGAAGATCAGTACCTATGATCGTCTCTGAGGACATGACTGTTCTCTGCAGTCTGTCCCTGTCTTGCCTGGTGGCGGATCCGAACCAGACAGAGATGGATGAGGTCAGGACAGACTGGACTATTGCTGTATAAAATATGGTCAGCAGCTCCTGAGGCAGGTTGAACTTTCTGAGCTGACGCAGAAAGTACAGCCTTTGCTGGGCCTTCTTCCTTATATAATCTATGTGGGAGGTCCACTTCAGGTCCCGTGTGATGGTGGATCCTAAGAACCTGAAAGACTCCACTGTGGGGACAGACCTGTTGGTGATTATGAGAGGAGATGTTGATGGGTCTCTTCCTGAAGTCTACTGTCGTCTCCACAGTTTTGAGCGGGTTTACCTCCAGGTGGTTCTGACTGCACCAGAGGACCAGCAGTTCCACTTCCCTTCTGTACGCAGACTCGTCGCCGTCACGGATGAGTCCAATGACGGTGGTGTCATCTGCAAACTTCAGGAGTTTCACAGAAGGGTCTATTGACGTGCAATCAGTGGTGTAAAGGGAGAAAAGCAGTGGGGAGAGAACGCATCCCTGGGGGGTGCCGATGCTGAGGGACCGGTTGGTGGATATGAAGTTACCCAGTTTCACCTGCTGCCTCCTGTCAGTCAGGAAACTGGTAATCCACTGGCAGGTGGAGGGAGGCACGGTGAGCTGGGACAGTTTTTGGTGGAGGAGCTCTGGGACGATGGTGTTGAATGCAGAGCTGAAGTCAACAAACAGGACCCGAGCGTAGGTACCTGCAGAGTCTAGGTGGTGCAGGATGTAGTGGAGAGCCATGTTGACTGCATCATCCACTGACCTGTTTGCTCTATAGGCGAACTGCAGGGGATCTAGCAGGGGATCCGTGATTTCTTTCAGGTGGGACAGCACCAGTCGCTCAAAGGATTTCATGACCACAGATGTCAGGGCGACTGGTCTGTAGTCATTTAATCCTGTGACAGGGGACTTCTTTGGAACCGGAATGATGGTGGAGCGTTTGAGGCAGGAGGGGACCTCACACAGCTCCAGGGAGTTATGAAGATCTGAGTGAAGATGGGAGCCAGCTGATCAGCACAGACTTTCAGACAGGACGGAGACACTCCATCAGGACCTGATGCCTTCTTAATCCTCTGTCTCTGAAATAGTTGGCACACATCCTGTTCACAGATCCTCAGCGCAGGCAGGGGGTCAGGTACGGGGGTGGATTGGGGTGATGCTAGGCCTTTTGTGATGGAGATGGTGGGGGAGGTGGAAGGTGTGAAAGTCGTTTCAAACCTGGAGAAAAAGTCATTGAGGTCCTCAGCCAGGCGCGGGCTCCCCACAGGGTGGGGGGATGGTCTCCTGTAGTTGGTAATGGTCTGCAGGCCCTTCCAAACTGCAGAAGAGTCGTTGGCAGAAAAATGCTCCTTCAGCTTTGCACTGTTCCTTTTTGCTGCCTTGATCTCCTTTGTCAGCTTGTTCCTGGCCTGCTTGTACAGGTCCCGATCCCCACTCGTGTAGGCCTCCTCCTTGTCCTGGCGTAGCCGTCTCAGTTCTGCAGTGAACCATGGTTTGTTGTTGTTGAACGTGCAGAAGGTTTTGGTCTGCACACACATGTCCTCACAAAAGCTGATGTAAGATGTCACGGTGTCAGTCAGTTCGTCCAGGTCTGAGGCTGCTGCTTCAAAGACGCTCCAATCAGTGCAGTCAAAGCAGGCCTGTAACTGCATCTTTTACTCATCTGTCAATCTCTTCACAGTTCTTACTACAGGCTTAGCAGATTTAAGCTTCTGCTTGTAAGATGGGATGAGGTGGACCAGGCAGTGGTCAGAAAGTCCCAAAGCAGCACGGGGGACAGAGCGATATGCATTCTTTATTGTGGTGTAGCAGTTGTCTAAAGTGTTCATGTCCCTGGTGGGACACGTGACGTGTTGTCTATATTTAGGCAGTTCAAGTTTGAGATTTCCTCTATTAAAATCCCCGAGAATGATTAGCAGAGAGTCCGGGTGAGTTTTCTCCACGTCTGTGATCTGGTCGGCGAGGTGATGTAACGCCTCCGTTACGCACGCCTGCGGTGGAATGTATACAGCGGCCAGCACAAACGAGGCAAACTCACGCGGTGAATAAAATGGTTTACAGTTTATGAAAAAAGACTCTAGGTGAGGGCTGCATGGCTTCTTTAACACTGTGACATCTGTACACCAACCTTCGTTTATGTAGAAGCACGTTCCTCCTCCCTTTCACTTCCCAGACAGTTCCGCGCAGCGGTCCGCTCGGAACAGCTGTAAGCGCGGCAGCTGTAGTGCGCTGTCCGTGATGTGTTCACTGGACCAGGTTTCAGTGAAGCAAAATGCGGCAGAACGACGAAAGTCTGAGTTCTTGGATAGGAGAAGGAGCAATTCATCCATTTTGTTAGGCAGAGAGCGGACATTCCCCAGGTGTATGGATGGGAGAGCGGTGCGTAATCCCCGCTGCCGCAACTTAACTAGCACACCAGCTCGTTTCCCTCGTCGGCATCTCCGTCTAAATCCACAGAGTGCTGCTGCTCCTCCGGTCAGAATCTCCATAAAGCAGTCTGGTTGATTAAGAACCGGTGAAAAAAGTCCGGCACTGGATAGCCCTATTTGTAGGATTTCCTCTCTGCTCATTTTAATAGCAGAGAGAGTGCAGAAAACTACGCAAAAAAGTAAAAATGTAACAAGTACTAGGGAGCGAAGTACTGAGGCGCCATCTTGACAATTGGACAATACACATTCAATGAGTGCTGATATTACAGTACAAAAGCACTGGGACTTTTTTTACAGACAATATCACTCCACTGTACAGGAATTAATGGTGTGTTCACAACGCCCAAAATGTTAACGGCCAGAACGGCCTATGGTTGAGGCCTTAACAGTTTCTGCGTTGCTTTGTGTGCTTTGGCTGAGGAAATTTTTGAAATGTTTGCTCCTTTCCAAGCTTCTAAGATGTAGCAACGCAGAAGCTAAGCCAGTAGCTTCAGTCTCTGTCCCCTGAGCATTAACCAATCAGAGCGTCTCACTGTAGTGACATCACCC
The DNA here is from genome assembly GCA_028564705.1 of Apricaphanius iberus. Lineage (NCBI taxonomy): Eukaryota > Metazoa > Chordata > Actinopteri > Cyprinodontiformes > Aphaniidae > Apricaphanius > Apricaphanius iberus. Next base: position 377,018 of record JAPXFQ010001262.1, read on the forward strand.
GACGCCAACTTTGTCTAGACAGCCACGATCCACATTGATTAAAACATCCGATAAAGAATGGCCCTGCAACCATCAGCCTTAAAAATGAATGGGCTTTAAAAAGATATTATTATGTCTATTAAGTTTGTAAGCGTTTTGTTTTTATGACAACAAAGTGTCCAATGTGAACGTACCACAATCTTTGTGCTTTAAATGCTTGTGAATAGGAAACGCTTGTGTGGCCTGGCAACAGCCTTGTCTCCCTTCCACTTTGTTATTTGTCCACTATTTGTCTTGGCGCAGCTAAATAAATGATTAAATAAATAAATTATAATCTATTGTTGATTATTATTCTTAAAAAAATAAATGAGTTTGTAGAACTGTTGTTCTACAAGACCTGCAGCCTACTGCCTCTGACCGAATCACACCAGTGCTGATATTTGGCACAACAGCACTCCCTCTCGTGTGATATTGCTTAAATAACTCCTGCAAAGTGTTCTTAAAACTAAACTACATAGAATTTTGAACAATATGAATGGTACTTCATTGCCTCTGGAAGCTCACCATGTGCCTCAGAGCCTTTGGTTAAGATTACAGTCTTTAGATTCTTTAGATTACAGTCTTTAGATTCTTTAGAGCTACTGGTGCTGAAGTATCTAAAGGACATCTCAAGACAAGGTTGGGGGAGTTTCTTTCCCCAAACAAGGGTCACCACTGATGGTCCTAGGGGTCTGTTCTATCCTCACTCTTCTCTCTGTACACACCTCAGCGGATCCCCCTATAAAAGTCCAGAGGTTGACAGATTACACTATTGTCATTGGTCTGATCCAAGACAATGACGAATGAATGATGGTGCAGTCAAAGCCACTTGGAGCTTAACTCACTTAAGACTGTACCTATCATTTTGGACTTCTAGAAAACATTCCCAACACTCCTGCCCCCTCAGCATCAAGAACAACATCAAGCCTACTGGGGATCACTTCCGCATTCTAGAAATCAGCATTGCCCGCACATGAGATGCTCCTCACACAGATGCTGTTCAAAAGAAGGGCCAGCAGAGATCATATTTCTCGGTTGCTCAATAAGTACAACCTCCAGCAGGATTTGCTGGTCATCTTCTACACTGCTGTTCAGCCTGGCTTCTGTTCGCTCATCACTGCAATGAACAGTCAGGTCTGCAGAAAGGATCAGGGCTGACCTTCCCTCCAGCTTGGACTTGTATAGTTCTAAGGATCAAGATACAAGTAGATAAAATATCTGCAGACCCCACACATTGTGGACACAAACATTTTAGATGTCTATCCTTATTTCAGTACTACAGAGTACTATGTGAAAGAAAAAAGAAAAAACAAAAACTCCCAGTATAGATGATTCCGTAGTTCAAAGTTTCTGATCCCTGACAAAACTCAGAACCAACAAATTTACATTGTTACATTACAGATATGCTTTTTAAGATTTTGTGTTATTCATCTTAAACAATTTATAACATATTTGTATATGTTGTTATATATTTAGTCGTTTTTCACTTTCTGAGAATTAAGTCCTCCTCCCTGAATAATTGCAGGCCCCGGCAGCTCGTCACTGTAAATTCCCTTTTTCCTCGTCTTTGTAAGTATCACACTTTTGTTCATCTGCACTTGGGTCCTTGAACAGAATTCATGACCTTTGATCTTATTAAATGACACACCCAAAAGTACCCTACTTTCAAAACACTAGTTATATTTTATTACTAATAACTTATGCATGGCACATATTCATTGCATTAATAAAACAATTATAGATTACGTCAAATAATCAGGGTAATACTATCCCATCAAGCAACTCACAGTTGGGCCACCAGAAATTACAGGAATTATGAGGTTTTCACTCCACAATATTGGTCACAATTAGATTTTCAATCATGCGGTATAATAATAAATGCAATGATTTACCAAAAGTCTATGTGAGGACTAAGAGGATCAAACACGGCTGCATCAACTGAGCAGAGCTGTCTTTAACAAATAGCTATTACAGGCAATACATTGATTGAAATTGCTCATCAACACCAGATTGTTGGATTTTAGATCAAGATGGTCTTTACTATTCATTAATAGTACTTCCACTGCTGGAGAGAAGAGACAGTGAAATGGGGTGGTGCAGCAGTAGAGCAGGTGCCCAATAAACAGAAACTAAACTCTTTGGTGCAGCCGATCTGGGTTTGATTCTCAACCTTTATACCTTTGCTACATGTCTTCCCTCTTCTCTCTTTATCAATAAAGATTACTTTTGCCAAAAAATCATGAAAAACTACATAATCCCCGAGTCTCACACACAAGTCAGTCTATATCTATCCTTAGTCTGTTTTCTTCTAGTATATTTAGGATTATATAAAAAAGCAAACTAAACACGAAAGGAAAAGTGTCTCTGATGCCTACCAACAAGTTAAATTTTGGAGCTGTATTTTGTGTAATAAAGCTTCACCAGAAGGAAGGTGCAAACACAGGTAAAAACAATTTTAAATGACAGTAAGGAAAATTTATGAATTCAAAGTGCCTGACAAGGATATTTATTAGATAGAACGTGATTTCACACACTCCTTTAGTTTAATTTCTACTTGACATTTTCTGACAAAGATTTTAATTACTTCCACCTGTTTAATTGTTGGTGTTATATAATGGCCATATGGTGTTTCCTTACTTTTTACACAACACTGACTGTGTTAGAAACCTCTATATTATTAACCTGATCGATCTTTCTCTTTCTTTCTTTCTTTCTTTCTTTCTTTCTTTCTTTCTTTCTTTCTTTCTTTCTTTCTTTCTGTTTCTTTCTTTCTTTCTTTCTTTCTTTATTTCTTTCTTTCTTTCTTTCTTCTTTCCTTCCTTCCTTCCTTCCTTCCCTGCATGCTTGTCAACATATCCCACCTGCTGTCTTCTGCTCAATAATCACTTCTGAGTTCCAGTGACATTTTACTCGATCATTCACTGCTCATGGACGTAACAGACTGAAAAGAAAACAGAGGCAAACAGATAAAAAGAAACCAAAAAAAGGAAACTACTGTGTACCATCCAAACACAGCAAGTGACCTTTTATTGCAATGTCTGACTCTTAGATCTGTTCCTTGTGAAAGGACTGAGATAGTGTTTGATCTTTTAAACCCTCAGATGTCGCAGACAGCGGTGTAATTGCAAAGCAGCTGAAGAACACACAGGGGTCATTGATCAAGGGAAAGGTATAAAGATATATATATATATATATATATAATTACACTCAAAATCACTGCTTTTACTACAATAGGCATATGCAGTTATAAATTGATTACAATAAATTTATAACTAAAACCTGAGTATGATCTTCAATGCCAGCTTGCTAGTTTAATTCATACTTAGAATACAGGACTTTTCAAACAAAGTCATGTACTGAACTTGTCACAAAATTCTTAACACATTCAAATCCGAGTTTCAGGTGTGATTTATCGTTTTTGTTATGTTAGACACCACCACAATGTATACTTTCATAACTGAAAGGTCAGAAAAAACCCAAAACGTTTTATCTTTTTCTTCTTTTTTTTTTTTTACACACACACATCTTGCACATCTGGATACAGAAATCTGTTCTTGCTATATATTTCTATTAGATGTAGAGAACAATAACAGGAGATGGATTTCTTTACAATTCCCTGCCATTGTGAAGCTTTTGGAGATTCCTTTTTTGAGCATCTCCTGATTATAGCCGTTTTATTTCCTGTCACTTGTCCCATTTTTGGATAATGGATTCTAAATTAGTCTTTTTTTTCTTAGATTGGGTTATTTAAAAAAAAAAATAAAAAATATATATATATATATATATATATATATATATATAAAATCTAGTTAGCTGTTGATCTCAAAGTTGGGTTTCCAAAGTACCAAAGTATTGGGAGATTGTGACTCCTTCACTCTGTCCTTTCTGTTCCCTGGACTTTACTCCTCTGGAATGTCTAGGTCAATGCCCAATACCATCTTGTTGGTTTGAATCTGGAAGTCCCATATGATCTTACTTTGGTCATTTTCCACCACCCTGGGAAGTGATTATTACTTTGACTGAGGGTTTTTCAGTTTGTATTCTGTACAGATGTTTCTGTGTACCATATTGGCAATGCTGTTGTTGTATTCCATGCATTCCTATCTTACACCTTGCTTTGAGATGCTGGATTGTTCCTGGGGCCGCTTTGCACAGCCTACACCTGAGATCTTGGCTTGTGGGTAGATCTAAGCCTCTATTGCTCTACGGTCAAGACATACTGTGCTGCTATGATTATTGCATCTGTGCTGTCCTTCAGCCCTGACCTTGGTAAGATTGGTAAGATTCATGTCAGCTATATCTTCGTGGTACCTACCAAAGAAGAGTATTTTCTCCACTTTCCTGAAGCTCCTTTTCTTCCATTTTCTGAGACATTCACTAAGCACTTCATCCCTCAGGGCCATCTTTCTGATATATTATTAGAGCATGGATGTTTCATCTTGGATAGCGGTTCTGATGCCCACCAGACCTTTGCTTCCTTCTGTGCGGTTAGCATATAGCCTGGAATATAGCCTAGCTTTAATGGTTTAAGATCTTTGATCTGAATTTATTTTTTTTCCCATTTCATTATTCTATAGCATGGAGTATGAGATTATGGTAAGGCATGGCTGTTGAACCTTGTCATTTAGCTGACATAATAGAACTTGCCCTATACATTGCCAGTATATGGCTGTTGTTGCTTTCCTTGTGGCCTCTTTGTAGTTGCTGTTTACCTTTGGTACTCCATGGTACTTAAAGCTACGATGGAGGTTTAGGGCCATTGCATTTTCACCCCAAAAACAGAGATTAATATTACATATTTTCCTGAAAACTCAGAAATTGTCTCATTTAGAAAAGTCAAAAATCTGTTAGAGGAAACTCTAACTTTTCATGAATAAAGGCATACATTTTTTATATCTAAACTGAAATTGTAAAGCTAGAAATTTTGACGAAAAAAACTTCAGAAATCTATCTAAAATAAAACTTACGTTTGCTGTGATTTTAAATTTGTTATTTCAAAGAAGGATGCCATACTTGTATGATTAAAAGTGTATAAGTGGTAGCATAGAATATAATAGAATAAAACAATCCTTTATTGTCCCACAAGGGTAAATTCGGGCGTAACATATATGGAACATTTTCATAAAAAGCTACATTGAATAAAAAAATTTATCCACTCGGCTTTTAGAGGGGTTAAAAATGAAAGTACAACATTTCCTTAACAATTTATATTTGAAGTAAAATATAGTAAAATGTACATTTAAATTGGGCACGACAATGATGTTATGTTTACATCTACCAGCCAGTAGCAGCCATGGGTTGTGGGTTGAGTAGTGACCGCAGAAAAACCACAGCTAGGGTAGTTTTAGGTGAAGCCTACACTAGATGGACCCACATAAAACATTTCCATGGCACCAAACACATGCAGAAACAGCACCTTTCCTCCTGGATCGGTAAGCTAGCACATTTGCAAACTGTGCTAACTTTAGCTGTCAGTTAAACTCCTCTGACATACATTTCTCACTGGCCACAGTTCAGGTTGGTCACGGGGCGTATCGGCAGCGAACCAGTTGTAACTACAATATATATACAGTATATATATATATACACATATATAAACTCCTCCTGTAGTTCTGGGGAATAATCCCAGCTGCATCCCAAAACAAATAGTAATTGGCTGCTGACACAACTTTTGACTTTCAGTTCATTGATTTGGTCTGGTAGAGTTGACAGAGAAAAATATGCAGCCTCAGCTGGTTCTCCATCACTTTGATATAGAGATATTACAGTGTGAAGAAGAGACGGGTCAGCCTACCTACAGTTTGAACCCCCACTCTGTCTGTCTCGGTCATCGTGTCTTTGAAAAAGACACTTGCACCACCTTGCCTGCTGGTGGTAGTCAGAGAACCGAGTGGCACCTGTGTCTACAGCAGCCTCGCTTCTCTCAGTGTTCCCGGGGGCAGATGTGGATACAATGTGGCTCACCCCCACCAGCTTGTGAATGTGTGTGTAACGGGGTGAATGACTGAAAGTAGTCCTCGGACTGAAAAAGCTCTATAAAAATGCAAGTCATTCATCTCACTGTTTTCAATAACTACAACAGGTCAATAGGTACTCCTCTGAGGCTAAATGTGAGAGCTGCACTGTTTGAGAACTTGCTCTGTTTTGACGATATCACCTATGCAACTACCCATTAGAAAGGTGATCGGAGGTAATCTGGGGTAAAAGAAGTACAGATACTGTTGTGGCACCTCAACTGCTAAAGGAAGGTTCAGCCCATGGATTTTGGAGCTCAAATCTCAAAATGTCACACAAGCAGAAACCAAAAAGACCAAAAAAATGGACCACAGAATGTAAGGAAAGCCAAAGGTTTCTAATTTTAAACGTCTCATTATTGATATTCAGTCATCTGAAAATTTTCATAAAACTGGATATGGTGTAATGGTTAGTGCAAGCACCCCATGTCCAGAGGCCTCAATCCTCGGCGTGGTTGTCCCAGGTTCAAGTTTTCCCCCACGTCTCTACCCCTTCTATACTATCCACTGTCACATGAAGGCCACAATGGCCAGAGGACCTTTAAAAAAATGGGGGTGCTTGCATCAAATAATTAATATCACTCTCAGGACCTTTCTTTGCAGACCTGCTCTGAGAGCCACCTCTGCTGTCAGGACCGGAAGTTTATTCGAAGCCTTTCAAACATACTGGAAGCACATATTTGTCTTTTTATGTATATAATGTAAATATGATTCAAAAGCAAGTATACCAGAAGTAGCCTATGTATCAGAGGCATTGAGGCTGCCATTAATGATCTTGTAGTTGAGTGGTTACACTGTGCACCTCCCAATCCAGGTGACCTGAGTTTGAGGCCAGCACCCGGCATGGTCTCAGGGGTCTTTTGGGAGAGCCGAGACACTTACATATCTTCTAGTTTTCCGTGTGAGCACACTATAGTTCATGGGGCAGTAATTTGTCTCTATGGATGTTAGACCTGCACTGTTAAAAAATTCCACATCTGTTTTTTATGTGGTGGGGACAAAACTATACTTCATAAATAATGCTGGGGAAATGGCTGCTGTTTTAACAACGGTTATGCTTACCACCCCAGAAAATAATTGTGTGATAAAATGCAGGCTGATGACATGACCGGGATTCAAACCATACAATACTAGGTGCCAGTCATGTATGTTAGCCACTCTGCCAAAGCAGTACTCTGCTTTCTAGTGACAACCAGGCAGTATTATCAAGCTGACAGGACCCCTCCCGACGCTTCTATGTTGAAGCTTGCAAAGTCTGTCACTTCTGAGCAAAAAAAAGCGCATGAGTGGGGCTTCTTCTGTTGCCGGACATTCTGAACTATGGCAGATAATATTGAGAATGTGGCTTTGCTTTATTTGCTAAATAAAGCTAGACAACGTCGACTTCGGCAACGTAAGCGCCGTTTGTGGATACACCCTATTCTACGGATGTGTTCTGAGTTTGGGGAGTTTAACCATTTGCTCCAAGAGCTACGTATGGATGAGGTTCGGTTTCAGCAGTACTTCCGTCTGTCCCACGCCTAATTTTACTACCTCCTGGGCTGCATCGGAGCTCAAATCGCCTACCAGGACAACAACGACAGGTTCTCTATTCCTCCCGAAGAGCGCCTGTCCATCTGTCTTCAGTAAGTGTTATTTATGATTTTTTAAATCTGCGTTATCTAGACTTAAAATGTAGGTTTTTCCTGCTCCCTCTACATTCAAAATACGTGTAGTGACATCACTACAATTATAAGCTCTGATTGGTTAATGCGCCGCTTCAGGGCCGTCATCACCGTCAAAAGTTCAACTAGCTGAACTTCTGCGCTGCTGGCTTCATGAGCTTTGAAGTATGAAAATCAGGAAAAGCTTGAAAAGTTGACGGAGCCAAAGCTCACAAAGCGCCTCTTTAACATGTAATCTTGACGTTGCTGACGCTGACAAAGCCTGCGGTGTGAATGAACCATTACCCTTCAAAAGTTATTTCTGTACTTGACCCCTGCCGGGCTCGTAGGAAACTGTAAATACGCATTTATAGTATATTTCTAATAAACTTCCGGTCTTGACAGCAGAGGGGACGTCACAGTACAGGTCTGCAAGGAAGGGTCCTGAGAGTAGAGGTCTGCAGCCAGACCCCTTTCCTTGATCATGTCGAGCACATTCCCTCTACTATAGGTGACACTCACTCACTCAATAGAAAAGGTGTCTAGAACCAAGCTTCCATCTTCAGCCAGCATCTTCACAAGGTCTTTTGCCTTAGTCCTTTGGTTGTTCTGGACATATCGGACCAAACTGCGTTCATCTCTGGGACCCAGAATCCTTCTCCTTCCAGAGCAATATGATGGTTGGATGTTCCCATCGTGCTTATACTTATATAACAGATGAACGAGGCACCTGCAGGCATCTGGAAATTGCACCCAAAGATTAACCAGACTTGTGCAAGTGATGATGATTCACAAGGAAACAGTGTGTTTCAAATGCGTCCTTAAATACATCCACAGGTGTTTCTCTAATTAACTCAAATGAGGTCAATCAACCAATCAGAAGCTTCCAAAGAGATGGCATCATTATATTGGCTTTCCCAAATTGTTTAAAGGCATAGTGATCATAGTGATCTATGTGATGTATGTTTGGTTTCTGCTTGTGTGACATTTCTTAAAGAAGAAGTTACAGGTCTTTGAGAGCCAGAGATCTTCCTTGTTTGAAGTGACCAAATACTTATTTTCCACCATAATTTACAAATAAATTGTTTAACAATCCTACAATGTAAATTCCTGGATTTTATTTGCACATTCTGTCTCTCGCAGTTGAAGTGTACCTATGATGAAAATTACTGACCTCTGTCATCATTTTAAGTGGGAGAACTTGCACAATCGGTGGCTGACTAAATACTTTTTTGCCCCACTGTATGTATGTACGGTATTTCCAATTTTATTCCCACTATCACATATCTCACTGTAATCTATTAATGGCAGGAAGTTGTAACAAGGAACATTTTAAAACCACAGTATGGAGAAGATGGTTCAATGGAAGAGAGGACAAAGGGTTAATATTCATCTTAATTGGTAGATATTCATACATTTTATATTGTTTAGAGAATCCCAAGGCTGGGGGTCCATCTAAGATGATCTTTTCTTGGGAACAGGCAAAGCTCACAGTTGTCCTTTTCACAGCTCTTTGCTTATTTATCTTTAAAAATTGTCATTATGTTAACCAGTAACGCTGTGTCCACACTGAACGCGATAGGAGCAAATTTGAAGCATGACACACACCTAGCTGTTCGCGTGCACATTCGCACCTTGAAGCGTGTACAACGAAAACTGGTCAAGCTTCAAATATGGTATTTTCAGGCGCGATCTGGCCTTCAGCGGAGCTGGGGCCAGAGTGCATCTGTGGTGGATTATGGACCGAGCTGACGGAGGACAGCGTGTTCAGCCCGGGCTTCAGTGGAGCTGGGGCTACAGTGCAGCTGGCGGTGGATGATGAACCGAGCAGAGGACAGAGTGGATTACGTGTTCGGCCTGGCCTCCGGTAGAGCTGGGACCGCTGCACTGGGGGTTTGGTGAGCTACAGATACAGTATAGCTACGGCGGAGGGATCCATAAACAGCAGCGAGCCTCTCATAAACACCGGCTCCTCGCCGCCTGGAGAATGTGACCTGCTCGCCCAGTTTGTGCCGTGAAGGTACAAGCTTTGCATGCCGAAACACCAACTACATTTCTGAGCAGCTGTCCATCTGTCTGCGGTTTGTAAAAGTTGATCATATTTGAGCAGCGTGGGACGTGGTGCGGTAGCTGCTACCAGGAAATCAGGTGAGGAGGCCGTTTCAAGGCTGACTTCTAGGCTGAGAGGTGCTTTTACAGCAACAATGGCTCAGCTAAGAGCCACCCACAAACCTCTTAAGAGCATTCCTGACTAAATAGTTTATTTTTGTATTTCTGTCTCTGTATTGAAAACTGCTTGTGACATGTAGCTCGGGGTGATTAGCCACAGTGTTTATCAGTATTTCCTCCATGTCCTGCTGAAGCTGTGACTCCATGACAGTCACAGAATCACTGAAACTCTGTCCCCTGATTAGTTGTCGCGGCGCGATTTGACGCTGGAGTTCAGATTTTTCCAACTCGAGCGATAAACGCCATGAGCACGAATGCACAAAAGGCACCAAATAAAAAGCAGCGCGAATTTTCCTTCACATCTGTAGCGCGAATTGTTCGTGCGAATCAGGCAGAAAAGCTTTTTCGCGACGCAAATCTACTTCTGAAGTCGCCGGACCCCAAGTCGCGCTTCATCGCGCTCCTCCATTGGTGAGACTGAATGAATTTCAGTCTCTCTTTTCTCTCCAAGTTTGGCAGTATTGTACAAAAAATACTTCAAAAACTAGGAGAAATAAATGGTTACAGATCTTCAGGTATAGTAGCTTACATGAGCAGACTGAAAATATTTACCATTAATTGTTCAAGGAAATAACAGTTGGTTACTGGTTACTCAACAGGAAAACAAATGGTATTTTTTAATAACAGGACATTTTAAGTGAAACTAAACTAACCCTATTAGAAAACAAGTAGCCCTCTGACATAACATCTAGCAATCTTTAGGTAGCTTAAATTAGTATTCATTGGTAACCTAATGTTGCCTAAAATTAAACAGACTGAAAGACACTGATATCAGTGTAAAACATTTTGGCAGGCATTAAACCACCCTTGTTAAATGCAAAACTCATTATGGCATTCCTTGCTCCCTGCTGATGAAAGAATCAGCATTTCTCCTATTTGGAGGGGAAAAACATATAAAACAGTAGTTACACTTTTCTATCTGTAAGTCCCAGGAAGGTTCAGTTGCCTAGAACCCATGTGCAGAGGGAGATAAGGCCAAGAGGGGTTAGTAACACAGCACAGCTATTGAAGAGTCTGTAATGATATTCGTTAATTTAGATTCATTTCAACTTTCATCTAGTGAGACAGAAAAGAGAGGGTGCTGCATATAAGATTTAGACTAGAATGTGGAGCTTTTAGTTGAGGTACAAAAATGTAAAGCTGGTGTCACAAAACTTAGATAAAGAAAAAATATTTCATTACTGCACATCAGTTTCTCATTTTGTTATTTAAGTTGTAGCCTACAGGTCAACTATAATTTTTTTATGCATTTAACAGGAAATAAAAATTCTACGTTCAACTTTTGAGATTGAAATGCCCATATGAATGTAAACTCCAACTGAAAGTTAAATGTGTCAGGCTGAGTGTCTATGTTTCCATTATTGTGCATATATCTACAACATTGTTTCCCAATTGTGGTCCTTAAGGGTCACTGCACTGCATGTTTTAGATGTGTCCCTTATTTGACACGTCTGATTCAGATCATTACAGTTCAGCAAAAGTCTGTTAATCAGCCATGAGTTGAAATCAGGTGTGCTGAAGCAGGAAAACATCTAAAACATACAGGGCAGTGTGCCTTGAGGAGTAGGGTAGGGGGATATTGATGTAAAGTCTTTGAAGAGGTATCATTTCACATCACAGTGTAGAAAATCAATATGTTAAAGCAATTGCAGTAAAAGGCTCTTAGGTGCCAGTTCACAAAATGCAGACATACATTCATGCAAAACTATAGTATATTAAATTTGCAACACAAAATGTATGTCCATTTGGGGGCAGCAATAACTTTGAAATAATAATTTACTGCAACTGCATTTGGACTTGTCTTTCTGGGCCTCTAGTGAATCTATGTTCAATATTCTCTCTACTTGTAGCTTCTTTTTTTCCTGGTCTGAAAAAACCCTGGAGGGAAATACTTGACTCTTCAGCTGCTAAATATTCCACAATTTTCACTTTGTGTTGTTTGACCTTGTCAGTCAGTTAAGTCCCGCTGGATATGGGGAGAGAGAGAGAGAGAGAGAGAGAGAAACAGTGTTGTAACAATACAGTTGGGTTAATATCCTCTGATGAAATGGCATTTTATCATGCACAAAGAAAAGTTTTCAGAATGGTTTAATTTAAATTTCAAGTCAGAATATTACCAAAAAAGAAAAATCAAATCTGAATCTTAATGTCACAGTAGAATCTGTACATCATTCATTTATCCTTTCTATTTTAATTGACAACCAAAACTCAAACGATAAATATACCTTTTTTAATATCTGTTTATTACTTGGATGCCAACTTTTTTTTAAACATATTTCTAAATTCAGTCACTGATCAAAGATATGGACCACAGGGACCAAATTTAATTGTATTTCATTGCTCGGGTGCATGTGACCCAGAAAGTGTAACAATGGCAACACTTGAACAGCACACCATTTTGAGGGCTTATTCAATACCAGTATGACAAGCAGAATTTCCTTGCATGCTGCAGCAGATGGACATTCTACAGTGCTTGGAAAGCATCAGAAGATTTTGCGTTCGGAATGATCTGAGAAGAAAAAGACATTTGGCCAGAATGATATATGAAGTAAGTTTATATGCATATTTCCAATATTCATTTTGAAAATATTGCCATTAAATGGGTTGAACTGTGGCAAAGCTGGTAACAGTGTTGCCAAGGTCCTGAGTTCAAATATCAGCTTGGGGTTTTTCTGCATAAGTTTGCATGTTCTTCCTGTGCACGTGTGGGTTCCCTCCTGGTGTTCAGGATATAATACGCATCTTGGCCAAAGCTGGATGTAGGCGTCAAACCTGACTGCAATGAGAAACAGTTTAACAGTAATATTGCTTAGTATACTCATTAATTCTTCATTTTACCCTATTGAGAAGTTGAACATGCCATTATCAGGCAAGCTATGACAGGTGTAACCGCGTCTTGGATGTGACTTTTTGGTGACACATTGTAGTTTCTTGGCATCCAATATCAGTATTTACACTTTTATTCAAACCACATAGGGATTCGTTCATCACCAAGAGCAGCTGGCAGATTAGCTGTGGAGCAATGTGCTTTTTCTGGAGTTTTTGGTGGCAAATTTTTTAATCAAAAAGCCTCAATAAACTTTTCAAATCCGACACAGCTTTTTTGTCTTTTAGACATTTTTCCCCTAATCTGAATTCATATAATAGGTTTACCGTATTTTATGGACTATAAACTGGTAGTTTTGTTACATGTTTGAACACTGCAGTCTACACAACAGTGCTGTTTATTTATGGATTTTTATAGTTTATGGCCACTAGAGGACCTCCTCGAGCTATAGATTGTTCATGTTATGTCCTTCACCTGTAAGGGATACTGTGCCTTTAAGAGAAGACTGGAAAAAGGTTAGAGAGAGGACGTTAACGCAAAACAATGAAAGCAAATGTAGAACCGACAGACATTACGAGTGAGAGTTTGTAAAATACAAGTTTTCATCGACAGACCCTCATTATGGGAAACAAACGAAGAAAAAGTTATGTTGCTGCTTGTAAGTTAAAAGGTAGTCAATCCAGCTTTTAAAAACAGAACTAGAGCGCCAGCGGCTTCATGTACCCTTGGCAGCAATGAATCAATGATGAGACGTTGGCGACACCAGCATGAACAACTATCTCAATGCAGTAAGTGGAAAAAAAGCCTTCAGAGGTAACACAAGCCTCAAGCAAATGGCCAGTACTTGATATCTTCCTTGAAGATTGGCTGAACACACATACAGAAGACTGCCAAGGTGTTTCCACTCTGTTGAAATGTTAATAAAATCGAAGCTTCCCCAAACACCAATCAATTTCCTGACAATCCCCTCTGCACGAAGCCATTTATATTTGGTTATTTACCATTGAAACAGCTGCAGCTTATAATCACATGTGGCTTGTATTTATACAAATTTATTTTTTTTTCTTCCTAAAATAAGCTGTTGTGCATTATAATCAGGTGTGCCTTATAGTCCATAAATTGAGGTAAATGTACCCTCAAGTTGAAACAAGTCATATATACATAACATTTAACAATTACCATACATTAAGATACTGGTAGTGTAAATGTGTTGTAAGAAATGTTGTACTAACAATAAAAACTGGTTCACATTGACCTAAATTGACAAGGAACTCAAAAGGAGTAAACGTGCATCACATTTAGTTTCTTTTGCTGCTGAAAAAATGGTTGCCTTCAGAACTTAAGAACAGCGTCTTGTCTGATAAAAGCGGAGGTGAAATTAGCTAAAACAATTTGTTAAAGACATACCTGTCTGTGTTCATATTTTCATACATTTCAAAAATTAAACTTGCTCTGTGCTTCTGAATTCTTTTCACAAATCTGCATGTCCGATCTTTCCTTTTTTTTTTCCTTGTGCAAAGCCACCAACTCTGATTCCCTACTCCTCAGTGCTCAGTGACCCAAAAGCAGCAGCACTGCAATTATTGATGAAGCTCTCTTATCAATAATTCAGCCATACATGTGATTAGCCAATAGGATTAATGATAGGACTTTGCACTGAATCCTCACACATCAATCCCCTTCTTCGCCCAGGGCTGTTGTTATCTCTCCAACCCTGTCTTGTTGCCTCTCCTGTCTTTGTCTTTGTAATTCTGTCAGTTACTACCCTTCTCTCTCTTTCTCTTTTTCTATCATTAGAATCCAATAGAGCTTTACCTGATGTCTCTGTCTCTACAGTATTCCACCTGCTTTATGTTCAATACACTCCATTGGATTCATCCATCTACAACTTCTTGTTGTTATTTAAGTTTAGTTAGTTGGTTAAGTTAGATGTTACTCGGTGCACTTTTCCCCTGAATACTTATACCTACATATACAAAAGTGGTAACAAATGGAACAAGAAAAAAAATATTTAAATTGAAGATAAAGTGAGAGGGCTAGTCTTTACGAAAGTATTTGTGTGAAGGATGATCCCTATGACTAGCATGCAGTGGAAAAACAAGTCAAATTTAAAACAAGATTTTCAGATCATCTTCAAGTTGTTGTTTTCTGTGCAGTAATAATCAATGTACAAAATGCAACACACTTGAGTTTGAGACTCTTGAGAGTCATGGGAAGAAAGGTTTGCATATAGTTGCACACAAATGCAGCGGGATCTGTGTTTCAGCCTCTACATAGAGTAGCACACTACACCAAGCATCAGCAAAGGAAGGAAAGAGAACATGCCAACAACGAGCCAGAGTGTTAATTACTTATTGATCCAATTTGGTAGATGACTCCCTAAAAAGGTGCAGGGCAGCTTGTTGGTCTGCTCAAAGGAAACAAGAAGAGACAATCTACTGCTTAGAAGTCCCTGAGACTTTCGTCTCCACCACACTGCTTTTATTAGCAATCCCCACTCTTGGAGTGCATGGCTTCAACATAACACCTTCTTATCAAACTTCCTCATAGTTTCTCTGTTTGACAAACATTACCTTATGTCAAATTATCCTTCACATCTCATTTTAATTTTTTCTTTTTTTCTTTTTCTCTGGTCCCTACTGAAAAAAAAAAAAAAACATTTATTAGTGTTTTCTATTCTGTATGGGTTTTCTTTGTGTGTGTTTTCTTTGGTCTTGTCTTTGTCTCTTGTTGCCATGTCGTATCACCCACATGTTCTTAGATTCCCCAGTCGTCGCTCACTCTTACATTTCTTGTTCTGCTCTACTCTTCCTAAACCGAATCTCCTACATGCAATAAATATAACTTTACTGTACTGGTTATAAGAAGTAACAGCCTGCTGTGGTCTGTTTAAACAATGTCTCACTATTCTTGCCGTTTTTCTTCATGAAAAGTAAGCTTTTTTCCAGGCATGTCATTTAATAGTAGAAATCTAGCTTCAAACATGGCTTAAGTAGAGTGATATTTAAGGTTGAGGTTTAAAATTTTAGATTGCTGCATTTTTTGGCCGTAAATTAAATCTTAGAATAAAACCATTACTGTCTTAACTCTTAATCAACTCATTCATGGATCATTATATAAATAAAGAAACAATATTTAGTGTTACAAAAAATGAAACACTATTGGTGATAAAAAATGGTAAGCCACATATCTTACAGATGGATCTTTCTTACCCACCAAATACTCATACCCCAAACATGGTTCCAGTTTTGAATGATGATCTCTTCAAGCTCTGACTAAAGCAACAGTTTTAATTTTACTCAATCACTTAGTTTGTAGCACATTTGTGGTAAGTCGATTAATGTCTCTACAGCTCACAAGCTTGTATGGGATTGTTTGTCTTACAAAATACAACATTTGCTCATTCCCACAACCTTGAATTTAACACAAGAGAACATTTAGCTTGGGATTTGTGGACATCTCGCACAATTTCCATGTCATGAAGCATGGTGGAGAACTAAAATTAACTATTCAGCTCAGGTAAAATTAGCCAAAAATCCAAGCCAAATATCAAATGAAGACTAAAATCTTCACCATTGTGTTCTTTTTTTCATCCAAGCTGTTCTGGGTGAGGGGACTGCTGATGGTGTGCAGAGTTTCATTAATGAGTCTTTAAAAAAAATCTTAATGGGCAGATCACAGAAACAGGCTAAATCAAAGCAAACATGGACTAAATTTATGACTACAATGCAATTGCAGATGCATCTCTGGTTACACATATGTATATAGAATTAACTAATTAAAATCAACAAACACCACTTTAATAGAAAAAAGCTGCATCAATATCCTAGATTTTTCTGGTTAGAAGCTTTACACCCTTGACATCAAACTGGCCTTGTTAAAGTAGCTTACAAAGACTGAGACTACACAATAATTGTGAAGTCAAACTACCTTGTCTGTATTTACATCACTGCTGGGTTTTAAATCAGCAATAATCGTGGTGGGTTGTGGTTTTGCAGGCAGGAAAGTAGGTTTGCACCTGTAGTGAGTTGTATAATTAAGGCAGTTGGTAGAGACTTAACATTGTATTCAGTTATAGACATTGATATTAAATTATCCAAATCAGAGGGAAAACATAAGATATGGAGAATGGCAATGAGTGAGTGGCAAAAAAGTTGGGATAAAGAAATGAAGGCACAAACATTTTATGAAATACAAAAACAGTGGGGAAAATGGAAAATAGTGGCAGAAATAGAAGGGAGCAAGTTATTATTAGCAGGTTGAGAACAGGTCATTCAAAGCTTAACAGTTCATTATATTTGGTGGGGAAACATCCAGATGGGAAGTACAGGTGGTGCCAGGAGAGAGAGACAGTGGATCATGTAGTATTAAAGTGTAGAAAGTATGAGGAGGAAAGGAAATGGTTGAAAGCAGATCTGATGAAGGTAGGGATAAGGACAAGCACTTATGGACATATTATGGTTGGTGTAGGTTCTGAGGAAGGGAGGAAGGTTGTATTTGTGTTTTTAGAAAAAATTGGAGTATTAAAGAAGATTTGAAATAGTGGGGATGGAAGTGATAGCTTGGTTGGATAACCGGAAGGAGGCAGTAATGCAACAAAAATGGATGCAGGCTGCCGTTAAAAATCAAAAAGAAGAAGAAGAAGAAGAAGAAGAAGACTCAACAATGTTGAGTCAACACTGAACACACACTGGAAAGTTTGGTACCAAGGAGGTCTGGAGAGGCAGCAGGTAAGGGAATTTTAATATTCTCTTCTGTGTTAAAATCTTTATGGCAAAGTTTATGTTGATAGATTGGTACCTGTCTCTCTTTATTTTTTTATGTTTATTTGACAGGGACAGTACAGGAAAACATTGCCAGCTCAGTGGCCGATGTTATGTACATAAGGCGTCTAGCCATAGGCTAATTTGCAGCCCCCGTCCCTGGTTAGGCTTTTCAAAAGGGTTTAAAACCGAACAGAAAGATAAACAAAACAGTAAAAAGGCATCGAACAATACAACAATAAAAAGAAACAAGAGAAGACATATCTGGGCATTTCCCATCCCAAGTGCAGCCAAACTGTTCTGTGCTCACACTTTTGTTTGTTTTTTAGCCATAGCTTCAGCTTTTGTGAGAAAAGTCTCAGGTCCATTTGGGACTTTAGCTCCATTGGCAAAGAGTTCCATAACTGTGTCCCTTTTATTGAGAACGCAGACCGACCCAGAGCAGTTTTACAAAACTTCACTCTGCAGTTCCCGCTGACTCCAGCTCGGGTGCTCCCTGCTTGATTAGCGTATTTTTGTACTAATTGACACATTACAGACGGAGCAAGACAATTAAGACACTTGAATATATTTTTTATAAAAGAGAAACTGATGAAGCTATCGAATGTCATCATTTTATATTTTTGAATAATAGTGCAGTGATGCCACTTCATGGGTTTTTGATCAAACACTTTTAAGTGTTTGCTTGTAGAGTGATGTTAAATGTTTTAGGACAGATTGTGAGGCCTGGCCCCAAACTATTGAACAATACGACATATGAGATGAAATCATAGCAAGTAGATATACTCGAGCCGGCTGAGTTGATACACAAGACCTAATCAAACGGAAACAATTTAAATTTGTCTTGATGGTCTTAGAAATTGGCTAACATGGGCATCAAACTTCATTTTAGAATCTATAATAACCCCCAAATACTTAAACTACCTGCTCGATTTTATTGTTATCAATATTAATGTTTAGATCATTTGGTGAATTTCTCTTTAGAGAGAAACACATGGCAACGGTTTTAGTGTAATTTAAGGTCAGACAGTTGTCCTGCAGCCACTGAGATGTGCTAACAAGCTGTCTGTTCAACAAGTCTGAAGCCTGTTTAGGGGAATCTGCAGCTACATAAATGATTGCGTCATCTGCATACAATTGGCAGCTGGTATTTTTGCAGATTTCCGGTAAATCATTTATGTATAGGTAGAACAACAAGGGGCCCAATATCGACCCTTGTGGTACACCTAAATTACATTTTTGGATGGTAGATTTAACACCACTTATTTTTACACACTGTTGTCTTGATGTAAGTTATGATTTAAACCAAGTTAAAGCTTGTTTAGAAAAATTTAGTTGTTTCAGTTTTCTCAAGAGTACTTGGTGGTTTACAGTATCAAAAGCTTTTTTAAAGTCGAGAAATACTGCTCCCACACATTTGCCTTGATCCAAACTAGTTTTGATGGTTTCTGTAAAGTGACATACAGCCATCTCAGTGGAGTGCTTTGGTCGAAATCCAAATTTTTTAGGGTTTAATATACTATGTTCCTCCAAGTACGTCATCAATTGTTCAGCCACAAGCTTTTCTAACACTTTGGAAATCACAGGTAATTGAGATCGGACGATAATTGCAAGCTTTGTCTGTTGCTCCTGATTTAAAAATTGGAGTCACAACAGCCATTTTGAGATTTTCAGGAAATTCATTATTTTTGATAGATAAATTCACTAAATATGATACTGGTTTTAACAATTCATTACTGTACTTTTTAATTAAATGTGTATCTAAATCAAAAAGGTATTTGGCTTTTGAACTATTTAATTGATTAATAATTGTATGGATCTTTTTTTGATCAGCTTGTGTGACATTAAAGGATGAATATTAATATTTCACATTATCACATGTGACAGAAATTGAATTGAAACTTGCAGCAAGCTTCTCCACTGAATCAACAAAATAGAAGTTAAATTCATTTGCAATTTCCACAGCATTATTGCTAATTATTCCATTTACATGTAGTTTAGTTATACATTTACTGTCTCGAATTACGATTGGTCAATTTATTAATGTGTTTCCATATAAGCGAACTGTTTCCATGTGATTCAGCGAACAGATGCATGAAATATGCTGACTTGGCTGTTCTTAATCCACTAACAACCTTATTCCTTAGTCCCTTAAAGACCAGTATATCTGTCTGCAATTTAGTTTTGATCGATTATTTTCAGTGCTAAATCCCTCTTTTTCATAAGTTGATAAATATGATCAGATATCCATGGCAGGGTCACTTTCCTCCTGTTGGTTTTTGAAATGCAAGCAAATTTCTGAATTACATTTGTCAGTTTCTCTATTACAAAAGTAGAGCACTGATTTACATTTTCCATTTGTGTCACATCTCTTCCAGTTTATATTTTTCAATTCAAGATCAAATAAGGGCTGTTTATGTTTTGGAATTATTTTTCCATTTTTAATAACAGACACAGGGTAAATTCCCTCCAGTCGCTTCTTGGTTAATTTTCGCACCATCAGCATCAGATTATGATCAGATAGACCTGTCACAAAGTTGTAAGTTTTAGTAACTCGTTCTGATTTGATAGTAAAAATCAAGTCTATTAAAGTTTCACTAGACCAAGTAATCCTTGTTGGATTTTTAATAATTTGAAGCAGTTTATGTTTTGATGCTATAATTTTAGTTTGTCTTTTCTCCCATTCTCCATCCAATTGATATTAAAATCTCACATTAAAATTGTTTCACTTTTTATATTAATCTGTTTTAATAGTTCATCAAAATCACTATAAAAAGATACACTATGAGATGGTGGGTTATATAAAACCATAATATCAAATGTATTTGTAGGCAATAGCTTAACGTTTAATTCAAGGCATTCTATTCCAAAAGTATTAAAATCAATAACTGAACATTTAAGTCTATCTCTAATATAAATCAGAACCCCTCCCCCTTTTCCCTTTGGACGATCTTTCCTATAACATGTGTAACCAGGAACATCAATCATGTTTGTTGAGATGTTACTATGTAGCCAGTTTTCACTCATGGCTAGGAAATCTAGATTTGAATTACTCAAATGGTGAACTTCATTTAGTTTCGACAGAACACTTCGAATATTAAGATGATCTCCAAATATACCTTTAGGTTTAGCTTTTGCATCCCAAATCACCTTTGCATGATTCACAATTTGAAAATATTTCAGTTCTTTTTGCTTGTTGGACGCATATCCAGAGATCTTTGTAGCACTTGATTTTGCTTGATTTTCAAGGTGAAAAGCAGAGAGAGACTGGATGGGTAGCTGCATTTTCCATTTCAGGGTTTGCAACATTCCCAACAACTTTTGCTGCCGCATCCAAAAGGCTCCCATTTAACTTCAATGAAAAATCTTCATCTTGTGCAGCAGCAGTAAGGGTCCTCGCAGTTGCATAACTAGGCATGTCCACAAGACGGTGCTGTAGGCACACTTCAGTGTGTAATTCCGTAAATAAACTTGAGCAAATTTTCTTTAGAGGACCTGCATTTAATTGTATATCACCGCTTAACAGGAGCAAAAGGAGAAGCAATGTACAGAAGGATCCCTTCTTCCTGCTCTTCAGTTGGTTAGACTTGCTTATGGTGCAAAGTTCTTGTTTATTTTGCCAGCATGTTGAATACAAAACATGAAATCCATATCCATGGCCATCTTGGTTGCTATTTTGGTTGGCATCTTTGCTTTGTTTGTGTGAGTGGTGAGTTTAAAATGTTTGTTTGCCATGTGTCATATATTCAGAGTGAATGAGTGGATGGATGAATTGTCAATTTAAAGGTGCACTTTAAGTTTGATTCCAGCTGCTTGTTTTGTTCAGTGGCTTAAAGGCTGTTAAGTGAAACTCTATAAGCAGTTTGAAAGGGAAATTGTTAGGGAATCATAGCATGAGTTGCACATCATCTGCCTTAGTATTTATGTATCTCTATGTCTAGGATTTATTAGCTCTTTGTAGAATGAATGTTGCTGTAGAGTGAAATACATTATTGCATTTACAATATTTATTGAAAATTTACTAATTCTTGTATTTATTTTTTTATCTTGAAGGTTTTTCACCTGTTTGGCTGTTTGAAAATTAATTATGCTAAATTGAATGACAATAAAAGAAAAGAAACTAAGAGAAACAAAACAACGGCCTCTGAGTAAATTCCTCTATTACCTCCAGACCGTTCTCTTTCAAGTAGGGTTTGTGGTAGTACAAAAATAGCCGGAGAAACTTGACAATAATGGTACCTTACAAAAACTACAGCAAGATATAACAAATTAAGAAGACTATGCTGGATATCCAGAACAGAAAAAAATAGGTCAATCTTATTTGTCAGGCATTCCTGTTTCCTCCACCAGCATTTGAAGAGCCTAAGACTATCCCATTTCACCCTATGCATTATCTGGTAGGGATGAAAACTGACAACCACCGGCTGAGACCCATTAAAGAAAAATTTGAACATTTCAAACAAAAAGAGTAGATCATGAGCAGCAGAGAACTGAGTGGAATGGACTCTGAATGATCAGTTCCCAGAAGAGATCCTGGACCGGCCATTATTCCTGTTTCCTTTGAGGAAAAGGCTTACTGCCAAGAAAACAACAGCTCTGATAACAAAAGACAAACTTAATGCTAATGGTCAGCTGTTTAGGGACCAGAGGATCATTCCACAGCATTATTGAACGCAGCAGTAAGCTACATTAAACAAAAACACTGATTAGATGACAGGTGAAGTTCATTAACACTTAATAACTCTAAGGCTAACATCCAACACATTGTGATTGTGATATTGATGTGTTTGGAACCAGGATTGTACATATGCATCAAACCCCTACCCCACACAGATACAATTTTATCATTTTTTTTTCTCTTTCTCACAGATTTGAACACACTCTTTTGTTTTTCTAAAATACACAAACACACACACACATGCACACACACAGAAGGACACCATGCAAATGCAGTTTAAATCCCGTTCTTTGTTAGTGATCGACTTAATGCATTTTTTGCATGGAATTGGAAATAATATTAAAAAGCATTAAATTGTAGATTAACTAGAAAACTGAGAGCAGAAATTGTAATGTTTTTGGGAAACCCATACGTAAAAGTATGGACCAAAAGGTAAAAAGTTTGTTAATTTAAACTTTTAGTCCCTAAAGAAGCCAAAGAGTTTAATTCAATCAGTAGCTGACTGTTTGTGGTATTGCAGATAGTTGATATTTTGTTAATAGATAATTTTTTTGTTAATAGTGATATTTTGCTTTGTTTAAAATATAAATGCACTGTAATATTATAGCTCTTAATTTAGTCCCTAAACACCCCAAAGTATTTCACACTACTGTTGTTGTCCTGTGATTTGCTGGTGTTTTGCTGTGTTTGCTCTCCTTACCTTCTCTGCAGGGGTGTGGCTGCAGGTGCAGCTCATCTGGACTCATCTCCAACCTTAAAAGAGGGACGGGAGCTGCAAGCTAACATCAGACTGGTAAACACGGCCATCTTAGCTCTAGGAATTATTCTTGAAGATACTTTTGTGTGCTAATACTCGCCTTGGCTCCCCCGCAGACCCTGATCCAGAAACCTCTTTCCTCCTGAGTTTCCTCCTCTGGCCTCCACTCCACTGGAAGAATCTCTGGAAACCACTCACCTGTTAATCTGGATATCCTCCTGGTCAGCCTCTGCACCGTCGCCTCTGCCCGTCTGCCCGCTCCACCTGCAAATACAAACAGCCAAAACCTCTGTCAGTCTCAACCAACCTCTGGTACAGGATCTTACTTACGACCTCCAAGATCTGAGCCATCAACCGTCCTGTGAGTAAAGCCATCCATTTTTTGACTCACCATCCCGTCTTCACCATCTAACATCTCTTTTCTGCTGCAGTCCTCCGTCCGCCTCCGTGGTTCCATTTCCTAGCGATCTCCCTGAGACGACTCACTTTTTACTATTTGTAAATAAATATAATTTTATCATATCCAACCAACCACCTGCACTCTTAACCCGCATTAGTTGACTTTACTCACGAATCGCGAGGAAACCCATGGCCTTATACCGCTTTAGTTTTTACACAAGCTAAAACTAAATATGTTGAGCATAACTAATGCAGAATGTTAACTTTTTATGCAAACTAAAACAAAGTTAGTTGAGTAACTCCTCTTTAATTTAAAATTTAACAAAAAACCTTGTCTGATAGGATTCAAGCAGTTACCCAAGTGAAAAATTTTGCGCGGAAATGAGACCTGCGGAACCGGGTGAGATGCCTTCTAGTAGCGTTTATACTTTTGCGGCTTGTCCCTGCATAGAATCAATATTTTGAAGACTGTAGGGGGTGCTCGTAGGGCTCTACAGCATGTATACAACACTACACCACAGTAGAAGTAGTAATCACTGTTGTTTTACAAGATGGCGACACCGGTGAGCTTAAACAAAGCATAACTTTTATGCTGTTTACTTAGGAAAAAAGATGAAAATGGAGACGTCCACTCGTCCATTAAAACACAGTTGATCACTGTGATCTCTATCGGCAAAATCATAAAGATGTCTGTATTTATGAACCTCCAGCTATAGGAGCTCTTGCTAGTCCACCATGTTTTTCCACGCGGGACTGTCCACGTCATTCCAAAATTTCCTCTGTTTGCGGTTCGGAAAATTGGGTCTCTGCTGTGGCTGCGCGGTGAGACATGGTTGCTGAAATGACGTAATTTGGCCGCGTGGAGTCGTTCGGACCACGCAGATGCGTCAAGCATAAACCAAGCTTAACTCATGGTGATGGGTTGTAACTCAGAGGGAAATGAGCAGATATCACCAAACAACCAGGTTTGTAAAACTGGAAAAGTTTCTTGTGAAGGAGTCTAACACTGCTTAATACACTACTTACTGTGTTCCTGAAATGTCTAAACAATTTATTTTTTATGGCAATTTTGTATGGAGATTTGGTAGCTGAGACTATCAGATCATCATTTACCCCATCAGATGAAGATCTAGAAAAATCACTGAAGTTCTGACAGTGGAAACACGCCTATTATCAGCTCTGTAATTAAGCACCAATGCTAGTTTAATAGGATCAATATCAATACATCTCTGATAGCCTTGTGAGATGATTAGTTTTTCAATTCTTGTATGAAGACAAACACGGATCTGTAAAAATGCAGAGATACTGAAAAATATAAGGGCTCAACTTTTCAACATGTAATAGTAAAGGGGGAAATCGTATAGGACACATGATGGAAAATGTTTTTATGTATTCAGTTTTACAAAATCATATGAAATTGATTTAAGTAAGGTTTTAGAATAGTATCAATTACAACCCATTTTCTACCAAAATTGCTCTTCTGCCCAGCATCACAGAAACTCTATAATTAAACTGTACAAGCTCACTAACTTGCCCAAAAACATTGTGTGGGAGTGAAGAATAGCAAGAAGAAACTAACCCTTTAGGTTTGACCTCCATAGACAATGTGCAGACTGGTTCAGATGACATTAAGGAATGCAACGGTACACCCTAAAATCTAATTCAGGGGAAATATACATATTGTTGTGAAACTAAAAATCAACTTCATAAATACTGTTAGACTTTTTACTTGTAATTGTTGTTTTGTTGAGCTCTGGTGACACACATTATGCCTTTTAATCTAATATATAATCATGACTTGTCTGAACTTAAAATGATTACTTAATCAAAATTAACCTAATTTTAAGTTATATTGATGTAAAATACAACTTGGTGACATGTAAACAGACCACAGTTTCCCTCTTCCGCTTGAAAGCAGATCAGTTCAACACGTTAGAGGCGCAACCATTGTTGTCGTGATTGGTAAGTAATTTTATGTTTAATTACCATACACTGTTGTAGGGGATTTATCAATTGAAATTGATAGTTAAGTTATGGTCTATCTGGTTAGTCTAAGAATGTTAAATCAATAATTCATAAATTATTAAGTTAATTATCTCCACATTTTTAACGAGGCCCCATCCAGTTTTTCCACAAAAACCCGGGCAAAAACAAATATATCTAATAGGAAGTTATCAACCAACGGTTTATAACAAATTACCAAAGACCTTATCTGAAAGAAATTAATTATTTGCAATAATTCCCACACACACTCAGAATAAAAGAAACCAGAGATTTGATTCAATTTAACTAATTTATTCTAACCACACCAAGACAAAGAAATATACTAACACACAGAATACTAAGGCCAACCGCTATCCTAAAGGCTTACGCTACGTAATAAGGTGGTGACGTCACTTAGGCACATCACAGAACGCTTCCTGCTGACGTCCGTACGCAGCTCCTCGCGTCCACGAGGTGCAAGGACGGGAATGCACAGCTTGCCGATTGGGGGTTTTGACTCTTTATGACCAGGCGAGGTACCTGGTAGTTTTTCTTTAACAAAGACCTTGTGGTTCTTTTCATTGGAGTAGCTTTCTGGTAACAAAGACTCTGGTTTAGAAACATGGGAGAACAAGAATTCGAGTCTTAGTTCGGCTTGCGCGTCTCTGGGAAGCACCCGGTGTGCGTGTTGACACATCGCCTAAACGTACTATCAAATTAATGGGGGGGAAAACCCAACTACTTCTACAAACTGATAACTCTGCTTATTAAAAAAGGACGACAATACAGAAACTTACAATCAAACAACAAGAATAGTAACACGGCACAGAAACTTCAGAGAGCTTAGAGCACATCGATCAGTAAAACTTGAAAGCATGCATGCAGAAATACAATTTCTGATTCACTCCATCCAGGTTGTAAATATACTAAAATAGTCTTACCTTCTTTGAAGGAAGAAGCAATTCCAGGTGCAAAAAAAAGGGATGCCGCGTTCTTGATTTCAACAGAAAAACGCGAAGGGGAATGAACGAAGCTCTTGGCTCGTCAGCCACTAGAAGGTCCCTCGGTTTAATAAAACGTGCGGACGGAATATTAAACTATGAGAGACAGTGTGGGGGAGCCTGTCCAAATATATATGGTGCCCTGACTAATTGACACTTAAAGGTTGAATATGGAACATGGGCACCAAAGCGATATCTAGTGTGTTGAGGTTGTAGTTGCAATAACAAAACGCCGTCTGGATGCCAGTTTTGTAACACTGTAACCAGCCACAATCATGTCCAGCAACGAATCCCACAGGGTATGGATTATTTTGTAATAAGCTTAAAATACTAAATGAAAAATAATTATAACAACATATGGTTCAAAGGGAACAGTACGTGGTATTTTTATTTTTTACCTGTCCTCACTGCATCTTATTTTGGAAGCTGTGGAGGTTGATGCTTTCATATCTAGGAACATCATATACACAAGTATTGCAAGCTGTTTTACTGACAGGTAATTTCAGCCGTTAGAAAGCTTTCTTACCTCCCTAGATGAAAAACTTTGATATTTCCACGTACTTTTTGATGACGTGAAAGTTTTTCATTTGTGTCCATCTGTTGTAGGTTTCACCTAAACTAACTCTGGTTTTAGATCTTGTAAGGTCGCTCCTCATCTGAGAAAGGTAATGAAATCCATGGGGCTTAGGTACAGCAGCTAAACTTACTGAGTGCTCAATTTTCAACGGTGCAAGCCTCGTTGCTCAAGGCGGTTTAAAGAAAGCAACATTTAAAGAAAAGGGTGCATTTTCATTCTGCACACCTCTAAACTCCCAATTGAAGTAATACTTTTTAAAAAGAGATCGGTTTTAACAAAAAAGTTCCATATTCAACCTTTAAGATGCTCCTTTGGGAGAGTGGTTAAGACCCTTGACTTGGACCTGGGTGTTTGTGGATCAAATCCTGTCTCTGGATTGTACTTTAAGATCAAAATAGAATTTAGAAAATTATTCGAGGGAAATTATGTATATTATTTTGGGGCGTAGGCTATAAAAGTAGGTGTCATATTTATAAATGACAGTTTTGTAGCCACCTACAGCCTGGCAGGGTCCATTTACAACAAATGCAATATTTGAAGACAAGCCATAAATCATAAAGATTATGCCCCCCTTGCCCCCTGGAATACAGGCACAGTCCTGCGCTATTTGCATAGATGCGTAAAGCAGGTGGCGCAGCATAAATACCTTGCATTAAAGGTACAGGAGTTAACCAGTTGTTGATACAGTGCCCACCAGGGGCGGATTTTGATTGAAAAAGACCAGGGGCTTAGCACAGATGACTGATGGACCAAAACATTGTTTCTTTAAATGATGCAGCATCTCAACTTTTGAATTCAGATAGTCTTGAAGGAAACAAAAGACAACAGACTAAACTTGCTATGCTTTAGTGAAGCAAAACAACACTCGTATAATATTATCGGGAAGATCACAGTCGGCTGCTTTTTGAAGTCAGCTCAGACAACTGATCCAGGGAATACAGCTGCCATCCATTCAGAGCACATTGATTCCTACTAAATTCCTATTCGCTTATACATTAACCTGGTCTCTGCTGTTTTTGCTGCTCTGTTCTTGTTTCTTACAAATATTTAATCCTGTGTTTCTTTGCATTCTGCTCAGGTTTCAAAACCAATTATCAATTCTCGCAAAGACGGCCTAAATTAATTGCATATATATACACAAACATGTTCACATTATTTTCATATCTTATTCAAAAATGTATGAAAATTTGTATTATAACAAATGCATATTATGTAAAGGCTTCAAGCCCCTGGCACTTTATGCTGATTTTTATTTTCAACTTGACGCATGGAGTACAGGAAACAAAAAAGATTCCCATGACAGTATCTGAGCATCACCTCAGATCTGAACATCGTACTCCAATCTCTCTATCTGGGAGCTCACAGCAGGTTGAAGAGTTACTGAGGCTTTGGGGTACATCTGTGGCCTCTGCAGCTGACAAGACGCACTCCAAAGAGCCTGGAACATGATGTACTGCCTGTTGCAGACCAACAAATATGCATCAGTATTTACTCCATCTTAAGCTTGCGGGTCAGGTAATAGCTGGTTCGGAGTCTTTACGACTTCTAATCACTTTAATTTTAGAAGTATTCTCTGATTTCAAAACTAACTGAATAATGGTTTTAATCAATTTCTCTAGTGTGTCTGCAGAGTGCAGGCGAAGCATCCACATTTCAAGTTTAATTTAATTGTGCATATATGTAGGGCCAAAATCAGTGTTTTTTTGGTCTTTGTGGACAAAAAAGTCACATGTATTTATCTGATAGGTGTGCACAATGTGGATTGTTAAATTTGTTCTGATTGAGTAATATAAAGATTAAATTGCCATTATAGAATATCATAAGTTTAAAACTGAAGGATAAAATATTGGTTGACCCCATAGGCCAAATTGATGAAATGGCACAATATAAGCTGTTATATTTTATACTCTCAATAACTGCTATGTTTACCTACTGTAACACCATTTTACAGTTTTTCAGTTGCATCTCAGTCATTCAGACATCTGCCTCTCTGGTATTTATTTAAGTATTTCTATATTCTTCCATTTGTTACCATATGTAACATCTTCTTGTTCCCATTCATCTTCTGTACTAAAACTTACACCAAACTGACATGTAGCAAGCCAGCACTTTTAAAATAAGATTTCCAGACCTGAGGCATTATCTAATTTATCACAGCTGCTGCTGTTAATCTGTATTTTTGTATAGAAATCTTACCAATATCCATATCAGTAACACTCCTGCAGGTGTTTAATGTGCAGCAGCATCTCAAGCAGGCAGACTGCTGGAGAGGGACCCAACTGCAGTTACAATGCCGCCATACATCCAATCCAGGTCAGAAGTCGCAAGCGGAAACCGCCTTAAAACAAATAGAGTAAACAGAAGTCCCAAGCAGATGTTTATTTTTCGTGTAATGTATGTATTGCTTATTCAGCGTCGAAACTGAATGTTTTTGGAGGGTTTTCCCAACAAATTTAGCGAACAGAGTGCTACTATACAACAAAACGACACAAACAGCCAAGGAGGTTAATTATACAAATGCATGCAAAGATTTACAAATATCCTTTGTTTTAAAAGCATTTATTTAGAGGAGTGTGATATTAACTTTATGTGGAACTCTACCTCGGTAAAGTCCTGCCTTTCTCGTCTCTGATGGGCTAGCCTGGTTGATTTATCACAAATCTTAACATTTAAGGAGGATTACAGAAACCTAACATTACAATTGACCTAATCTTAATAATTGAGGACCAGTGCCTAAAACGAATGTGATCCATTTATCTATTTCCACATTTATGAGCAGTTATATCCATAAAAACTTGCCTTGATGCCTAGGTCCCGCCCCGGTTGCCTAGGAGATACGTCATCAGGGACCCCCAAGGCGTGTTGCAATGTTCATGTGCTATGGAGGAATCTGCCCTCCGTTTGCCCTCCGTTTGTTTAGCTAACTAACTAAGGATACATCAGACGTGCCTTGATGGCTTCCCTCGGTCAAAAATTTCAGCGTGGTAGGAGCCGGCAGCAGCTACTTCGGGGGTAAGTTTCTATTTTAAATGTAAGTCAACTAATTTTAACCATCGGGCTTATATCTAAAATGTTTTTTATTTTTTTATTTCTTAGATCCAAAGAAGTTATGGTTTGTTAGTTGTTTAGTAGTTGCAGCTTTGGTGGCTGCCAGGTACTAATTAGTTTGCACATTTGATATAACTGACATATAAAAAGTGTAAAACTCTTGTTATACATTTCCAGTTCCATAGTTGAAGTAATATTACTACGCTTAGTACGCTACAATGCTACTACGATGGGCGGGACGTAAACGGAGCACGTAAGCCGGCAGCCCCAGTCACATAAGGCAAGTCTGTTCCAAACCGTTTTTTTGACCAAGGAAGGACAGTGTCCTCATAGGGGAGGCGCCTTGACATTGAGAAACACCCTTGGACTGCTGAGGCAGCCGAAGCATTTCTTCTCTCTACTGCCTCTCTGGTGAACCCCTGTACTGCAATCCCAGAGTTTTGTTTTTTCCCCCTTTCAAAATTTGGGGCTTCTCAGAAAACATCTCAGGCTCAAGCCCAAGAAGCCGCCCCCTAACTCCGCTCCTGGTGCCCGCTTTGAGTGCAAGTCTTTATTGAAGGTAACATGAATCTTTGTAAAGAATGCTATAACATTCACACATAAAGAACATGTAAGATAGTGGAATAACAGTTTGAATACTGATTATATGAAAATAGCACTTGGAGCACAAGTGGATGCTAGACTTGCACTGTTAAAAAAATTCACATCAGGTTTTTAAGTGGTTGGGAAAAAACTATGATTGAACTATGATGCCAGGAAAATGTCCCCGGTTTAAACAACGCTTATGTTCATAGTTCATTTTTTTTTTTTTTCACAATTGTTTCAGCAAGGCTAAGCTGTGTGCCTTATATGTTTTGCCTGCTTCCACCTATCTCCCCTTTTTCCACCTATCCCCTCCTTCGACCTGACGTCGCCTACTCAGCCGATCCTCTGTGCCAGTAGAGCACTCCCCCAACCCCCCTCCTCCTCACACAACTCCGATAGTGTAGCTAGCAGCTGCTTTGATTAGCCTAGCCTAATCCGGGCTTTCCACCAGACGGGTAAGCAGCACGTTACAGGAGCAGCATGTTTCGCTCACTAGTTTCTGCTGCTTTGCCCTTTCCACCGGGGCCATAGCAGCAGGGGAGCAGCTGTCACTGAGAGCATAAAACGGTATTTGTTTTGATAAGTTCCTTTTAGTTCAATTATTAAAACTTCAAGGCACATTTATTTTAGCTTGCAGAACTGAAAAGGCTGCATATAGAATGGAGCAAAAAATAAAATAAATCACGTTAATAAATAGCATAAACTCACCCTCTTGCCCCAAAACAGCCGATACGTTAGTCCAATGCTTCATGCTTCTTGATGTGTCTTCACAAAAAGTGTGAATGGGGTCATACAGGATTGAGTGCTTCTCCACTTCGATGATCAACTGTTCGTGTCCATAATGAAACTCAAATGAGGCCCTCCCACGAGATACTGACATCTCACCGGGCCGCACAGGTAGTGACCTATTTTAAGTAAATGGAAAGTAGGACATTTCTTTTATTTAGAAAATTTCTGGATGCCAGGCCGTCTGATTTCCTGTCTTCCCCTATCCAAAATATCCAAATTTACACGTTTCAGAGGCATACCGCGAAGAAAATACGCCACATATATTTAGAAAAGTACCTACACATGATGCTCCTGAGACAGGGCAGACTTGCACGGCTTTCACCTCCGGTGGAAAGGGTCCTATTGAGTACAGCGGTGGCTATCAGCTGCCTATGACGTGCTGCTCCTGTAACGTGCTGCTTATGCGTCCGGTGGAAAGGAGGCGCAAGAGTTTGGACTTCATCTTTAGAGACAATCCTACGCCAAAAAGGTCTGTTATCTTTGCACAAATTGCTTCACAGATGACTACTTTCAAAACAAAAGCCTTTTTGATTGTGGATTAATAAGGAGTTTGGCCCTAAAGGTAAGGCTACTCCATCTAAACCTCCAAAGGTAAGAATTGTGACTGACTGCGTCATTTTGTTAGCATTTCTTACTCCGACCTCAAAACGTAGCATCATATTTCTTTGCTTTTATGGTTGCAATGTAAAACGTAGCTTCATAGTTGTTTTAATTTATAGTTTCAATGCAAAACATAGTTTCATATCAATTAACATTTATTAAAGGAAGTAAAGTAGGTTAAATATTACAAAGCCGACTTTGTAAAAGCCTCTGAATTCTCTCTGGTTCTTAAAAAAAAAAAAAAAAAAACACTTTCAGGGTTGGATATTAGATCATTTGTGTATGATCTTATAATCTCCAGTGTTGCCATTGTTCACCAATGTAATATTTTTTTTTCCCAAATACTAAAATGCAATACACTGAAAACTTCTGTAAACAACATCCAAATCTGACTGCACGAGTGCTGTGATAATGGCTGGTATATGAGGTTCTGCAGGAGGAGTTTCAAAAAGGGTAGGAGGGTCTTAGAGAGGCACAGGCAAATTTCAAGGCTATGGGGAATTTTTTGACATTTATTAAGAGAATACAATTACAATTTGGGAGAGGATTGTTTTCTCTTCTTCCTCAAAACCTGTAATACCTGCACTCAAAAAAACTTCTGCTCTTTCTGAGATATTCTCTATTCTTGCTCATTAACCTCTCTTCTCTGTTTATGGATTCTGTGTGCTCTCTCGCGGATCGAGAAGTGTCATCGCCTTGCAACCGTTCCAGCCAATATAATATTTCTCCTAATATGGTAGCAGCCTGCTGTAGGGTGTGTTTGTTTTTCTCTGTGTTAACTTGTGAGAGCAGCAAGATGAAGTTGTTTCTCTTCCTTTTCTTTATTAAACATCGATTTAAACATTCTTTTTACAGCTTAATTATATCTTTAATACATCAGGAGAATAAACATGGGTCTTCTACTGCCCACAAAAATAAAAAATGAATGAGAGTCAATGGAGCAATGTTATTTTCTGATCCAGTTTGAAATGCGCCGTGGATCGAACATATGATGTCCGTGAATTTTAGACTGATTTTGGTCCAGAGAAAACACTGATTTTTGATCGGTGACAAAAGTTACTTTAGGTTTTGTTTAAAAATGTTTAGCGGACTACAAGTGCAAAAGGAGAGCGAGGGTCGTAGCCTCCAGGACAAAGAAAGGAACATTAAACACGGAAAAAACCACTATAAATATGACCATGTAAAGCAGTCGGTGGAGTGAGAGCCAGCATGCAGGAGAAGCTCAACAAGCTCTTGGTGAGTGTTTTACGTGCATGATGTCATATATGTGACTTCTGATTTGTAGGCATTTTAATTGCGAATTTTACCAGTCAAATAAATCCAAAATCATTTGACAAACACAGTCGAAATGTACATCATTAGTTATCATCTAAACCGTAGTACGACGTGTGATTCAGGACACTCATACTAGGCTCTACAATAGGACAGCTATCATTCAATTGGCTGGAATGGTTCCTAGGTGACAAAACTTCTCGATCGGTGAGCAAGCACACATAATCTGCAAGCAGAGAAGAGAGGTTGATAAGCGCAGTTTTGATCTGCGCAGAGATACTGTGCAAATGAGAAAATCTGTGAGCAAGAAACACAGAATTTGAGAGAGAATAGAGAATATCTGAGAACGAACAGAAGTTTGGAGCACAAGCATTACAGGTTTTGAGGGAGAAGAGGGAATAATCCTCTCCCAAATTGTAATTGTATCTTCTCTTGATAAATGGCAGAAAAAAATCCCCGTATTTGACAAAACGTCAAATACGGAATTGATGAGAAGACAAATTCCTTTTAAATGGATTTTGTCATAAGCAAGATTTTCAGACAGATTTAGGGTCACAGTTTTATTTGAGGCTATAGCATTGGTTATTCTGTGCCTGGAAGAAGCATAATACGCACACACACACATATATATATATTAGGGGTGTCAAAATCTCGATTTTGTAACGAAATCAATCGAACGTTACAACCTAGCGCATCAAAATGCAAAAAAGGATCGAGATCATCTACATTACTGTGCATCCCACTCGGGACTCCGTAGCAACAGATTTCCGCATCACAAAAGAACAACACATTGCATTTTCCCGAAAAAGTAACTCTCACTATTTCTCATAAAACTCCCAACAACACCTAGTAACGTATTTACTGCCTGTATCAAATCCACCGTGATTCGAGCACACGTCGGCAGAGCATATTAGCTGACGCTAACCAGTAGCTAATTGCTAAGCTTATGCTCGACCATGGCCAGGATAGATGAGGCAGCGGGAGCAGAACTAAAGCCGCTCCTTATACTCTCAATTAACCAGTGAGGAAATTTTGAGTTACTGTCGAGTTAAGTCCACTTTTGCATTGTAAACAACAGGACCACTGCTAGCTGCATTTTTCCTATGAGCTATCTGGAGCATTGCGTCAGTCATTCTGCACTAACTATAAAAAGTCACTAGATGGCAGCCACTCTTTGTTCTGTTTAGGGTACAAAATGTAATGCATAAAACCAATCCTCGTAGACTAGTCTAAAAATGACATATGGCTCTGTACTGTTAAAAAAAAAAAAAAAAAAAAAAAAATCTAATTGTGACCCAAAAATCGCATCGAGGCTTTGGAGAATCGTGACACCCCTAATATATGGATATAAATATATATCATACATGGAAGGTCATAACCATGTAGCTGGCATAGTATACAGAAACATCTGTGCGGAGTATGGGCTGGAAACCCCAAGGTCAAAGTGGGAAACACCTCCAAAGGTGGTGGAGAATGACCAAGCAAAGATCCTGTGGGACTTCGAGATCCAGACAGACAGAGGATGGTAATGGCAAGCCAACAGGGCATTGTGGTGGTTGATACAGAGCGAAGGAAAGCTGTTTTGGTGGATGTGGTAATACCAAGTGATGATAACATCAAGAAGAAAGAACATTAGAAACTTGAGAAACACCAAGGGCCCAGAGAGGAGCATGAGAAGGCTTGGAAGGTGAAGGTGACAGTAGTACCCGTGGTAAACGGAGCACTCGGGGAAAGTGACCCCCAAACTGGAGGAATGGCTTCAGCAGATCCCTGGAAGAACCTCAGACATCTCAGTCCAGAAAAGTGCAGTACTTGGAACAGCAAAGATACTGCGCAGGACCCTCAAGCTCCGAGGTCTCTGGTACAGGATCCAAGCTCTGAATGGGAAAAATTGTCCATGGTGGGTGAGAAGGGAGAATATGTGTGTGTATATATATATATATGTATATGTGTGTGTGTAAAACAGTAAAGCATAAAATACAGAAACTTACTCTGAAAATCTGAGTTTTTTTCTCTTTTCTTTTTCACAAGCTTGTTGAACTATCTGACATGAAAAAAATGGGGCTCCCATAGGAGGAGGCAAACATACTTAAGCAGTAATTTTTTGTTCTTCATGTACTCCAAGACACGAGGAGCAGCTTGCTTGAGACACTCACTCATACTCACATACACTGAGAGATTTTCACAACATTGTGCCAGCCAAGCTTTCATTATGTATCCCTACTGTTTTCTTTAATACTGAATGGCTATTCTTGAATATGCTATACCATACCATATGCACCAATATGCACCATCTCGTTTTTGACAACCTATTGCTGTTGGTATATCTTAGGCCGTTTTCACATGTGTGGCCGTACCAGAAAACGGCCAGAGAAAATGCTAATTTTTTCTGTTCACATGTCACGGATCTCTGCCCGTATTTGAATCCAGCATTTTACTACAAATAAACAGCACGTGGCGGTATACAAATAAGTCTGTAGTTCTCCAACAAACAAGGGAGTGAGAAGTACCGACGTCATAAAACGAGCGACAGGCTAGAATGTAAACAAACTGGTATACTGGTCAGCTGCTACCTGAAGCCATCTACAGGGTGAGTGTTGTAGTAAACCCGCCGTTTTGTAACCTGCTGTGTTGCTGTGGGATGCTTGAATCGCGTTGTTTTGGTATTTGTATGGTCGCGAGGTGAAGTTTGGGGTCACCCAAACAATTTTGTGTTTTCCATGAAAAGTCACACTTATTCACCACCATACGTTGTGAAATTAATAAAAAATAGTCAAGACATTGACAAGGTTAGAAATAATGATTTTTATTTGAAATATGATTGTTTTTACATCAAACTTTTCTTTCATCAAAGAATCCTCCATTTGCAGCAATTACAGCATTGCAGACCTTTGGCATTCTAGCTGTTAATTTGTTGAGGTAATCTGGAGAAATTGCACCCGACGCTTCTAGAAGCAGCTCCCACAATTTGGATTGGTTGGATGGGCACTTCTTGCGTACCATACGGTCAAGCTGCTCCCACAACAGCTCAACGGGGTTCAAATCTGGTGACTGCGCTGGCCACTCCATTACCGATAGAATACCAGCTGCCTGCTTCTTCTCTAAATAGTTCTTGCACAATTTCGAGGTGTGTTTTGGGTCATTGTCCTGTTGTAGGATGAAATTGGCTCCAATCAAGCGCTGTCCACTGGGTATGGCATGGCGTTGCAAAATGGAGTGATAGCCTTCCTTATTCAGAATCCCTTTTACCCTGTACAAATCTCCCACCTTACCAGCACCAAAGCAACCCCAGACCATCACATTACCTCCACCATGCTTAACAGATGGCGTCAGGCATTCTTCCAGCATCTTTTCAGTTGTTCTGCGTCTCACAAACGTTCTTCTTTGTGATCCAAACACCTCAAACTTGGATTCATCCGTCCACAGCACTTTTTTCCAGTCTTCCTCTGTCCAATGTCTGTGTTCTTTTGCCCATCTTAATCTTTTTCTTTTATTGGCCAGTCTCAGATATGGCTTTTTCTTTGCCACTCTGCCCTGAAGCCCAGAATCCCGCAGCCGCCTCTTCACTGTAGATGTTGACACTGGTGTTTTGCGGGTACTATTTAATGAAGATGCCAGTTGGGGACCTGTGAGGCGTCTGTTTCTCAAACTAGAGACTCTAATGTACTTATCTTCTTGCTCAGTTGTGCAACGCGGCCTCCCACTTCTTTTTCTACTCTGGTTAGAGCTGTTTGTGCTGTCCTCTGAAGGGAGTAGTACACACCGTTGTAGGAAATCTTCAATTTCTTAGCAATTTCTCGCATGGAATAGCCTTCATTTCTAAGAACAAGAATAGACTGTCGAGTTTCAGATGAAAGTTCTCTTTTTCTGGCCATTTTGAGCGTTTAATTGACCCCACAAATGTGATGCTCCAGAAACTCAATCTGCTCAAAGGAAGGTCAGTTTTGTAGCTTCTGTACCGAGCTAAACTGTTTTAAGATGTGTGAACATGATTGCACAAGGGTTTTCTAATCATCAATAAGCCTTCTGAGCCAATGAGCAAACACATTGTACCATTAGAACACTGGAGTGATAGTTGCTGGAAATGGGCATCTATACACCTATGTAGATATTGCACCAAAAACCAGACATTTGCAGCTAGAATAGTGATTTACCACATTAGCAATGTATAGCGTGTGTTTCTTTAAAGTTAAGACTAGTTTAAAGTTAACTTCATTGAAAAGTACAGTGCTTTTCCTTCAAAAATAAGGACATTTCAATGTGACCCCAAACTTTTGAACGGTAGTGTAAATGGAATAATGAATAATGTAACAAAACATAAGTTGTTTTATAAAGAGGTAGAAAGAAGAGCAACTACACAGCACTGATGTACAGTAAAAAGCAACTTTGATTTACAGTAAAATGCTGTTAATTTGGTCAACAAATCATGACCAAGCAAGTGTTGCAAATAGGTTTTAGAACATTTTGACCCTTATTGTGATGTAGCCATACATCCATTCATCCATCCATCTATCAAGCATTACATCAAAATAAATTACTCAATTAAAAGTAAACAGTGTGGTGCAGTAAAGCTGTTCCTGGTAATTACACATCAAAAATCCATTTTACAACTTAAGCTCATTTGAGAGTACCTCTCTGTTCTGATTTTTTTTTTATGCGTTAGCAGCTGCCGCAGGTGGTCCAACTATCGTCTCTTCAGATCACAAGTGCTGAAAATCTGCTCTGCTCTCTCATTATGAACCCAAATTCAATTATGTAATAAGAGATCTCAGCTCCTATGAAGCTGAATGGAATTGATCTTGATAAGGAGCAGAGACCCGTGAAATCTGCAGGGTCTGTGACCCACAGACCAAGTAATAAGAAAAACTGAGAAGATAGATGAGACTGCCATGATGAGCAGAGCCCTACTGTGCATGAGTTTGGGTGAAAATTAATACTTAAGTCTAAAGTTTGCTTTCATATTCATTACTCAAGTTGCACTTTTGTTTGACTCATTTGGCGTGTGACTCTTTTTATTAAAGGCAGGTATTAGTAAAATACAGATGCATTAGAACAAACAACAAACTGAGAACAAACACACATCCTATCACACTCACATTCTTCTTTGTGACATCTATTAAATGAGCCTCCCATGCCAGCTAAGACTCTCAACTTGTCCAAAGCACAGTAATTTCTTGTCAGTTTACCATTTCATAGTGGACAGCCAACAGTCTATAACATTCTCATGCCATCCCTTTGCTCAAATAATAAGTTTCAAGTTAAAACTTCTGAAAGTTGAAAGCATAGTTGCAATCAATACTCTGCTAATCACTTTTTAATTGCAAGTTAATTACTATAAATTATTAATGAATGCCCTATAAGACTGTTGAACACACCTGGATATGCTACTTTGTTAGCATTACAGCAGACCACAATACATTTACATTTACATTTGTGATTCCTTCATTCACCACCGCATCAGAGATCACATCGTATTGCCTAGGGATGCAACAATAGCACGTATTTCAAACCAATATGATACAGATACTTGGACTTGAGTACTCGTCAATATCGAGTATCAATACCGATACTTCCACC
Source organism: Apricaphanius iberus (assembly GCA_028564705.1). Taxonomy (NCBI): domain Eukaryota; kingdom Metazoa; phylum Chordata; class Actinopteri; order Cyprinodontiformes; family Aphaniidae; genus Apricaphanius; species Apricaphanius iberus. The sequence continues at coordinate 415,778 of JAPXFQ010001262.1, forward strand.
TCACAAAAAAAATAATAAATTGGAAGACAGGTTTTCTTTTCCTCTGATTATTACAACAAATTATGGTGGATTAGATAAAAAATATTACTGACCACAAAACATCGTATTGCCTAGGGATGCAACAATAGCACGTATTTCAAACCAATATGATACAGATACTTGGACTTGAGTACTCGTCAATATCGAGTATCAATACCGATACTTCCACCTCACAAAAAAAATAATAAATTGGAAGACAGGTTTTCTTTTCCTCTGATTATTACAACAAATTATGGTGGATTAGATAAAAAATATTACTGACCACAAAACATCGTATTGCCTAGGGATGCAACAATAGCACGTATTTCAAACCAATATGATACAGATACTTGGACTTGAGTACTCGTCAATATCGAGTATCAATACCAATACTTCCACCTCACAAAAAAAATAATAAATTGGAAGATAGGTTTTCTTTTCCTCTGATTATTACAACAAATTAAGGTGGATTAGATAAAAAATATTACTGACCACAAAACAAAAATTTTAAGTCTGAAATAAAGGATTTCTGTGAAATGATTGCAGTGAGTTTCCACATTTTACATTGGTTCATGGTATCGGTTAACTGTAACCGATACTGATACAGTAAATAGGAGAGGTATCGGCCCCGATACCCAGTATCAGTATCGGTGCATCCCTATTCTTGCCATAATATTCAAAAAAAAGGTGTGCATTAAAAAAAAAAAAATGTTTTTAACGTGTCAACATTATTGCAAAAATATTTTAACATTAATTTTTTTACGTTTCCAACAACCCAGATAATCAACACGTACAAAATTCCAAATATGGAGAAAAAAATGCGTAGCAGAAAGTTTGCGACAGTGGGTTGTCCTTCATTTGCAGGTGATCTGCTAAGATTTCATGAACAATTCATAACGGAAGCAAAGGAGCCATATTGAAATGAAGACTTTATTGCCGCTACTGCCATGAGCTCTGCCACAGCAAGATAAATGAAAAATATGTACAGGGGTTGATGATGCATCTTTGGGAAAATAAAGGGGAAAAAAAACATCATACATATTAGTTCTATGGCTGTTACAGTGTCAATTACTATCAGGCTAAAATGTTGCGAATTATATTTTTCGTTTGTCCGTAATAAACTTAAAAAGTGCGTTTATACAAATATTAAACCATTCTTGCAGCTGAGTAATTATGAGGCCAGGCACCGATATTGGGAACGCTGACTTACAGTCTTTGCTGTAATTCATCCTAAAGCAGCTCTGTCAGGTCCGGGCAAGCAAAGCAGAAGTTCAGCTAGCTGAACTCTTGATGCAGCACGTCAACCAATCAGAGCTTCTCACATTGCAGATGTCAACGTTGTCTAGCCAGCCACGATCTGCTATTGTTTAAAATATCAACAGTAGAGAAAGGCCCGCCCACGCGCTTTGCAAGTTTCAGCCTAAAAATGTAGAGATGTTAAACTAGTTGCTCTGTGAGCATTTTTTGACGCAGACAAAGCGTGCACTTTGCAGTGCATAAAGTTGTATAAAATGTTTTGGTATGCTGAGGGTGTGATTTGTAAATATTGCAAATAAAGAATGTAAAATTTGGACACTTGCTACCTGTTGGTTACTCGTGAAACTTGAGATTGAATTTGTGAATCAAAATATAGGCCTTATATTGAAGTAACAAAGAATTGTATTTATCCCACCCCCCAACTGTCCTTCCAGTAGTAGCTTAAGAAGTCCCCCTCAAGCCCACCCCAGAAATGGTTAGTTGGCAGATGCAATTTCTGACTTTGAGTTTGTTATGCTTCCTCAGTACTATACAAAATGCTTGGTCCAGTACAGCCAGTGAAAAGAAAACATTCAATTTAATTTGTCCCTTTGACCTGGGTCATGCGGCCTCCATCACTTTGATATAAAGAAACCGTAAAGCAACTGTTTCCTGAGCAATACGCCTCAAAGCACAGCACAGGTACATTCTACTTTTGGTACACCCTCTGATCCACTTGACCTAACATTACTACAAGGCATGTCCTCCCTGATGCGTACTGGATCTGGGCTGGAGGTAAGCAGCCATGCATGGAATAAAGTTACTGCACCTCAACCTTAAAAGAAAAGTTATGCCTAAAACATTTGTATCTCCAATCGAAAAAACTGTAAAATAAAGCACAGCCTAAAAAAAATCTGCACTTGGACTGCAGCATTTATAGAAAGTCAAATGTGCTACAATTCTATAAATAAGTCCCGTAAATATTTATACATGTAAAATGTTTTATAAAACTTTAGGTGCATTTTGTCAAACAAATTATGACATTGGGATATTTTTATAAAAATAAATAAATAAATGTTTGAATTTAACTTTATTAAGTAATTTATTTAATAAATTAAGTTAAATACATTTGAAATAATACTCTGTGATAGACTGGCGACCTGTCCAGGGTGTACCCCGCCTCTCGCCTGTTGATAACTGGAGATAGGCACCAGCCCCCCCACGACCCCTAGAGGACTAAGCGGTTCAGAAAATGGATGGATGGTTGAAATATTACTAATATTTTAACCATAAGGCTGTGTGTTGACTTTGCTGTTCCTCCTCAATATGACCTGGAGGTCATATTGAGGAAAACCCAATGGCTCTGATCAATCAGAGCCATTGATCAGGTCCTTAGGCTCTGTTCTCTTTTATTTTCCTAAATCAATTATATTTTTGTAAAACTGCCCTCAGGAAATATTTCTGCAAATGGAGAACAGCGAGTCACAAAGCAGGTAAAGTAATTATCAAAGTAGAAGTGAGGAGGAGAACAAGATGCAAACTGAAAATTAAACACATACGGAGCAAACTAAAGGGGAAAAGAACAATGTGTTACGACATGAAAAGAGAAAGTCAATCAGATGAGGTAAAGCATGGTCACAAAACCAACAATGCATGGCAAGACCAAATGACTAGAGGTGGAAAACAGGTGTAAGATCATTCAAGCTGCATTAAAGAAATTCCATGTTCAAACAACAAAAAATTAGTTCTTGGTATTGAATAAATGCACAGTGTATGCTCCCTTCTTTCTTCTAGGGACTAGTTTTTATTCCTTCAAGACGCAAGTCCAGGTTTAAAGCTACAGTGTGTAATATTTTCACTTGTTTACATTCCCATTTACTAACTTGTCCTTTTCTATTAATATTTCTGTGAAGCTCATTGACTCTTTTCTCATCCTCTCCTCCTTCTAAAGAACGGCAAAGTTCCAGTTCTCTCCGTGGTAGTCTGGCTTGTTTGGAGAAATTCTGGTCCTTCCTCTCGGGTAGCTTCACTCACTCTGTGCAGATAACTTTTATGGGTTTATTATCCCTGACGCCCTAGTTTAGAATGGAATTGTCGTGGTAGGGGGTTTGCGTTCAGAATGTCAAAGGGGGTGGGGGTTTGGGGGACAGGGTAAGCTGTGAGTACACAGATTGATGACATACAGTATATACCAAAGGCTGCTTCACACTCCTTTTGTTTTGCTTCCATTTTCTGTTGAGCTTCTTCATCAATGTCTCTTAAATATGTGTGCAGAATTGCACACAAAAAACAAGCACTGAGAGAAGTTCTACTGTTTAATCTGCCCTCTTTGCAATAATTTTTTTGTTTGGTGTAATTTCATGTATGGCCACTGCACTATTTATGTCGTATCCTGATGCAACCCCCACAGACATTCATCGACATCCATCAGTTACATTTTTTACATGTGAAAGCAGACAAAAAGCAATGTTCCACCAAAAAAGTGATGAAGATAACTATGGTTAAAGACAAGGTGGAGCTGTTATTCCAGAATATTTCAGAACATCCATCTGAAACGGCTTATGTTGCCGTGTGAAGGACTGGCAACTTATCCGACCCTGCAAAGTATAGATGTTATAGATCAAGGGTCTCCAACACATCGCTCCCGAGCTACCACTAGCTCCCGACGCACTTGACAGTCGCTCGCTAGAAAGTAATAGAAAAATATACAGGTAGTCGCTAAAAGATGCAGCATGGAGTATCATTTCACTAAAGTTCATGGCAAAGTTTCACAAGATTTTCCAGGGGGAAGCAGCCTACGTCAAGATAAGGTAAATGAGCTGAAAAGTATTCTCCAAAAGCAACAATCTTTATTTACCAAATATTCAGTCACCAAGCAAATAACTTACTGATTTAGCGTTTTGCTAAGCGTGACATTGTTTGTATCACCATACATGCTTTGATTTTTGACTAAAATGGGGTCCACGTTGTTTAAACATTTTTAAAATGCTTTCATGCCTCGATGCACTGCAAGACAGTTACTCCCGCACACTGCGAATACAATCTCGATTTACTTTCACATTACTTTCAGCTCATTGAATTCATAAAAACTTTGTCAACTCTTTCACTATCGCCTTTGAAGCAGAGGATTAGTTTGGTGTGCTGTAAACTTCTAATTGTAAAAAACAGGGCTTCCGACTGCCTGTTTTCACTGGTGCCACTTCCCTTGTAACCTCTGTGACTCCTCACTGTGACAACCAGATGTGAATCAAGTGATCAATACGCCTCATAATGTTTAATTATAGCTCTTCCATTAATAAAAACAAGAGAATGCATTACCCCGTTTTGTACTTTCAGATTGTCAGTCTGTCAAAATATGTATGCCCCTCGTAACTTTTTTATTCATTGACCAAACCTCTTCAAATGTACAGGATTAACACTTGGAGGTGGGATACTCAGTCCTTTATAGGGATGGGATACAATGATGAAGACTCAGTCTGCAACAATATTATCTGAAAGTATCCAAATCGTATTGTGTTAAAAAACCCAATATGATGTGTTTAGTTTCAGTTTCAAAACAGGAATGTCACCATTTATTTTTTTACAATTTTTTTTACAATATTGATGTCTTGAAAAACAGAGAAAGCAACTAAGTACTAATTATGAGTAACTATTCTGTTACAGTTACTATTTTTTACACATGGTCATCAGAATACAGTTAATTCTGTAATAGTTGTGTGTTTTCTACTTTCCACCTGAAAGTATTCTCCTCAACACTGTGCATATTACATTAATATAAGTTGTATGTTCATTAACGTTTTTGAACATGTTACATACTGTACATCGTGAGCAAATTCACACATGGAAAGTAACAATGTAAATAAATCGTATGACGTAAGTAGCTCTTCTGTACTTTCATGGTGTAAAAGTAGCTTACAGAAAATAAAAGGTTAGAGACCGCTGTGATAGATTATTGATGTTTGAAAACTCCAATTCAAGATATTAATAGATATTGACAAGATGCCGGAGCTAACTCATGATTTACTTATTCTAAATGTCATGGATTCAGATTCATGGTTTACATAAATCCAATTGTTTCTAACAACTATTTCTCATTTGTGTTTTCTTAGGCGTGTGTCAAATATAGGCCTCTATTTGCCATGCAACATGAGAACCCTGCTATTTTGAAACTGCTAGCAAGAAATTACTGTAATTCAACCGTCCTTTGCAATTTTATCATGCAAGCTGATTTATGATACTAAGATATTTGCTGTATATTTTGCAGGTTTCACAGAAGCACACTAAGTAGCCCTGTTGCCTTGCAGCAAGAAGGTCCTGGATTTGACATGTTCTTTCTGTGCATTTTGTATGTTCTCTCCGGTTACCCTGGATGCCTCCCACAGTCCAAAAATATGGATGTTAGTATAATAGACAATTTAAAGCTGCTTTCCAAAATATTTTAGGGGGAGAGATATTTTTTTAATCCCACTACCAAGGCCCCTTCTAAAACATCCCTTCCTCCATCTTTTTCTAGCCCCACCGCAACAAATGTGCCTACGCCTCATCTGTGTTGTCACAGTGTTGAGGGTGACACGGGAATCAATTGTCGCTCCCGTCCCATCCCAATCCTCAAAAAATACTCCCGTCACGTCCCAATCACGTGATAGCCCCCCAAAAAATTATTGTCCCGAAAAAATCTAATCCTGTAGATTAGTAATTTACCTCCTATTGCGCTCGCTCCCCCCGCCCCCCTTTAAACCATAGCCTAGCACAGTATCAAAGATCATCTATTTAGCTTTATCCGCCATCTTTAACCATATCCTGCATTCTCGTTGTTTGGCCACCTTACCACATCATGAATGGACTCGATTCGTCTGACATCCAAACTATTAAGATATACGCATTTTCAGTCGCATATCATATGCTTACCAGTTTATCCAGGTGGTGTAGCAACAACGTAGCAGATGCAGTTTGGTGCGTGCAGTGTAGTAGACCCAATGGAATTCAACTAAAGATAGCGATCTATCAGATTGCATTTAGCAGCGGTGTTAATAACCACACACATTGGCACCGCATCGCAGCATCATTTTTTAAAGCTAATTCCCTGATATCTGACAACATAAATGTAAAAAAAAAAATCCCGAAAAATTGTCACCCTCTAGCACGAGGGTGTTTATGACTCGGGATAATAACCCTTCTATAAGTTCTGGCAGCTCAAGGTGACGACCACTGATAGAGAAGGGTGCGACCCTTGTATTTACTGTATCTCAGTGGAGTCTGGGACAGAATTAGGAAATAATGAAAAAAGTTCCTGATCAGTGTGGAAGTGAGAACATATATTAACTGTTTCCAGGTTTCTTTATGATACCTGTTTTGGTGGTGAGTTTCTAAAAATAAAATGTGAATAGATATCTTAGTTTTGAACATAATATTGTAGTTAAAAAAATGCTTGAAGCACAGCACTGTTATTTCTGTGAAAATAGTTGTGAATGACAGTAAATGTGGATATCTTTGGTGATTGATTTGGTAAATTGTTTTCAGTCACTATAACTACACACTTTTTTGGTTTCTTAAGCACAATTTTCGATATAACAAATAATGTGTAAAATAGCTGATGGGATTTCTTAGGACTGTGAAAGTTGAAAAGAAAAATGGTGAAGCTGGCATAGGCAAAGAATACATTTTGATAAGCTGGTGAAGCTGACAAGTAACTTAAAACAGTGTAACTCAGTTGCATTTTTCAGACTTTCAATAGTAATATTGAATATAGTTTAAAAAAAATTATACTTGCCCAACACTGATCATCTGGGCACCAGAGTCTGAGTGCCCAGATGATCAGGAGAGATGGAAGATGAGATGCCGGCTGGAGCGACTCAAACAGTGGGAAAGACAGAGGACGAGATACCAGCTGGAGCTACTCAAAGAGCAGGGCCTCCACAGTGATCAGAATGCTTGAGTCGGCTAGATCGAGCTGGTAGGCTGCAGAGTCAGAGTCTCAGGGAGAGATCAGACCCTATGTGGTGGAGGATATTGGAGTACCAGGTAAGCAGTTAAAGTAACTTTCTTGTTATGTTAGCTAATTCTAACCAAGCCCAGTTAGGGCAACTATGGTACTAAATACACACTAGCACATTAGTTTCTCGGTAGAAGACGTCGCTGATGTAGTGATGTGACGCGCCCACATGGACAAAGTCTGGAAGCAGCTGGGTTTTAATTTTAAAGAATCAACTTTTGACTTGCGATTTGATGCCTGGACGTGCTGCCCGGTGTGAACATCCATTTCAGATGTGATCAGCCCATTAAATGGCAGTTATTAATTAATTAATTGTCAGATTGCATTTTGCAGCGGAGTTAATAACCACACACATTGGCACAAGGCCGCCTTAATGCACGGGCCAACCGGGGCGGTGCCCAGCGGCCTATGACGCTCAGGGGGCCTATCATTTCAGGTAAAAAAACAAAACAAAAAAAACATTGTTTTATAACTTGTCAGGTTTTCTGTCAATCATCTTATATGCTAATTTCATGCTGCTGATTGATCCAAATTACAAGTGACCTACTTCACCCAAGTGCCTTCTAAAGTTCCCATTGCACCCTGAGCGCACCTAGGATTGGTCATCTAGATGTAAAGAAATGTGTAAAAACGTCGGGGAAGAAATGTGAGAGTGGTGCTCAGAAAAGGAAAGCGATTTGTGAAAACGAGCTTTGAGACAAAGAAATAAGAAAGTAAAATTCCTAAGCTGACAGAGTTCTTTAAGTCAGTTAAAGAAGATGGACATAGCTCGCTCCCGCCAACACACCGGGCAGAGAGGAGGATGCAGTACCTGCAAGCATAGAGCAGACTGCGCAGTAGGGAACCGCAGGTGAGGAGGCGCAGCAAATAGGAGCGCTGGAGGAGGAGTGTCTGTGATGCATAACCTAAACTCTAAACTGTTATTTAAAGAGAAGGTCCTTGCCAGGGTTATTGTTAACAAAAAAGGAACGAAATAACGTAAACTAGAAGTAAAAAACATATTCGTTAAGTGAAATTTAAAAAAACTAAATTTGAAACAAAACAAAATTAATGTTCACAAAACTAACTAAAACAAACTAAATTTATTGGGAAAATGTTCTTAGTTTTCGTTTCATATTGTGTCTAATCTCTAGAAGAATTATTTCTGTCGCTCCCTGCCTTCTGCGCGCTGTCACCAGAAACAGATGGGATCCTCTGTGTTATGTCTTTTTGGTTGCACAAATCGCTTTGATAAAAACTACAGAACGGGAAAGTTGGATACAATCCCATTGACCTGCACACTTTCAAGGCAAATAAAACACGTTTTTGGATTACAAACTATCAGCAGAAGTGACACAATCTACACACTCCAGTCTACAGCAAAAACCACAGAACAGGTGAGCTATGGCTAGGAGATAAGCTAAAATGCTAACTTACACTGGGACTGCAAACTGTAAACAATAGCAATGGGAGCCGGTGTTCACCGGGGGCCTGTACCATGAAAGTAGCTGAACAAACTCGGGGTTACAGGATTGGTTTTGAGTCGACAAACCAAGCAATCAGGCTTTATTGGTACCATGTTGCAGCTCATCAACTTTCTCTGTCAACTCAGGCTTTGATCCTTAAGCTACTGTATGATTAATCCACACACGCGTGCACATAACTGAAATCTCTGCAATATTATCTGTACAACCAGCTGGCCATGAGTTATGAATAAAGATACAATTGGAATTCACAGTTGGTCATGTATATCAACTTCTGGCCTTTAACACACAATGGATGAGTAAAGTGGGCAGAGACAGACTGCATCACTTGGCTTGGTTTCTTTAATTGTGGTGATGATCAAAACAAACAAAAAATAAGCCATAAAATGGACAGGAATGGAACAATACTTGGGTGGGCTCCTTCTTTTTGGTTTATAATGCTTCATCATCCAATAGCCTTAAAACAAACTGGATATGCATGTTTATTTTTATTATTTTTTATTATTTTAGTTTTTTAGAAATCAATCAATCAGTCCAAGTTTAGCTTGTGGTTTTAGCTCAAACGTTCACTCAAAAGGTGATAATTATTTCTGTAAACAAGTGATTTCCTTACCCTACCTCTCCCCACGTTGTTCTTACAGTGCTACACGCCCCTAGCTGGTAGTTTGCACTATCGCACCTTGAAGAGTGTCCAAAGCAAACTGATTGCTCTTCAAAATATGCCAATTTTTACACGTGAAGCGGAAATACATAACTCGTAGGAGGCAGCGTCGTAGCAGTCGGCTGCCCTCATCTTCCTCCCTCCCTCCTTCTCCAGACCCTCTGGGAGCTCCCATTGGACTCTGGTCTCTGAGCTGACAACGTTAAATGTTCGGCATGGAACCACTCTTGTGGAGGAAGACCCAGTGAAGCAGCGACAGAAGGATACAGAACCTGAGAGCCAGGTGCCATCTCCATCGAGCCCAGCATGTGCGAGCGCAGCTGCCGGTGGACTATGGTCTCTGAGCTGACAGGGAACTGCGTGGACTACGTGTGCGGCCTGGCCTCCGTTGGAGCTGGGACCACCGCAGTGGGGTTTTGGAGAGCTACAGACCCAGTTGAGCTGTGGCAGAGGGATCATAAACATCAGTTCTTCGCCGCCTCAGAGAACCTGGCCTGCTCGCCCAGTTTGAGGAGCCACCGTTGTGCCACGAAATTCCAAGCTCTGCCCGCCAACACACTAACAACTAAGCTGAGCGGCTGTACATATGTCTGCTTTTAGTAAAAGTTTTGTAACTAATTATATACAGAAGTATTTTGCTCTGTGATTTTAGCGTAAACACAAGGTCTCTATTAAATCCAATAATAGCTTTACATCGGTTCTCTATCCTTTGCAATGGCTATACCTACTTGGAGGAACTTTCTCCATAGTTTTTAATGGAAGAAGGTGCCATTGACACTTTATTTCCTTGAAAGTGTCAAGACATTTGCAAATGTTATACTCTATATTTGTTACAATTCACGCAAACCATCATGGGTTGTAGATACAAAGTGGATATCGACCCTGCTGACTCCACATCTGTCCATGAATGAGCTCAGCTGCTTGAGTTTTGAAAGCTCTCGTGTGTGCGACACAGTCAGTGATTTATTAACAACCATTGACAGCTTAGAGGGGGCTCATCATTTTGTCTTTATGACAGAGCCATTTCATGAAGAAGGCTACTGGGAGAATGATCCACCTTCTAGAGACATATAGCAAAGCACTAAAACCTCATTTAGACTAGAAAAGAAACAGTCAAATATTTTATAGAGGACTATGATCACAATTTCCAGTTCCAGCCCACACTGATGGTTGGCTACCAGGCCAAATGTGTTATGGATGTCGGGAAATAAATGTGGCCATTATAACAAAGATTTCCCTGCAATACATAGGAAATTTGACCCCAAATCTTTTACCCTGTGATTCTAAACCAAACAGAAGAAATGTGTCTGATGGCCACCAGACGTGCTATGCAGCACAAAACAAAGACACTGAGGTACGTCAAGAAAATACACTCTTAGCAAAAAAGTTCTCAGTAAAGGCCTCAGACAGTCGACACTCAATAAGGAAGTCAAGGAAGATTTAAAGAAACTAGTCATGGGGCTTTTGGCTCTTTGAAGGGAGCAGCTCATTTGGAAGCTGTTCACCTCAAAGAGCAGTTCAAAAGAGTGCCTCTTTTATTAACACTGATATGGATGATGCATTACATGTTAAAAGGTAAACTGAGTTTTTTTTTGGCGGTGAAAATCAAATGTTGAACCAGACTTATAAGATACAGTATTATTTTTTTGCAAACATTGCACTTTACAATTTCATCAGTTTTGTCTGAAAAGTACATCCTACTTCTTTTTCACTAATTATATCTCATCGGCGCCTCTAACTACTTACTATCACTTCTCCAAATCCCACTCCTCTCCGCCTCATAACTCGCTCACTGGCTGCTGCCCCATCCTTCTAAACTTCTCTCTCGCTCTGTCTTCTTCTTCTAATAAATTTCCGGCAGACTGCATGCCAAATGCCGCATTGCTGCCTTTTTCTGGATAGGAAGGTTTATATCCTCATTCCCGCTCCACCTTCTATCCATGGCTGATTTCCCTTCACCATCAAATGAAACAAGCAGTTACAAAGCCGGCATGCATAGTGTGCACTGCTTGAATTCCTGCCTCCTTAATGATGCTAACCCCTACTTGATGAAAATAAAATAAAAACATTAACCGCTCTCTACATGGACTTACTTCTAATTGTTCAATGTGAAGAGCTGTTCAAAAGATCTGATTCATTTGTGAATGTCACATCACTAAAGGAAACACATTCCCCTGACCATGTCGTACAACATGCACACTGAAGAAGCAAACTCTAAAAAAATACTAAAATTGTTCTAATTGGTATTTTCTGAATCTGCATAATCAAGGACCCTTTTGAAAAGTTGCTGCAACATTCTTCCTTTCGTTTGCATGATTCCTTGCAAATGACAAATTACTTCAAAATAAAATGCCATGATATGCACAAAGCTGGCAGGGCTCATAAGCTCCTCTGTGTAGCATTGTTCAAGAGTTTACAACTTTGGAAGCTATTATTTTCCCACAAACATCACTTCCCTGGGACAAATATGTGCTTGACAAATCAAGAAGGAAATGGAGTGTACTGAGAAAGCGTTTTCTGACTTTTGATTCCTGTAGATACCATTCACACTAGGGAAACACCGGCTAAAGTGATTTTCTACAGGGCCTTGTCCTTCACATCCAGTCCCCAGATAAAAAGAGATATGTGTGACCTCTTACAGTTTTGATCTCCAGGCCAGAACACAGAAAAATGTTAAATATTTGTTATTAACTGTAGCACTGGAAGACTATTGTTATGCATATTATTATAAAATATGCCAATCAAACTGTATTAATAAAAGTTCCCATTCCCAATGATGGAGACAAGTGAGGCTGGGAACAGTTTAGATATCTGGCTGACTGAACATGTTTAATTACAAGGTTAATGTGTGGATGTCTAATTTGAACAATGACAAACACTACGTGTCCCATTTAAATTTTTCACTTTTATAACGGAGTTTATATTATTATTGATTAGTAGTGTAATGGGATTTTTTTTCCCTATCCCAGCAGTTTATTTACCCTCCTGTCCTTAACAATGTTTATTAACAGCCCTTTAATTCTTTAAAAACCCCAACTCACTTCTCCTATTGTAACTGCCTCTTTTCTTGTTTCTGTCTGTATGTACATGAGTTTCATTCTAATTACAGTCCACAGTTTCTATATATTCATAGTTTTTAAGTTTTAGCTTTGGGAAATAGTCCAACTTTAACTGTGGGGTTTGCTTCTATAGTCTAAATGCTGATTAAATGTGAAAATCTGATAAAAATGATAACGTGTTGTTTAGAAAAGCGACCGATGCATTTTTTGTCAATTTTAATTTACATTTTTTAATTATTTCCTGTATATTATTATTTTTACTTCTACATGGGTGTGAGTTTGTGTGGGAAACAGGCAGACATCTCCTGAGATGATTTGAGATATTTGTCTGAAATTTTCTTCACTTTTCCTCTTTTCTTCCCTTTTTCAAGGAATGTGTGACCAGCTTATCAACTGTGTAGAGATTAGCTGCACTGAAAAACCAAAGAAAGGGACAAATCTTTTGGCAAGAACTCTTCCTTTTCCCAAATCCCTCTATCCTTGTCCGAAATTAGACAAAAGGGAGTGTAGAACAAAAGCATGAGCATCCCTTTGTTGGGATTGGGTAAAAAAGGAAACCACTTGTCTTTGAGCCATTGCTTGCCATCTAATTCAATAACACATCTTCGTATCTAAGAGATTGCTTTATTTTTCACATGGATTATTTTGTCTTTAAAGTGCAAAAAAACAGTTGTCAAGTTTTCATGTAGTGCTTATGTATTGATATCCTCTGACAGCAAAGCTAAGGGATTTAATTATTCCAATCTGACCTGTTAAATAAACAGAAAATACTTTATAGGCAGCCAATTTTTTAAGTATTCCTGTATGTTACCATATACTTGTGTCTGTTTATGATAACGTGGGTTGCATAAAATTAATATAAACACAATATAACATGGGTTATTCAGATTCAAAATGTTTTTTTGTTTATTTTTTTGTTTGTTTTATGTTTAAGGTTTTGCAGAAAAAATAGCTCAAAAGGCAGGTTTTCTGCCTGTCCGCAGCCACACTGTTTAATTGACTGCCACACTCCTCAGAATTGACAATTCTCTCTTAGATGATGGTAAAGTATGGATTTATTTGTTTTTAACACAACTGTTAGATTGTATTATCAAAAGGGACTTTTTTTTTCATTATTAATATCTCCGGCAAAACAGACTGATGTACAAGTAAATAAGAAAAAAAGGGCATATACATTTTATTTTTTTTATTAAAATATATAACATTTTGTATTCGGCTCCCAATACATTTATACCCCACATAATATGTAGCGTCATTAACCACTGCAATAGGGGTTGGCAACAAAGATTGACGTCTTTAGCAGCTCCCTCTGCTTTCCTTAAGGACAAAGTCAATGGGGAGAGAAAGTGACATTGCTTTGCAAAAGTACTGATACTGTTTAAACGTGTTTTACATATTGTCACATTTCAACAAAGGTCCCCCCCACACACACATATGCACACACACACACACACGCGGGCGCACGCGCACATACACAAACACACACACACACACACACACACACAGAAATAAGAATAAACAAGAACACAAAATAAATGAAATCCAGATCTTACAGGTGGGTTTTCTGTTTGCTTGCTAAGTTAAAAATTTTATTTTAAGTTTACTTAAAAATATATTGTATATGGTTCTATGTTATGCATAATTTTATGAATTGAGTAGGATTCTACTAGATGCAAAAGATGAGATACTCATCTTGATGTCTAAATCAATTACCTGTACACTTGGATAATTGAAACCGGAGCACCAGTTGGTTCTTTTCACAGTTTCTATCTAATTGGATTTAGATGCACTCAAAGGACCAATGTACTGGCCAAATAAATAATTATGATGTTTGGGAATAAACACTGAAACTCAGACTCTAATGATGATGAGATTTTGTAAAATAATGTTTTCATGTAGAATTCACTAATTGTATCCATAAATCTGTAACAGAGACCTTAGAGACTTGTGGAACATAAAGAGATTATTTTCTGCAGAACATGAGATAATGATTTCATTTTTGTTTTGCTCTTTTTTGTCTGTTTTTGAGCATTTTCCTACATATTTCCCATTACATTTCTGTTTGGATTAGTTTTGATTGTTATGTATATTTTATTACCAACTTCACTGTACCAGTGGAAGTCACCATCCTTATCTGGCATCAAGACATATGCAGATGTATGCAACACATTTGTATTACCTGTATAACCTGGTAATTTTGAAAATATATAATTTCATTTTTCTAAACAGAACTCTTTCTGATGTATTTCCCATATAATTGTTCTTTGATGTTTAGCCTTCCTCTTAAAATGTCTGGTTTTGTGGTTAACAAAAGGCTTAAAAAATGATTAGCAGAATTGTTTTAACACATGTGACTTTCTTAATGTAACATTTAACTGAAAAAATGATAGAAGTAGAGGTGGGGAACATCATTTGAACCTGGCAAAACTATTTTTCCCTAGATTTGTTCAGTTTTTGCTAATTTGTAAAATTCTCAATGCTTTGACTGGGAATAATTTAGTCCCTTTCTGGCTTGTAGAGTAAATTAATAGGTATTTTTAATCTGACAAACAAGCTGTTGTTTGGCCTACCAAGGCCAGCATGAGTATTCAGATAAGACAACATTAATGGTTTGGTTTCAGACTTAAGAGGGTTTTTATCAGCTATAAGGTTTTTCTGTGGTCTCCTGTTCAAATCCATATGACTCATTTGTGATGTGCGAACTCCTTTGGTACATGGAAAAAGACTCGGATAAGTTTTCAGCTAGCTGGAAGGAAACTCACTCCCAATTTGACAGCAGGTGCCATTCCTGTAGCACAGGCAGCCTACCAGTTGCTGCCTTTGAAGTTTACAAAACATCAGAAATCCACCCGCACTTATGAGCAGAAATCCGGTTATCATAAATCCAATTATATCTAAATATAGATTTCTCCAGTGTCCTTAAAGCTGTTTTATTGGGACAGCTTGGCTCTCCCTTAGCTGTTCTCCAAGTTGCATATTGTTTTAACAATATCTTCTCTTTGAGGTTGTAGAATATAAAAGAACATAAAAGGTTTTTGTTACAAATACATATGTATATTGTTATAATGTAAAATCATATATTTCTAAAACGTGAACATTTTATTGCAAAAATATGACAGTTTATTGTACAAGCAAGTTATATTGTTAGAACAATCAAGTTATCAGGCTATAGTGTGATATAGCTGTATTTATATTTCACCTTGGTGGCAGTTCTAGGGGCTTGACGGTAGAGCAGTGGTTAGCACTGTTGCCTTGGATGGGCAGCTCTACGCTTCCATAAATGTACTCCTAGTCAGTTGACCACTGCAAATCAAGGGCTGCCCATATAGCTTTGATGCATAACTACTTTTCACAAAAAATTATTATTTTCATAATTAACTGTAGCAAAGCCGTTACACACATGTAAAATCTGTTATTTCCATAATATAACAGCCATAATCAGGGGCAGAGTAGGACAATAAATCAGGTAAAATTTGATACCATTCCATGCAACCACTACCCAATTAACACAAAAGAGCAAGAGTGAGTTAGGTTAGTTGCCTACTGATTTATGAGTGTACAATAATAAAAGAAAGGCTGCACATGCACCTACATGCAGCTTTTTTCGTGTCTTTCCCCCAAAAATGCATATTTCTGTTTTGTTGCAACAGCCTGTACTCTACTGAAATTCTATCTCATTTACTAATGTACTTGTATATGTGAAGCCTTCATATTAAACAAAGTGATTGACATCCATCATTTGTTGCCTATTAAAATGCAGACCAATTATATTTTGATTATGATATTTGGGGATGACAATAATTACAAAATATCAGTTCTAACCCTGTCTAGATTCCTACCTGGTTTCTCCCTCCAATGGATTTCTTGTCTCAGCAAGTCCTAATCTCTCCTTACCTGTGAAGACCCTGTGTCATTCACTGTTGCTTGCCTCTGGTTCTTAGTCTCCTCCCTGAATCAGAATTTTCTAGTCATCGTGCATTCACTTTAACTGAACTCACTTGACTGGGATCTGAAAAATAACCCCTCTAGAATGTAAACACTGCTTTGTTCAGTCAGTTCATTGCCAGATTCTCCTTTTGGTTACAAATTTGGTTTGTCTCTACTATTGAACTTCAGGGTAATTTAACCAGATCTTTTTTGACTCACTTCTCTTAGCCGCCATGTCTCATACACAATCGACTCAGGATTAAGCCAAAGACATCCCCAAATCATGACAGTGTCAATAGCGACTGGCATCACTGATCAGAGCCAAAAGGACCCCAGAGCAGCATATATCAACATCAAAGGAGCAGGGTTTAGTTCTGTCTTTCCGTTTGCTCTTGTTATAAACTGCTTCACCAGTACTCTTTTTTTGTATTTTTACAAACCGGGTTGTTTGGTGACATGCTTGATTCTCTCTAAATGACAACCAATCAGCACGACTTAAACACAGCTCCTGCTGAGTGATTTAATAGGGTCATTCTGAGTACATACCCTCACAGGTACAGGTACTGCGACAGTTCCTGTAAATGCCCTGAAAAATTTCACTTTTGGCCTGGCCCAATGAGGTGGAGACATGTGTATACCAGGAAAATCTGGTAAAAATACCCTGAAGTTACGGAAAAAACATGCCTATTGTTTATCATCAAGTCTGTTCTTCTTCCTTGCAGATTTTATATGTTTCTGTGTTTTTTTCTACATACAGTTTATTTTGTTTAGGTGTAGCCTGGTCTAAAATGTCTATTTTAGATCATCAAGGTTAAAAAGAGATAAATATTGTTGTGTGAATACTTTATTGTAAATATTTCATAATGTGTTAATGTGCTCATAATGTGAGTTAAAAATGCATTAAAAGCATGGCTAAAATCCCAATAATTAGAAGATCAGTCATAATTTAAGTGTTAAATAAGTTAAAAGTTATAAATAGGCAAATGGTTTAATAATTCATGTAGGAAAATACTTTGTATTTGTTACAAGTTGTTTGGAAAAACTACATTTCTGAAACCTGTGCTCAACCTAACTTGTTGGGTTGTTATTTTCTGTAATCCCATTTGTTGATGTAACCCGATAGTCCAATCAGAGGTAATTAGGGCGGGATCTGAGTGAGCCGAGGGTTTGAGCTAGTTAGAGCCGGAGGCTGCACGTTACCGGAGGAGGCTGCTAATCAGAGCTAACGGGAAAACGGTCGAAAAACTAGTCGTGGATGCAGAGTCTAAGTTGCTGTTATGGACTGTTTAACCCTGTGATGAGTGAGTACTTGATGTATAGTGATTATTGTGCTTAAACGGAATGTAGAAGTACTTAAAATTAATGATGCTAATCGCGAGTTAGCATGTTAACATTCTAGCGCTAATAGTAGCAAAGTATGCGGAGTATGTAAGCTACAGATTACTTTTTGGAACTAAATAGAGACTTCTAATGCACAGTGGACCGAGAGGAATTCTCTGGACTCTTCTGCTGTGGATAGAGCGACGTGGGTTTTGTTCCGGATGTACTACAGCCAGCCAAGTGAGGAATCTAACTCCAGCCATGTGTCGTGTTGGGCGCAGCTTCAGACTGAGTTTAACCCCCCAGCTTGTTTTCGCACCTAACCGAAGGAATTGTGAGTAACATCTAGCACGTGCCTTTTATTTTATGCTTCGTCTGACAAGTGAAGCGGCCATTTCAGTTTCTGGTCCCAACGAGCCCGAGCACCGACCAGGCCTGCAACGTTTCTTTAGTTACTTGAGCTCAAATATTGAAACTTGAACTGAACTTAACCGGGAATTATTTGTTATTTGTATTCTTCTTTCTTTCTCCTGAAACCCTTGAATTTGAGTGGCTGAACTGCAAGAAGTCTCATTTTAGTTTACGGAAACACTATACAACCAGGACTATTGTAAACTTTTATTTTGAATACTGTTTTTTTTTACTAAATTCTATATTTAAATTTAAAGTTTTGGTGTTGTGTCATAATTATTATTTACAGAGTTCATGATTTGTGAAGGTTACTAAAAAAAGGAAAAAGGAGTTTAAATCTAAATAGATTCATTATCCTTAGTGGGAATTGAGACAACCTATTAATATTTTCACTAAGTGGAGGCACCACCATCATTGGAATTTATGAATAAAGGTATAAAGGATAAAAAACTGTTAAATATTGGATCTCCTGTTTACCAGACTTAGTATTTACCGTACCTAGGGCCCCACTCCTAGTACTACCACCACATTGACGGAAAGTTAATATTAGCTACTTGAGCTGGGTGCTACATAGGGAATAACAGAACAGACCTACAGCTGAAAATTGAAAATCCTTTTTTCCCCACTAATATACAAGAAAGGCTATTTCTATTCTAGTCTAAAACTGTATGAAGGCAGATTCTTCAAATTAAGCCTGGTTGCAAATGTGATCCATATTTTCCTGGTAGAGTATCTTCGAAATGGGAATACAGTATGCTTATGTTTGTAAAATTACAAGGCTGTTGTGTCTCTTTTTTAACTCAGCTAAACAAAAAAAGAGGAAAGTATGTTACTTTCCAGGCTTCCAGAAAAGACTAACATGATTCAAAACTTTGGTTTCAATGTTTTCAGTGAGATTTATTTATTTATGTTACAAACCTGGAGCCAAGCAAATGTCTATTTTTTTTATCTCCAGGAGTAGCTCAACATTTTGTAAGCAAGCTAACTTTGGCCTGTCTGACGATATCCCATCTACTAAAGACATGTTCTGATAAAAAATAAATAAATAAAAAAGGAATTGACTGAGCTATGGTTAGGAACCCCATACTGTGTTTAAAGGCCTAGCTGATATTTTTGGTAGTTTAACAGAACACTAAAGTTTGTATGTCAGTGAAGTGGTCTTTCAAGTAAACATATATCCATTTCTTTGTATGTGGATTTGATTGGCATGTTTTATAATCATTCAAACATGCCAGAAGATATGCTGTCTCTAGCCAAGGTTCTCCATACCTTACCAGTGAACTCACTTTTGTGCATTCTTTCTTTATTTTCTGTCTTCACTTTCATCCCCCAGTGTAGTCAGGATTGTTGGTACCAAATTGCTGTAATAAAAATATTATTAAAGAGAGCTCCACGCAAACAAATATAGTACTAAGATACATTTTCCAGGAGCTATATATTTCTCTGTTTCCTTTGGCTTCTCCCTCTTTCTTTGTCTCACCAGTAGCATTCCTCCTCCCCTCGATTTTTCATCGCCATTACAGCATTTATGGGTCTGAATGTTGATGACAGCTGAGAATGTGGCAGTTCTCCAAGAGCAAGGGGGGATGGAGAGGCGAAGAAGGCAGAGAAATAAATATTGTGAGAGTGAGGGAGGGAAGGTTATGAAAGAGACAGAGATTTGCAAACAAATTTAATAACTAGCCTCCAGAATGGAATGACTTTGCTAGATTTAGAATTGCTCAACTCCCACAAAGAGAGCAAGGTAGGAGGGAGTGAGATATTGAATATAGAGAGGGTGGAGACGAGGTGGGTAGATACTATATTAAAGAACTGAAGAATATTTGAAAAATGCCACATCAATTTCAGCCACTGCAGTTATCGGGGCATTTGCTTTACACCTGAACACTTGGGTGTAAAGGATAATAAATTGCAGGATGGACTGAAAGTGAGAATTAGTCAATGTCGAATACTAAAAAGGAAAATTGTACACAGAAGAAAGAAAGTATAAGTTTTTGATAACAACAGAAGTAGATTTAGATAAAACAAAATGTGGGGTTCTAACTAGTAATACAACAATACCACTTCTTTCAAACCGATACGATACTGATACAGGGATTTGAGTACTTGCCAAAACTGAGTATCAATACCAATACTACATAAAAACAAAAAATGATGAATTGGAAGATGGGTTTTATTTTCTTCTTTGCTTGTCACAACAAATGTTAATGAATTAGATCAAAAAAATACAATTTTGATAAAAAAACTAAAACTAAAACAAAGATTTCAAGGGAAATTATTTTTTTGTGAAATTATTGCAGAGATTACATTTAAAGTATCGGTTCATGATATCGGTGCACCTAGTTTCAACAATTCCTTGACATCAGAGCATGTAACTCCAGAACACATCAAAATGGAAGATTATCACATTGAATCATAGGATTTTAATTAAATGAAATCATTTCCGTCACTCATTTTCTTCAAACAAGAAAATAATTAATCGTCTAGCATCTTAAGTAAAAACCTCCTATCTCTTTAGGCAAGGTCCAAAGGGATTATGATAGTCTCTGTCATATTCTTCCAAGAACTCACTGTCCTGTGATGGCAGCATTGGGAGTAATTTGTGGTTTGTAATTGGTGTTTTTTCTTACTTTCTTCATATATATATTTTTTTTTACAATTTTAAGACAATGATTGGTTTTACAGACTTAATACTGCTGTTACTATAGACAAGGCCATTCAGGTAAAACCGTAATGGAATATAACATACTAGAAAATAATTAATTGTCTACTTTCAGAAAAATAATCACATTAATACCTTGTTATTGTGTTTTCTAAAACTGGTCTCCTTCAGATTACACTTTCATCATGATGTACACATTTTTGTTTGTTTTTTTTCTACACCTTGCAGTAAACCCCAGGGTTCCAAAACAAAATGGGGATGTTGAAGTTTATCAGCTATTATCACCTTCTAAATCACCTCAGGGAAGAAGTACATACCAGTAGCGAATATGAAATGCAAGGGGAATATGGGAATATTGAACAAATTTGACATAGTGATAGAAAACAAGACTTCAGTCTGCAGATGCAGACCATGGGTGCACACAAAGCATAACCACTGCATAATTGTCCAGTGTCTGTCTAATGACCCGTATTGGTATAGCGCTAATCTGAGAAGTACATTAAACTGGGGATAATGATGTAGACACCACATTCAGGATACACACAACTTTGCTTATATTTTAGGCATTCAATGTATTTAGACGGCCTGCATCACACAGGAATTTTGTTCACAACACTAGCATGCCCTGCATTTCTCTTCAGACCTCTATGTGATAAGCCTGTGAGATGTTGGACAGTGGAAATGAGAAATTAACCATTTTCAAAAGACTTGAACCAGCCTGTCTGGTTCCAACAACATTTTCAAATTAACTTACATATTTTACATATTCTGAGACTGGGTTTGAATTACAGCAAGTTATCATCACCACATGTCTGAATGCACTAAGCTGTTCACATGTAACTAGCTAATTGGCTATTGGCCTGAACAAGTAACTAATATGTAATTTATTAATATCTTTCTGTCCTATGATAGATTGCACAAGATGGTACAGAATATCATAGTACCAAAAGTACACATAACCCTCACAACCAATTGTCATAGTGGTTACTGTATGTGTAGGTGTTTTTGCATCATTCACCCCAGTAATTGGCTCTTTTTATGAATATTGTATAAGAACACTGGCTCTGATGTTTTGTTTATATAGCTTCAAGTACTGTGTTTTTGTTTTAATCAAAAATTGTGGTTAATATTTTAAACAGATTAATAGATTTTTGTGGTGCAGTGTGTAGTTTTTTTTAATGAAGTAAAGATGCAATGCAAATAAAATACAGACTATAAAGAATTTTTTTTAATGGTTATAGGTTTTATTTTGTACCTCAGTGTAAGAAAATCAGATAGTATTTCAGAAATTGGCCTTTTAACATTTTCTTTTAATTCTGTTAATATTCCTAGCTAGTCAAAACCAATACTACTTCCGTTTTCTTGAAGCTCTTGTACGTTATTTTAAATAGATTTTATAAAGACAAACAATTGCTAATAAATGGAATCTGTTTTCTTTTATTACAGTGTTAACAGAATCCTTTCTGAAATTTCTACACAATAAAGCAGTCAAGTCGTTTTCAATGTCAATATGTACATTCTTCAGGTGTTACTGCATCCGTGTAACGTGTCAGTTAGCCTACTGTGTGTCTATTCCCTTTATAAAACACTGTAGGCGGTGACCAACTGTGACTAATTCAAATGTAGTCCTGATAAAAAAAGAGCATAAAGATAAACACAGCTTTCATCAAAAAGATGAGAAATGACTCATCCACAAAGCACCCATACAGCAAAGTTCAGGGCTCATTATTACTATTACAATTTACTGTTACAATAAAAGTACAAAACAGTTGGCATATCAAAAGCATTACTTTATGATTCCTTTGCTGTATATGGCAAGTCAATATAAAAAATAGTTATAGATCCATAAAGGGAGGATTCATCTTTACATTGTCAGAAAAAAAAAAAGTATAACAAAACAATTCACTTTATCCCCCTGAACAAAGGTTTTTTCCTTGAACAATTCAAGCGATAAATTCTGTAGCCATCAGGTTTTTCAGCTATGGCATGTGGTTGAAATTCTGCAGTGACACTACATGCGTTTAAATGCAGCAAGAAAAACTCTACTTATTGCCTTAATCCAACAGAAATCATAAATGCATGTACTGTATTCACCTTATCTTGACTTAACTGGAGTTTAAGAAATCGGACTAAGCTTCTCAGATAATGAGATTGGAAAATCACATTTCTCTGCATGGCAGCCTGGGCACTTCCCCTTCAGGACTTGAAGAGAACACAGAAACAACAGGAACAACAACAGAATGAGCAGACGCAATGACTGGGACACAATTAATCAGTGCAGTACAAAAGTAACTGTCGTTTTCCATTTCTTTACTGATTGAGCATGTCTTGCATTTACTGTGTCTGCTTCACCGACTTTAACATTTGTTTACTATCTGTGTGATTCTCGTCCAATAAAAGAATGTCAGCGGAAAAGGGTGCATGTCGCCACCTAGTTTTGGACAGTCTTAAGCACTTCATTTAATGACTCGATTTTCTGAGTGACATCTGTTATAAAAAATGACCTCCATGGATATTATTTTTTGTGAAATAATACAATGTAGCAATCTTTTTCTGCTAGTTAATTAATCAAAGATTTTAAAACAAGTTTTTATTGTATTTATTGTATATTTTTATTGTATTTTCATTCTCACCCTTAGAAGTTCGAAGCCAATCTGAACCGTTCAGCAGTATTTATATTCACTTCCTCCATCAGCAGACATCCGTAGAACAGGAATGCTTGGGGCAAGACAAATTCTGCTTATAATAAGGTTTAATCTAACCAAAACACAGTAATTTTACCATATTTATATTCCCCTTGGACTTACAAATGCCTTGGAAGTAGTTCTTGATTCTCTTCCTGGCCGTTTTGGATGTAATACACATTTATGCTGCGACAGGACTGTTAAAGGAAAATACATTTTTTATTTCAACAGTCCTGTTTAGAGGTGTGCAGAATGAAAGTGCACCCTTTCCTTTAAACATTATATTGAACCTAAAATGATTAAAAAAAAAATTACTTTCTTTGATCACCGCACTGTTTGTATTTACGTGTTCCAGCCAACAACGGCACGACATTGTGAGTTGCCAAATACTATTGTAAACAACTGCATGGAGGAATGAGGCATTTACAGTAGAAAACTGATAAAAGTATAGCTGCTGTGTCTAAGCCCCATAGATTTCATTATCTTTCTCAGATAAGGAACAACTTTACAATATCTAAAACCAGAGTTAGTTTAGGTGAAGCCTACAGCAGATGGACACAAATGAAAAATGTTCACGGCATCAAAACGTGCATGGAAATGGTGAAGTTTCTCATAGAGAAAGGTAAGAAAGCTTGCTAACGTCTAAAGTTAGCTGTCGGTAAAACAACTTTGCAATACTCATGTATATGACGTTCCTAGATATGAAAGCATCAACCTCCACACCAAGTAAATGGAAGGAAATGACGCAGTTTCCTACTGCACTCTCCAGTTTAGGAGGTTCGCTTTCACCGCTGTGGTGAGTGGCTATTATAAAGACTTTTCTAGCTAGCTTTCTTTATTGACATTGGTCTCCAACCATACAACTCAGTCAAATACACATCCTGTTAAATCTGTCAGATGTTTATGTAAATTCTAGAGTATAAATTATGACTTCTATAGAGGACATCAGCAAGAGGAGTTGGGGATACCACTCAGCTACCGAAATAAGATGCAGAGAGGACAGGTACAAAAACACACTGTTGCCTTTGACATATATTGTTATAATTGTTTTTCATTATTTTACGTCCCTGGACATGATGCTGGCTGGTTACGGTGCTAGAACTGGCATCCAGACGGCTTTTTGTTATTGCAACTACAACCTCAATACACTAAATGTCGCATTGGTTCCCATCTTCCATATTCAACCTTTAGTGTGTATTACGTCAGAAACGGCCTGGGAGAGAATCAAGATAAAAATTTCTGAGGCGTTCTTAAGTCCAAAGGGAATATAAACATGGTAAAATTACTTCATTTTGGGCATTATTAAACTTCATTACAAGCGGAATTTGTCCTGCACCGAATATTCCTGTTTTATGGAGAAAGTGACTGCTGAATGGCTCAGAATGGCTCCAAACTTCTCAGGGTGAGTAAAAAAACATATTTCCTAAAAATAAGATCCAGGTTGAAAAACAAACAGAATTCCCTTTTAAAAGGAACCTAACTGAGGGGCACAAATAACTGTACAAATGTCTGATAAGTCCTCACTTGCATATTGTTACCATAAGAGAAGGATTGCTTCATGCATGTTTCTTTCGTGTTTAACATGAAGTTAAACACGAAAGAAACATTGTGCATGATGAATATACCTTTGTTAAAAGGCGACTGACTGTATTTCCTACTAGATCTCTCTCTCTCACACACAGACGCAGATGTAGATATTTTCTCACATGAACAATAGCCTTTTTTCCATAAATGAACAGACAATCTTTTCTGGGGAATTTGCTGATAGCGACATTTTGTAACAGTCAATTTAAACACTCACACACTCCAGATACTCCCCAACACCTAGTGCACACTCAAACGGACTGATACTTTCACAAATGATCCTGCTCCATAATCTTCCAGATATTCATTAGGGTGCAGAATGGAACATATCTGTGACAACTGTGGAGTAAATACTTCAGACATTCATGTTCTCATTTGCAAACCTTGAGGAGCATCTATGCAAAAATCATGACTTCAGAGCTTGTGTAAAGATACCATACACACAAAATGAGTTTTCTAATTTTACAAGCCAATCCATTTTACACTGTAACTTGAATTATGAGAAAAAGTTTATATTTCCAAAATGTGTTATAGTTTTGAGGATATATTAGATTTCAGTGACCACTTGGATTTGCTTAATAGGTGGTATAATAATAGATCAAGAATACAAAAAAGTCAATACATGACATGTAACATTAGCTATCTTATTCATTAACAGGAATTATTTTGATTTACCACCACATATACTGACACTTGTATTTCATATTTAATCAAAGAGTCATTGTCAAAAAGGTGCACTTAAAGTGATACTGCTTCCCCTTACAGTTGGCTGGATAAGAGTTGGAGGAGCAGTTGCCCAAACCTTCAAAAAAAGATTTGAACACTACAAGGTTCTCACTTCCTATTGACACCAGCTATCTGCCTCATTTAAATACTTTATATGGTTTATCTGGTCTTTCTGCATGTTTTTTTATGTTTAAGTTCTGTCTTGGTACTCCAGCTTCCTCCAACAGTCCAAAAACATGACTTTTAGGTTAAATGGTCTTCCTAAATTGTATTTAAGTATGTGTGTGTGTGGGTGTGTGTCCTTTGTTGACCTGTGATGGACTCCTGACCTGTCCAGGTGAGTCCCTTCCTTTCACCCAATGACTGCTGTTGGACACGAGCCCACCAGCAAAATTGCAAGGATAAACCAGAATGGATGGATGGATGGATCTACCCATAATCACTGACCAACTGCAACGTCCTGGTAAACCAAAGCATTGCCATTATGTGATACTGCCACCACCACGTTTCCCGGTGTTTGCTCTGTTCAGTGTTTCTGCCATACAAAGATTGTTGCATTTTCTCAAAAATAAAAGTTTCATTTGGGGTCATATGACCATAGCTCCTTCTTCTTCTGCATATATATTTTGTCCATACTTGACCAGTGGCAAACTGCAACATATATCTATCAACAGAGGCTGTCTTGTTTCCACACTTAAATGCCCTGATTTTCCTAACAGTAAATATCACTAGCTCCTTCAGGGATACACTGGACCTCTTTTCCATTCTCTGAAAGATCAGCACCCTGTCTCTTTGAGTGCGCAGCTGCGTATTGATGCATTTTAGTGTAGTGCTTTTTGTAGTGCCTTATTGTTTCTGAAATCTGAACACAATTTAGAATAATCCCAGGCTGAGATCAGCAGGTGAAGTCAGTCTTAAACCATTAGTTGTCACGTATTATTTGTTTGTCCTTCCAAAACCCCATTTAAACTGTCTGTTCTCTGACCACCCAAATTAAACAGGGAAAAAATACTTCAACGAGAATGTATTTAACAACCCTTGGAAGCTAGCCTCAAGCTATGGGACAGTTTATGGTCTGTGTATGAATGCTCCTTGGTGTGTGTGTAAATGCATGTGTGTACATGCATCTGTCATTGCCTTGCATTAGCTCATGTCTATGTATTATTTATGAGTTCTGTCTGTGTGGTTTAATTATTTTCCTGGGACGTATGACTCATTGAATCTACATGGACCATCAAACAATGGCAAATTCTTATGGTGTTGTCATACTGCAGGCTTTGTCAGCGTCAGCAGTGGAAAGATTACATGTTAAGTCTATGGCTGAGGCCATTGGAGGAGCGTCACAATCTCTGCTGCGCTTTGTGAGCTTTGGCTCCGTCAACTTTTCAAGCTTTTCCTGTGTTTAAAGCTTCAAAACGCATAATGCTAGCAACACAGAAGTTCAGCTAGTTGAACTTTTGGTGGTCCTAACGCTCTTGACGCAGCACGGCAACCTATCGGAGCATCTCACTGTAGTGACGTTGAACGACGGTGACGCTGCCTAGCCAAGCATGATCCGCTAGTGTTTAAAACAGCAGAGAAAGGTCCGCATACAAGCGTTACAAGCTTCAGCTTAAAAATGTATCTTCTGTGTATATGCGTCGAACTATTCGCTTTGTGAGTGTTGCTTGACGCTGACAAAGCTTCCGGTCTGAACGCACCATTAGGCACACATCTTAATAGAGGTTTCAACTCGCTAGGCAACAGACAGCTCATTGATTATCCCTCCAGAGACTCAGCTAGTTGTGCAGAAGAGTCGGTGGAAAAAATGGCAACCACCCGCTCTTCACTTATGAGGGCTCTTCTGCTGTTTGCACTCATGCTTTTGAGGAGATGATTAATACCAAGGTCAATCTATTTGAGAACTGGTCTTTTCATATCATGAGTCACAATTAAAAGCATATCACTGCTCATATGTTTGCTTCACCAGATTTTTGCACCAGCTTTAACAGTTCATTTTTATGTAATCAGAAAAATCAGAGCAAAGGTGGTCCATTTCTTATACTGTTTTGTTGTTGACATTCATGAGAACAAACATAGTCAACCGCTAAATTGACTGGTGGGTATGGGAAGGTAAATGACCACATATAGTGTGTTTCTTTTTTCTTTCGACCATGTTTATGTGTAAGAATGAGAGATGTGTTTTTTTTAACATTATTTTAAAAAACTCTATGTTTAAAAACTATGTGTGTTTCTTTGCAGAGTTTATTCACATTGGCCTGCTGCTTTTGATTTTCATGACTTTAGGGTTCCTTTTTGAGCTCACAAAGTGAGTTTGGCACATTAGCACATCTCTGAAAGGTTTTTTTATTTTTTATGGTATCAGTTAAATAAAATCGGCGAGCCCAAAAAATTGCCTTGAGATATTAAAAAAGTAAATACAATTAATGCATAAGTAACATAATTTACTGTTGGATTTTGGTGCCGTTTTTTATCATTTTCCAAACTCTAAGTAGCAAACAATCAGTTCCTGATGCCATCTTTTACTGATATCTTTGTATGCTCTAGGTATGGTGACTGTATTAAATGACAGATGGAGGTAATCAATGCAATGCACGACTCCTGCTAAGCCCCTCTATCCTATTCCCATGCATTACTGGGCAGTATTCCTCATTGTCTATTCAACTTATCTGGTTCACTGCATGAATAATACTTTCTTTAGCTTGCTGTACCTTCCTCTCTCAGCCTATAGTTCACATTATCTTTCCATCCATTCCCAAATCCTACATCACTCCTTTTGAAGTGTTTCTCCAACAGCATAAGTTTTCTTCCGTCACTCTTAGCTGTGCCTGTAAAAATGGTGATTATTCTACATTCTTAAGCATTTTTTTTCTTCTTTTTTTAAATTTAAACAGTTAAAATAGCAATGCTGGTGTAATATTTCTGGCTTGTGACTTGGTCGTGGAAAATGTGATTTACATCAAGGAACAATTTGTTTTCATCAGTCAGCTGATTAATCTTACTAGCTCTTGGACAGTAGACTAATGTATTTCCCTTTCAGCTGTAGACAAGCTCGTCCATGCCTTATTTCTTCTCTTTCTCCTCCAGGCAAGACTACTGTAATGCACTCCTGTTCAGGGATCCCCGGCAGGAAGCCTACAAAAGCTCCAGTTTTTTTCAAAACAGTGGTATCAGGGTCCTGATTAGGGATGGGTAGCGATATCCGGTGCCCTAAAGTGATATACTCAAACCGAAAAGCAGTTCACATATCGGTGCTTTACTTGACTTCTTTTTTTTTTTTTTACTGAGATGCAAGCACTATGGATTCTGGGCATCCCATCAGGCAAGAGAGATAAGTAAAGGCTAATATGGCTATGTTTTCTGCAAAAAAGTGCTAAACGTGCCAATATTAACAAATTTATATGGGTCGAATAATTTCTAGAATTAACTCGCTTTTTTTAACACAATTAACACATACACAGAATACCGCCCTTTTTATAATTCAACCTGCACCGCATCACTTTTCCTAACCTGCGGAACTACAGATTGTTGTGCAGCAACATGTCTGGGTGTGCTTAAATGAAATGTGAGCATATTATTATGGTATAATGGGGTATGATTATAAGTTCATACATTGTCTGTGGGAATTGTCCTTACCATCTGATTGGGTTGTCAGCTTGCTGTGTACAGTATACATTTATGTTGATGTATTGATGTTGGTTCACTGCATCCCTTCAGTACATTTCTTATAGTGAGTTACCACTTTGTTAAAATCGAAAATTATTCAGTTAAAGTGATGTTTTTGGACTTGAATTTGTGCTAGTTCATTAGTGGAAGTAGCCATGTACATATTCACAATAAGAGCATTCATTTCCTAATTTGATTTAAGTGACGTTTAACACAGACTGGTGATATCCAAATTAGGGCCAGGACTCGATTAACATTTGTAATCTAATTAATTACAGGCTTTGTAATTAATTAATCAAAATTAATCGCATTTTAATTGCACATAAATATTTGACCTGAGAAAAGTGAGAATTTTCTTCACATGGATTTTTAGTATGAATAATGACTGAATACATAAGTTTAAATTATCAAAAAAAAAAAAAAAAATTCTGTCAGAACACCGATAAGAGAATGAATAATGGAGAAAGCGGAAATGTCTCTCAGATAGAACTAGATAAATTAACACGGTGATGACCAGGAAGCTGCAGCACACCACCGTAATTCCTCCTTACAAAGCTGTGGAGGATGAAATCCCTCCTGTGGAATGAGTTCTGAGATTCTCTGGAGGATCCAACTCAGAGGAAATAAAAATGTCCTCTGTAATGCACATTCAGACGCTGGAAGAAGCGCAGTGCAGCTGTGTGCCCCACGTAACACGAGAGCGCACGCACGGGACAGAATAGAATAGACCGTTCTGTCACCAAAACCTTGATGACAGGAAGAAATAGCTGCAGCATAAGTTTTTGACTATAGTGAAAGCTAAATTTCTGTCCATCAGCTGCTGGAGGAATGACAGCACGCGGCTTAGCGGACATTAAACGGGATGTGCTCCTTTCTCTACGCACCGTGGCTGGAAGGTTGCTGTGCATAAATGGGTGCGATTAAAATGCGTTAAAAAATTTTAACGCGTTATTTTTGCGTAATTAATTAATCTTAATTAACGCGTTAAAGTCCAGGCCCTAATCCAAATGTTACGTTTATTCATTTATTTTGGTTAGTTCTACCTTAGTTGTGTTTGGTTATTTTTCATATGAAACTACACACACATTGTGAAGGTGATTGTGGAATTCAAAATAAAAATTCCACTGATGTCTCCAAAATTTTATTTAAAGAAAAAAAGCAATGGCATCTAGATTTGTCCTTTAATTACACTGAAAACTATAGTTTTTTGGTCATTTAGGAATGGTGATTAATTCCCAGCTACCCTGTGATTAATTAGATCACATTTTTTTACCGTTTGACTGCCCTACAAAACTAAAGAATTAAGAGGGTTTTTGGACGAAGTTAGTATATATTCAATTTTTTATGCACTGTTTCGAGCACCATTTAAGCACCGGTAGCTTCTCAAAATACCAGTCGTACCGTTATTGGACAACACCTAAATGGTACTCATCCCTATTCTTGATGAAGGTGCAGAAACACGAGATGATTACCCAAATGGTCCAATATCTTCACTGGCTCCCCGTTCACTTCTGCATAGTATACCAGATCATTTTGCACACCAATCACTATCTGCTCGGTGTGGCCCCTACATACCCCACTCATCTCCACCTGGACCAGGGCATGCAAACAGCCCCACCTGGTCCCACCCAGGACACAGCTCAAAACCATGGGGGACAGAGCTTTTAAAGCTACCACTCCCTGTCTGTGGAACACTCTCCCAGAACATCTCAGAGCCCCCCAGAACAGAATGCTTTTAAGAAGGAACTGAAAACATTTATTTTAGAAAAGCATATTTCTAATAGTCTTTTAACCTTTTTAAGTTGGTTTTAACGTTTGTTGCACTTTGAGATTTGATTTGAAATATATAGTGCGTTATAGATCAAATTAATTATTAGAATGTGTCCACAGTTTTTTGACTGTTTTGTGACTGTGCATGTTTCAATAAATGAAAATTAATTAATAAAGTTTCATACAAAAATGCATCTCAAAGTGCTTAACAGATTAAAATGACCCCACAGAAACGACATTTCCATCCCTGCCCCCAGAAAAAAAACATGATCATGGTTATTGCCCTCTCCCCAACCCAACTAACATGCACGCCGAAACTTAAAAGCAACAGTAAACAAGATCATTAGGCCGATGACAGATGAGCAAGGTCAGGTAAAGAGGAGCCAGCAGATCAACAGCAGCGGCTGAGGCACCGACCGAGGGGGCCCAGAGAAGGGGAAGGCCGGAGACCCCCACCTCCACCCAAACGCTATTTCAGCCCCAAAGCAATGACAGCTGGGCTACATGATGCATAGATTTTTATTTTATTCACTTTCTGGAACCACAGAATTTTTTTTTTCCATCTTTTGGTCTTTTCACTTGCCAGGTTTAATTTATGAATAGGCCTCTAGAAACAATCCATAAGCTTGAAACCTGTTAAGGTTCATTGGGTGAGAATTTAACAAGGTAGAGAGATATGGAACAATGCAAAAACAATGCCAAGTATACAATGAAAACTGGAAATAGGCCAGGCCGTTACCTAACTGGCTAGAAACAATTATCTGGTGATAAGTGTTGTGAAGCTTATTGCAGATATCCTGCATGGTCAGAAGAAGATGAGCTGCAGAGCTTTGCCAGGACCCTGCCAGGGAGTAGAAGGCCAGGCTGCAGAAGCCAAAAAGAGGTAGACAAGCTGACAAAGATGTACAGACACAAAAGAGACAGATAAACAAGAGGAAAGAAGAACACTCACAGGCAGGAAGAACGGTCATACAGAACATTACTTTCAGTCATTGTGTGTACTGAAGGTCAAAATAAATGACAGACACTCCAAACAATACAATACAAAATGTGGTAGTTCCAGATAACATCAAATCCGCACCAAAAACCTGCCCCCTGGTGAAAAGGGAAAAAAAGGAACCCAGTTCCAACAATAAGATAAATGTAACTGTATATATTTTAATCCTTTATAAGAAAATACATACAAATACAATACAAATAACCTGGCCTCAAAAGTCACAGGACCTGAACCTAATCGAGATGATTTGGGTTGAGCTGAACTGCACAGTGAAGGCAAAAGGGCCAACAAGTACTAAGCATCTCTGGGAACTCCTTCAAGACTGTTGGAAAACCATTTCGGGTGACTACCTGTTGAACTCAAGAGAATGCAAAGCATTAATTAGAACAAAGGGTGGCTACTTTGAGGAATCTAAAATATAACATGTATTCAGTTATTGCACCCTTTTTGTTTAAAGGCCCAGTGTGTAACAAGTTTGGCTTTTTATTAATAGAAAATAAGTATTGCTTTCATAAATACATATTTTACTAAGGTCTAATCACAATCGCATTATCATGAAAGCGTTCCTGTGTCTTAAAATATGTTGTTTATAGATACAGAGGGTGCATTGCCCCCCATCTTAGGCTGTCATGTTGCATCACCATCTGGGTTAGGGGGAGAGGTGAATAGAAGAAACGAGCAACAAGCATAGAGGACCATGGATCATAGTTTTCAATTTCAATGGAGGACCATCCATACTCTTTGCCCCGTGAGAGGGAGGAAACCATACCACAGAAAAGAAAAAGAAATAACCGGGAGAAAACCAGAATCTATATCAGTGGAGCATTTACCAGATGGAGACTATTCATGAGGGACACAAACTTAAAGACAGATGTGGAGGTTGCAGGCTTTCTGCTGGACAGGTAAGTTAATTACATGAAACAATGAAGTTTATGTTAGCGTTATATTTGACACAGGACAGGTTAGTCCAGCAAATAATTGATCTTCCTATTAACTTGGACAGTTTACTCCGCAACTTCTGTAGTAGTAATGACGTGTTATAAGGGCAAGAAGCCAGAGAACGCTGCTCAGTTGCTTGCATTCACTGAGCGCTCTACCACTTACCACTACTTGGAGGTAATTCTTACACACAAGGGCGTTAAGTACATACAGTAATTCCATACATTATTTGTTCATTCATAGTTTTGATGCCCTTTATTGAGAATCCACAATCTAGTCATGAAAAGAAAGGAAACTTATTGAATGATAAGGTGTGTCCTAACTTTGGGTCTGTACTGTACGTTATAAATGTGTGTGTGTGTGTGTGTTTAATGACTACCAGGTGATTGGTTATGTGCATTAAGCCACCCTAAAAAGATAAGTTGTGAGTTGTGATTCGAAAGAGAGGAGAGAGTCAACGTTACGTATATCAGGAGGGAGAGTTTTCAAGAGCTTTGAGGCAGAGTAACTGAAAGCTCCCAAGGTACTGAGACGGGTATGGGGAACAGACAGGAGAAGGGAGGATGAAGATCTGAGTGAATGGGAGGGAACATCAATATGTTGAAGATTGGACAGACATGAAGGAGCCAGATTATGGATGGCCTTGAAGGTATATAACAGGAACTTGTA
Organism: Apricaphanius iberus; assembly: GCA_028564705.1. Lineage (NCBI taxonomy): Eukaryota > Metazoa > Chordata > Actinopteri > Cyprinodontiformes > Aphaniidae > Apricaphanius > Apricaphanius iberus. Next base: position 449,562 of record JAPXFQ010001262.1, read on the forward strand.
ATGAATTCTGAATTTGATGGGGAGCGCGTGAAGCTGTTGAAGAACAGGTGAGATGTGAGTAAATATGGGCGTTTTGGTAATTGAAGTGATAAGAGACCTACAAGGGGTACTTGTTAAAACTCGAGCGGCAGAGTTTTGAACAAATTACAGTTTGTTCATAGCAGACTTATTATGACAGTTAAAAAATGAGTTAAAATTGTCAAGACTTGTTGATATAAATACAAACAACACTTCCAGATTTATGAGACTGGATTTGAGGACCTAAGAGAGCCAAGGTGCTGTTTAATTAGTGGGATTTTATGGTGTGTATAAGGAGTATTAGCACAGTGTAGCAGTCAGAGTCTGCTGCTATCATCACATCATTAGTGACTTTGATAAAATATGTCTCAATGGAGTGTAATTTAGCCTGACAAGTATCAAACAAGTTCCGTTGCTCCATAAAAAATGTCAGCTGGCATGCCACTTTTTTTTTTTTTTAATAAATGGAAGTTTAGATATGGACTTATAGTTTTTTAGTTCTGAGAGATCAATATTGTGCTTTTAAGGATCGGGTTTACCGCTTGTAAACTGACCGGGGTCGCACCAAAAGCAGGAAGCGGACTATTGTACAGGGCATCTGGGCTATATACAATCTAAACAACCACTAATGCTGGAGAGTTAAATGCTGGATCTTGCACATACCTTGCTCAACGTTTGCATAAAGACAACATTTGTGCTGGAAGTTGTATTCAGATGGTCCGCCCCGTAGCACACCGCCTCACATGGAGCCATCTGAGCCATCTTGTATAAAAAACAACATTCTCCATAGTCCTCTACCTCATTCTATCTTCATCCTGAGTTACTGCTGCAGTATTCATCTTCTATAACTGCTACAGTTTGCTGCTCCTCCATGTTTGTTTACATTTCACTGTACTTCCGTGGCACAAGGAAGCACAGCTCTAAAATAGCGCCACCACACGCAGAAAGGGAAAATTTTTGCTCAAAGCTTTGGACTTTCTGATAATAAAAAGCCAGTGTGAATGCAAACCGCACCATCTTAAAGCAGCAATAATGTTGCAATTATTGTCCCCAGTCGAACCGTGTCTACTGGACTATCAGGTGCGAATGCAGCACTAATTCTAATTCACTAATTCTAGGACTCTTAGGGTGACTGTGGCTCAGTAGTTGGCTTGCAATCAGAGGGTCTTGGCTCGATTCCAACTTCCTCTAGTCTCATGTCGATGTGCCCCTGGGCAAAGCACTTATCCCCAAAAAATTCTACATCGTCCTACCGAGCTATGTTGGCTATCGGTGTATGAATGTGAGTGTGAATGGCTGTATGTGGCTTCAACCTAAAGTGCTTTGAGTGGTCAGTATGACTAGAAAAGCACTATATAAGTTCAGTCCATACGGTCCATTTATTTCTCAGTTTAGAGACAGGAGTGGATGCTGACTTTTGGTTGTGTGTTAGTGTGTTTGCGAAGCTCTACAAGTCTGAAAATGTGGCTTCACAATTATGCCTTCTCACCGGCTGCTCTGCAATGTCCTTTTTGTACAAAATGTTGACAGTAAGGTCCTTGGTGTGCCTAAAGTTGTGCACATTTTCCTGCCACATTTCTTTCTATAAATCCCAAACTTGCCATAGAGGCTTACACAATTTTCAGAGCTCATTTTAGGCGTACGCAAGCTTTATAAATGGGACCCAAGATCATTTTTGACTTCCTTGAAGGTTTGCTTTTTTGTTCAAATGGCTGGATACTATGCAATCAATAATTTATGTTATACAAGTGAAACCTGAAAAAAAGGGGACTATTTTGCATACGTTCAGTAACTCAACTTAAAAGGTGAAACTAATATTTGATATCGACTCATTACATGCAAAGTGAGATATTTCAAGCCTCTACTTATCATCTTGATGATTATTGCTTACAGTTTGTAAAAACGCCAAATTTAACATTTCAGGAAATTTTAATATCACATGAAAAACCAGGATTTTATATAGAGAACTGTTGGATATTTGTATGCATATGTACTCATAATGTGCTTTGATACAGCACTTTGGGAACATCCAAAATTATTTGGCAATTACCTTTTGAGTCTGTCTGTCCTTAAGGAGGGTGTTGATGATGGTTCAGCAGTCTTTCCCATGATTTGGATTCCAGCTGAGTCAGACTGAGAGTCCATTTACAGTAAATGTTCAGAAACAGCTCTATTGTAGTCTGTCAGGCCACAACATTTTTTTTGAATAAAAGACAGTAAAGATAGCGCTAAATGCAGTATTGTCTCATGAGATTATGTATAATGTTTTGGCTGTACTGGATGGTCATCATAACACAAATGAGGGGCATACTGATTGGTGGGAGGAACGAGGGCGGTTGACACCGTAGCCTCCGCTTCAGCGTCTCACTCCAAAGTAACAGCATGGCTCAAATTATGGTTGAACCCGACCTGGCCACAACCTCTGAAATTAAATGCATTCAATGCATCTTTCCAAGTTTCGCAGAACTGCTGCCTTCGGTCCTAAGCGTCTGTTCCTTCCTGGCGATCCACTCCTTCTGTTGCTCCCCTTGTGGAGCTTCTCACTGGCTCCATATTATCCTAACCTGGCAGTCCACCCGCAAGTAACCTCTTCTGTTGGAAGGATTAAAAGGAAAGAACAGGTTCACCGGGATCCAGTTCCGCATCAGTAATCTACCGATTACGGACACATCTACCCTCCCCAAAGGCTTGCTCTACGACTCACCAAGTAAGTTCTCCCAGCTGATCTGCACCTTTAAATTCTCTGTGTTCCCCAAATTACCTCTGCCTCTCAGGCTCTAGTGACAGATCCCTCCTTGCTCGTTTTCCCTGGGTTGAAAGAAAGCCCAGTGTGAATTCCCAGTGTTCTCCCTGGTCCTGGGAAAGCACGTTTGTTTCCCCCTGTGAGGAAAAAAAGAAAGAAACTTTGATTCACGTACTTGGTCGTTGTTGGTGCTAGGTAATAGTGAGAGGGATATCACATTAGTGGACCAATCAGTCCACAGGTGGGCATTTTGGGTCGCTTCGGAACGCACTCGGACCAAGACAAAGGTAGTCCAAAAAAAAAGAGTCAACTGGGGTCGGTTCGGAACAGACACAGATAATGGAAAAATGCCAGAACCTTTCCAAAGCATCCCATTCCATAACGTACTAGCCCTAGTGGAAAAGAGGCATACATTTCAGTTCCTCGTATTCCCCTGTTTTTCCCTCCTGCTGCCTTTTTGGATTTATTATTATTTATTTATTATTACGAGCATGCCTCGCTCTAAACACTTCTCCGCATTTGGGTCCTCCTTTGAACGCCACATGACATTTTAGTTTCCATTTTTTTAATAAATGACTGGTTATTTTTTTACATAGACTTAAACATACAGTGTCATGCTTAAAATAGGATGGGCATTAGCCCTACCACCTTTATTAGTTTGAAAGTCCTTATTGTAGGCATCCTAAATGGGGCATAATATTATTGGTTAAATGTCTTTTGGTTTTTTGTTTAAGTTTTCCCTATTGCATCTTTTACTGAAATTTGGGTCCTTGGTAAATAATAGAGTCTTTAATGGTAAAGCATATTCGCCTCAGAATACATGGCAAATGTACATTTATTTAGTTACTCTTTTCATATGTAAAATTAGGTTAGGGTTTTGATATACATTAAATTACATAAATTAAAGCTGGGAAGAAAGAAGTCACTTGACACAACATCCATGAACATATATTTTATTATGTTTAATTTTCCCAAGAACAGTAAAAAAAAAATAAGTATTACGTTTTGGTCTCAGAGCTGCACTGTGGGGCAGTTGGTAACACTGTTGTTTCAGAAAGAAAGTCCTGGGTGTTTCTCAAAGTCAAGGTGCAGTAGGGGAGGTAGGAAAGGCGCCTTGCTTATGAAGACAATCAATATATAAGCCCGATAGCTACCATTAGCTGACATATAATTGAAATGAAAACAATAAGTTGCTGCCAGCTCCTGATACGCTATAATTTTTGAAAATGCAGCACTGTATTCTGTGAAATTTTTGACTGAGAGAAGGCATGCAGGCATCTCCCATGTATTCTTAGTAAGTTAGTTAAATTGCAGACAAATGGAGGACAGATGCCTTGGTAGCACATGAACATTTGAACACGCCTTGTCAGTCTCTGATGACATATCTCCTAGACAAGCGGGGCAGGACCAAGGCATCAAGGCAAAGTTCCTTAGGATGGAGAAACACCCCTGGGTTCGAATCTCGCCTGGGGTCTTTCTTGAGAAAGTTTGCATGTTGTTCCTGTGCATGCGCGGGTTCCTTCTGGCTTCTTCACACAGTCCAAAAACATGACTATTAGGTTAATAGTTTTTTTGTTTTGTTTTTTAACTGGCCTTAGGTATGAGCGTCTGTGTGCATAACTGTTTGTCCTGTGTGTCTCTGTTGCTGTGATGGACTGGTTACCTGTCTAGGGTGTATATCATCTCTCACCCGATGATTGCTGGAGATAGGCCCCAGCCTTCCTGCTCCCTGTAACCCTGCATAGGATAGATGGTATACAGATAATGGATTGAGTTTGGTCTCCAAATTGTAGATTTACTGTCATGTACAAATGATACACAAATTTTAATTCACAGTCAGTGGAGAAATTAATTCAAAGAAATGTATGGTTCCTCCTCTGGAATTATATTTTGTGTGATTTAGTGTTTTTAATTTATCATGATAGAGTGTATTTACAAATGGAAATTATAAATTAGATAATTGATGATCCATAAAATCAAGGTCTGAATCAAGCCCAACCTTTAAAATGGAGGAGTAGGCCCCCTCTGCCCTACCCCGATCCCCCGCGGCCCTTATATATGTATGTGTTATATATACGCCTCCTATATATGTGTGTATAGATAGAGTACCGATCGATCGATAGTATATCTATCTGATTTTCATCAGTCTGGTTTTCATAGGCACCACAGTACGGAGACAGCCCTTGTCAAAGTTCTCAATGACATCTGTACAAATACTGACCATGGAAATACCAAGTACTGGTACTATTGGACCTCAGTGCGGCGTTTGACACAGTTGATCATGATATATTACTGGAACATCTAGAGAGCTGTGTCAGACTCTCTGGTACGACACTCTACTGGTTCAAATACTACTTCAAGAACAGGAATTTATTTGTGTCCATTAGCCAATTGTCATCACAAAACGCAGAAATCACATGCAGGGTCCCCTAAGGCTCTAACCTATGGCCCCTCTTATTTAACATTTACATGCTCCCATTAAACCAGATTATAACAACAAATAATATCAACTATCACAACTATGCTGATGACACTCAACTTTTTATCTCAATGTCACCAGGTGATGTTGAACCCGTCCAAATCCTTAATAAATGCTTTGAGCAAATTAACAGTTGGATGTCCCATAATTTCCTCCAACTGGACAAAAGATAACTGAAGTACTTATCTTCAGAACCAAAAAAGATCGATTATATATCCGTACACAACTTCAGTTGGTCCAACTAGAAAATACAAACCAGGCCAGAAATCTAGGTGTAATAATGGACTCAGACCTGATCCTCCAGGGTCACATAAAGGCAATAACAAGGTCAGCTTTCTATCACCTGAGGAAAATTTCTAGGATTAAAGGAATGATGACACAAGGAGACCTAGAAAAACTCATCCATACATTTATCTTTAGACGCATTGATTACTGTAACAGCATCTTCACAGGTCTGTCTAAGAAATCAATCAGACTGCTTCAGCTGATCCAGAACGCTGCTTCTCGTGTTCTCACTAGAACCAGGAAAGTAGAACATATCACTCCAGTTCTAAAGTCCTTACACTGGCTCTCTGTAGCTCAGAGAAAAGACTTCAATGTGCTTTTATTAGTCTATAAATCATTGAATGGGTTAACACTAGAGTACATTACAGATCTGTTAAAAACCATCCAGATCACTCAGGTCCTCCAGCTCTAATCTACTAATCGTCCCTAGAACCAGAACCAAGCATGGAGAAGCAGCTTTTAATTTCTATGCTCCCCACATCTGAAACAAACTGCCGGACGAATGCAAAACTGCAGAGACACTGAACTCTTTTAAATCTAAAATAAAAACGGCCCTATTTAGACATGCTTATGAGTAAATGTTTTTATTCTAAATTGTTATTTTTATAAAACACGATTGTTTATTTTATACATGTTAGTTTATGCTTACATTTCTATAATCATGTAAAGCACCTTGAATTGCCTTGTGTTGAAAGTGTGCTATACAAATAAAATTGCCTTGCCTATTTATCTATCATAGATACATATATATGCAGAAAATTGAAAATATATTATCAAAGCCAACATATCTATTTTATTTGTTTATTGAACACCATAAAACATATAACAAAGTAGTGAATACCACCGTCAACTTTGCATAAACATCAAACAGTGATGACAGCGGAAACAAAGAACAGCAGCTAACAGGTCAGTGCAAGGACCAGGGTTATAATAGTTTTACATTTTTTTAGTAGTTTCAGTTTTTATTTAGTTTTGACTTAAGATTTTAAATTCTATTTTAGTTTTAAATAGTTTTTACCATTTGTTAGGTTTTTTAGTTTTTTGAAAATGCTTAGTTTCAGTTTAGTTTTTATTAGTTTTAGTTTTAGTCTTTTCGTTAAACAAGTTGTGTAACTGGGCAAGACCAAAAAAAGAAAAAGAAAAGAAAAGAAATTTATAACAAAATCTCAGAAAATTATTATGCTTTTTAAAAAATATATTGACAGGTGTCAGATTAACAACCATACACATTAGGCAGGTATAAAATATGTATGGCAGAGTAACGTTCAAAGTTCTGTAAACACAATAACATCTGTACATTAGAAAGCCCAACAATTAATGCAAGTTCTACAATTCTATAAAAACACTGACAGTGAGTAGCGACAAAACAAAAGCTAAGCCATCATGAGTACTATGATGCTTTGATCAGTTTGCACATTTGCGCTTCTCTCATCCTTTGCTGACATGACGCTAGGCGGTCCACAGCAACACAGACGATTTGATTTACATGTTGGGATAATGCAGCACAGCCAGTAAAAACCACCAACGACCAGAAACTAGAGAAGGATTATTATCTAGCAACACAGCAGATACACACACACAACCTACAGCTCCGGTGTAACACCGGCTCCCATTGCTATTGTTTACAGTTTGTAGTCACAGTGTTAGTTAGCTTATCTGCTAGCCATAGCTGACCTGTTCTGTAGTTTTTGCTGCAGACTGTTTAATCACCGTTTCAATCACTTCTGCCGATAGTTTGTAATCCAAAAACGTGTTTTATGTGCCTTGAAAGTGTGCAAGTCGATGGGATTGTATCCAACTTTCCCGTTCTGTGGTTTTTATCAAAGTGATTTGTGCAACCATCCATCCATCCATCTTCCTCCGCTTATCCGGGGTCGGGTCGCGGGGGCAGTAGCCTAAGCAAGGAGACCCAGACTTGCCTCTCCCCGGCCACTTGGGCCAGCTCCTCGGGAGGAATCCCGAGGCGTTCCCAGGCCAGCTGGGAGACATAATCTCTCCAACGGGTCCTGGGTCTTCCCCTGGGTCTCCTCCCGGTGGGACATGCCCGGAACACCTCACCAGGGAGGCGTCCAGGAGGCATCCTGACTAGATGCCCGAGCCACCTCAACTGGCTCCTCTCGATGTGGAGGAGCAGCGGCTCTACTCTGAGCTCCCTCCGGATGACCGAGCTTCTCACCCTATCTCTAAGGGAGAGCCCAGCCACCCTACGGAGGAAACTCATTTCAGCCGCCTGTATCCGCGATCTCGTTCTTTCGGTCACCACCCAGCGTTCGTGACCATAGATGAGGGTAGGAACGTAGATCGACCGGTAAATCGAGAGCTTCGCCTTTCGACTCAGCTCTCTCTTCACCACGACAGACCGGTACACCAATCCGTCCATCGATCTCCCGCTCCATTTTTCCCTCATTCGTGAACAAGACCCCCAGATACCTAAACTCCTCCACTTGAGGAAGGACCTCATCCCCAACCCGAAGAGAGCACCCTACCCTTTTCCGACTCAAGACCATGGTCTCGGATTTGGAGGTGCTGATCCTCATCCCAGCCGCTTCACACTCGGCTGCGAACCGCTCCAACGAGAGCTGTAGATCACGTTCAGACGAAGCCAACAAGACCACATCATCTGCGAAAAGCAGAGACCCGATCCTGAGGTCACCAAAACGGATCCCCTCAACACCTTGGCTGCACCTAGAAATCCTGTCCATAAACGTTATGAACAGGATCGGTGATAAAGGGCAACCTTGGCGGAGTCCAACTCTCACTGGAAACGAGTCCGACTTACTGCCGGCAATGCGAACCAGACTCTGACACCGGTCATATAGGGACCTAACAGCCCGTATCAGAGGGCCTGGTACCCCATACTCCCGGAGTACCCCCCACAGGACACCCCGAGGGACACGGTCGAACGCCTTCTCCAAGTCCACAAAGCACATGTAGACTGGTTGGGCGAACTCCCACGCACCCTCCAGGACCCTGCCGAGGGTGTAGAGCTGGTCCAGTGTTCCACGGCCAGGACGAAAACCGCATTGTTCCTCCTGGATCCGAGGTTCGACTATCCGTCGTACCCTCCTCTCCAGAACCCCTGAATAGACCTTACCAGGGAGGCTCAGAAGTGTGATCCCCCTGTAGTTGGAACACACTCTGTGGTCCCCCTTTTTAAAGAGGGGGACCACCACCCCGGTCTGCCAATCCAAGGGAACTGCCCCCGATGTCCACGCAATATTGCAGAGCCGCGTCAACCAACACAGCCCTACAACATCCAGAGCCTTGAGGAACTCCGGCCGAATCTCATCCACCCCCGGAGCCTTACCACCGAGGAGCTTTTTAACAACCTCGGCGACTTCAGCCCCAGAGATTGGAGAGTCCGTCCCAGAGTCCCCAGACTCTGCTTCCAAACAGGAAGGCGTGTCGGTGGGATTGAGGAGGTCTTCGAAGTATTCCATCCACCGACCCAAAACGTCCCGCGTTGAGGTCAGCAGCACACCGCCCCCACTGTAAACAGTGTTGGCGGCAGACCGCTTCCCCCCCCTGAGACGCCGGATGGTGGACCAGAATCGCTTCGAAGCCATACGGAAGTCGTTCTCCATGGTCTCTCCAAACTCCTCCCACGCCCGAGTTTTTGCCTCAGCGACCATCCGAGCCGCACTCCGCTTGGCCTGCCGGTACCTATCAGCTGCTTCCGGAGTCCCACAGGCCAAGAAGGCCCGATAGGACTCCTTCTTCAGCTTGACAGCATCCCTCACCGCCGGTGTCCACCAGCGGGTTCGAGGGTTGCCGCCACGACAGGCACCAACTACCTTGCGGCCACAACTACGGTCAGCCGCTTCGACAATGGAGGCACGGAACATGGCCCATTCGGACTCAATGTCCCCCGCCTCCCCCGGGACGTGTTTGAAGTCCTGTCGGAGGTGAGAGTTGAAACCCCTTCTGACAGGAGACTCCGCCAGACGTTCCCAGCAGACCCTCACAACACGTTTGGGCCTACCAGGTCTGTCCGGCGTCTTCCCCCACCACCGGAGCCTACTCACCACCAGGTAGTGGTCGGTGGATAGCTCTGCCCCTCTCTTCACCCGAGTGTCCAAAACATGCGGCCGCAGGTCAGATGAAACGACAACCAGTGCAACCAAAAAGACGCAACTCAGATGATCGCATCTGTTTCTGGTGACAGCGCGGAGAAGGCAGGGAGCGACATAGAAATAATTCTTCTAGATATGAGACACATTATGAAACGAAAACTAAGCACATTTTCCCAATAAATTTAGTTTGTTTTAGTTATTTTTGTGAACATTCATTTCGTATTGTTTCAAATTTTGTTTATTTTTATTTCAATTAACGAATATGTTTTTTACTTCTAGTTTACGTTAATTCGTCCGTTTTCGTTAACGATAACCCTGGCAAGGACGTTCTCTTTAAATAACAGAGTTTAGGTTATGCATCACACACACTCCTTCTCCAGCGCTCCTATTTGCTGCACCTCCTAACCTGCGGTTCCCCACTGCGCGGTATGCTCCATGCTTGCAGGTGCTGCATCCTCCTCTCTGCCCGGTGTGTCAGTGAGCGAGCTATGTCCATTTTCTTTAACTGACTTAAAGAATTCTGTCAGCTTAGGAATTTTACTTTCTTATTTCTTTGTCTCAAAGCTTGTTTTCACAAATCGCTTTCCTTTTCTGAGCACCACTCTCAAATTTCTTCCCCGACATTTTTCCATGTTTCTTTACATCTAGATGACCACGCACTGACATCGTAGGTGTGCTCAGGGTGCAATGGGAACTTTAGAGGCCACATGGGTGAAGTAGGTCACTTGTGATTTGGACCAATCAGCAGCATTAAATTAGCATTTAAGATGATTGACAGAAAACCTGACAAGTTATAAAACAATGTTTTTTTTGTTTTGTTTTTTTACCTGAAATGATAGGCCCCCTGAGCGTCATAGGCCCCTGTGCACCGCCCCGGTTGGCCCGTGCATTAAGGCGGCCTTTGTTCCAGACGTGCTGACCGCACAGTGAGTTATGATGCGTCTTTGGGAGAAAAATGGAAATATCCATATAACAAGTTTATGTCAATTACTGTGTTAAAAACTATTATTTTAATTACTATTAGGTTATCATGTGTGTGAATGATATTTTTCGTTTGTCAGAACTAAACTTATGTTGAATGTAATGGTGCCAAATTAAGACATGCCTTTCAAAGGCAGGAAAAAAATAGACAATAAAATAAGCAGCACACATAGTTTGATATTCAGTGAATCACACTGCACTTGGAGCGCCTAATTATTTGCCTGTTTTCATCCCAATATGTTGTGTCTTTTGACAAAAATGCAGAAATTTCCTATTCAGAATGGGGAAAACTGCTAAATGGAATGCATGCATCTTGCTTTAGCAGGCACAATGCTCTCTGTACCATGTTAGGAAATCAGCTGCAGCCTTTTTGCTATGTTTTGCGGTTTGCACTGGTTTAAACAAGCGCAAACTATTGATAAATCAGGCCCTCACTGTATTTGCAAAAAAGAAATTAAATTCTGGCTGTTCTCCCAGCAGCAGTGCAAAAGACATTCCAATACATAAAATTAAGAATAAGAATATCCAAAATTGAAAAATATAAAAACTAAAAACAAGTTTAAGAAATAATAAAAATATCAATAAGCACTTCGGCTCATTGATAGTTTTATTATGTAGTTCAAAAACCAGTAGTGTAAAAGTAGCATGGCGAGAGTATGTACAACCATTTGAAATACAGATAATTAAAACTAGGTGCGTAATTTAGTAAAAGTTCAAAAATATGGGGGTGGGGATCGTTGAGTGGTTTAGTCTAATTTGTAATTCATATGATCCGGCATAAGTAACTGTTTGTGAGCCTGGCGGTGTGTGATCTGATTGACCTGTAGCAGAGTCTTGAGGAGAGCAGGTCAAACAGGTGATGGATGGGGTGGGTCGGGTGTTCCATAATTGTCTACCTTTTAGGCAGCAGGATCAGGAGAGGACTTCTATTGGGAAGAGGAGACAGCCAATCATTTTCTGGGCTGTGTTTATGTCCCTCTGAAACAGCCTTCCTGTTCTCCACCGTGGAGCCTTAATACAAGATGCTAAGCGAGTATTTGAAGGTACTCTCCACTGAGCAGTGGTAAAAGGTGTGGTAATTCTGCATAAGGTTTAAACTTTTATCATTCAGAAGGTAAAAGACTGTTTATAAAGTTTGCATGGTTAAGGGTCTGACACTATTGTTTATGCAGAAAAGCTTTTAAGTCATAAAACTCTGGGGTGAGTTTTTATTGCAAGCTGTAAAAGCAAGGATGTTTAGATAAGAAACTGGGAGAAAAGTTTTTAGAGAAGCAGATAGCCATTTAACCATAAATTTTTATAATGAACCTTTGACCCAGAACAGAGACGACTCATTTTCTGACTCCAGGATTTTCTGACAGCAAATCATTGCTCAGACATTGTTTGGAAATGATCGGATTGGAGTAAGATTTCGAGGAGAAGGAACGCCTACAACCCTGGCTGGCCCGGTTGTCTATAAAGCTGTGAAATAAAGATCAGTTAATTGTTCAGATTTCTTTAAGTCTGGACCACAGAGAAACTAGGGCAACTTTCTCTGTAAACTGCAATTTGTTAATCTGTTCAAAATAAATGTTAAACTGGAAATTGGCTCCATTTTGTCTCTGCTTGAACATACATTGAATTACTTATGATAATTATTTAATTCAACAACAAAATTGGTGACCTCGGCGTGTGCAGGGTTTTGGACCAAAATCCAGTTATTTTTTTTAAGTTAATTAACGGACATGTATTTGCTCTATTGACAATCTGCGCAGAGTTGCGTAGTTTTTTAATTCTATTGATTGGTTAATCTAACATTGGGTAATGTTGTCATGCAAGTTAAATATGTTTTTTGTTTTTGTTTTGAGCAGATTGACTGTTGAAAGCCCGTGGTTGAAGCGGCTCCATTGTATGTGTCTCTCTTCTGAGCAGGACTGCGACCTGCTTTGCGCTCCGCAGAGAAACACCGGTGCATGCTGGGTGATGGAGTTTGTTACTCTGTAGGACAATGGAGCAGATGGACCGGATGGTGCGGTCCCTTCAACGACTCAAATCGGAGCCACAAGTGCGGATCGGGGCCCGAGAATTGGCCTTCTCAACTCCGGACAGGACGCTGTCGGAGAGAATCTTCAAAGCTGGCAAACGAAAAAAGATTTTTGGGGTGCCTGGGACGCACTCGGTTGAATCTGGAACGGATTACTTTGGAGAGGCTTGCGCTTCCTCAAGCGCGCGCGTGGGCACCGCGAATTGAGTAGTGAAATGGTCCGGCAGTGTTTTTTTAGTGAGCTCCGACGAGGTTAGTGTTTTAAATTCTGCTTGTACAAGGGTGTCTATGTGTGTGTGTGGGATGTTTTTTACGCAGGCGCTTGGCGAGAAGTGCTGGTGATGTTGCGTTTTGTGTTAAAATGTTATAGTATAAATAATGAACTCGAGTATAATAAATAAATTAACATAGATAAATAAATATATAACTGAATATGATGGATAACTGAAATTAAATATCTAATAGAATTAGTTGTGAACATTTACGACAGGCCATCAGAGCGGCCGCCCTAAGCTAGGAGCTAATACTGTCTGAGTTGTTTACTTGATAGCACGGCTAACATACGATAGCTGTGCCTATATGTTTTGATAAATAAATTAGTGGTAGTAGGCGGTTTTCTGCCATCTGTTCGAGTCTTTTGAGGGGTTTTCTGGAAGCCGGCGCCAGGAAATTTCTCAAAGCGGACTACGAAACTTGTAACAGACTGGTCTGAAACCTCCGCGATAAAATAATTAATTAGGTCTAAAAGCCACCGCTTATAATGTTGTGTTTTTTTTTGTTAATGGTTTTGGGCTGTAACGGACGTAGTTGAGTCGGTGTTTGCTGTGCGGGACGGCTAAAATTGGAAAAATATGTTTCAGTCCGCGTGGACGAACAGGAGGATGTTTTGTTCGTGCCGAATTAAAGTTTGGTACAGTGGTATAAATTGTGCGGATTAAGTCCTGGTATTGCGGTAAGTCATCTTCTAAAGTGTTTGTTGTGATTTTTTGGAGTGTTTTCGCCGTACGTTTTGTACTGTTTTAGCTTTCGTTTCACAGAGAACTCTAACGGTAGCACGTTGCTATAGGCTGTTGTGCTAAGTTAGCGGTGGTGGCTAACTGCATGTTCTATGTGTTGCGAGCTAAAAGTGGATTTTGGATAGAAAGTGATTACAGACTCCTGCAGACGATTGTCTTGTTAAGACTTAAACGAATTTGGATTTTGTTAAATTTTTCTGGTTAATTAGGATGTAAAACGGCCAAATTTATTTGGGATAATTATGCATGTTACAATTAAACGTAAATGACTAAGAACAGTTACTCATGAGTCGATTCTGACTTGGTGTAGTTTTAATTTTTGATTTCATCTTTAAAATTAAAAAGAGGGAGTTTATAGTCAAAATAAAAGATGCATTTTTGAATCTTTAAATAGGTGGATTTTTTGCTTTTTTGATTGATTTAAGCAGGAGTTGTTAAGTTGGCCTAAATAAAGATAAAGCTATAAGTAGTAATTATAAGCATTTAACGAAAAGCAAACGGTATTAATTGGAAAGCAACAAACTGGTTTAAATTATTTTAATAAGCACCGTGTTGAATGGTACAGAAAATGAGTCTGATTTAAATAAGTATCATTTATGCTAAAATTATGTTTGGCTTATTTCTGATGGCTCTATAGACTTTAGAAATATAGCTTGGTCTCTGAATGAATGACCTAAAGGAGACTGGTGTTAAATTATTTACACAATTGAACATTCTTAAGGATTTTATGGACAAAAATGCTTATTGGAGTTATCAAAATTCAACTGGGGCTCAAGAAATAACCCAGCACATTTCAATTCCGTTATAAATTGAATGTTTTTACCATGCAAAACAACACTTATCATAGTGATAGTTTATAAACTAGTGGGATTTGAATATTTGGTTTTAAAAAAGAAAACATTAAAACACAGAGTCATCTTTTAGTAATCAGTTTGTTTTTTAACAGACTGGGGATAAATTTGGAATTGGTCTAAGGATTGAAAGTAACAATTAAAGTCTTTGGTAGATTTATTTAAGAACAAATAATGAATATCACAGTGACCGAAATGATGGTTTAATTTGAAAGTAAGAAGTAAATTCTAAATTCATTTATTCTGATCGTGTAGAAGCAAAATGTGATTGGACCAGCTACATTGAAATAATTTTTACCATATATTTGAATGCACATTTTGTTTTGACAAATAAGAATCGGTTTTGGTTTTGAAATTTAAGATTAATCTTTCAGATGTTCTTCAGCTAGTTTATTGATGCTGAGAGTAAATTTACAGGTCCTAAAACATTTTGGAATAGATCTGATCCTAGAATAATGACATAATATATCATTTGATTAGTGGGGACTCTGTAACTGACAATTTATTTAGATTTTTGATTTTATTTTCTTTATTTTTTCTTATTTTTTATTTTTTGTTTTTTCCTCTTTCTCTCTCAAAATTTATATATTTGGTTCGATTTGGATTATGACCCAGATTTTTGAACTGCGGTCTGTTTATTAATTAGAACTTTGGAAAATGTTAATTTGGGAAGCTGGATTAAAGAAAACGTGATTCAGTGGTAATGTATTTAACATCTCTAGAAGCTTCAATTTAATTTGGTGTTTATCATTGGAGAAAATAAAATAAAAAAGAAGCCTGAGAGGAAAAGAGGGATACTGAAAAGAAAAATGCTGGTTTTTATTTTTTATTTTATTGCAACTAGTTTTTGTTTAGAGAAATCTCATCTCTTGAACCTCTTTTATTGAATTGTTTTGTTTTGTTTTGTTTGACTGCTGAGGGGAATTAGACTATTGTGTATCCTACGAAAATTGAAGAGGAGTTTTAGTTGCAAAAATCACTTTGACTATGTTCAGTTCCCTTCACAGAATCGGACAGATGTTTTTGAAGTATGAAAAGTTTTCATTGTTTACAATCAAGAGTATTTGGGCAACTGAGCACATTTGGGTTTGTTTAAAGAGGAATCATATAAGCAAAAGTACTTTGAATGGATATTGGATTGTGTTAAAAAAAATATATATAATTTAGGTTTGGCAAATATTTATAGGGAAGTTGTTTTGTCGGTGATTTAAATCTTGGATTTTTCTTTAGAAATATAGATAGACTTTGAAGTATAGCAAACTGAAGACTGTTTTTGTAAACTATGTTGTGTTATCAGTCAGTATTGTTCTCTGGTTTTGTTTTAAACATTTGATGTTTTTAACCTTTTTCAACATCAACAACAGTTATCTCAATGTAAGTAGCATACTTATATTAGCAGAAATTATTAATTGATTAAAGGGACAGAGTCGGGGAAAAGTGGTGTTAAGTCTGATTACAAAGGGGTTTAGTTCAATATGAGCTATTCGTCTCAACCTCAGTGAAGCGAAACCAGGAGAGCCACTTTTCCATAGCGACTTTTAAAAAAAAGGGGATAGAACCTTTGCAGATGGTTATTGCCTTTATTTTTGTTATTGCAATGTTTTAGTGGTGTATTAGCAATATCTAACAGAAAAATCCAGCCTTTTTGTTTGTTTCTTTTTTGATTTAATTTTGTTTTTCTAAGAACTAAGTGCGTTGATGAGATATTGCGATGCTCCATCTTTATAAATGTTTAATTTACACATGAGATGAAAGAGACATTTATCAAATTGAAAAAATTGAGAAAGGCATTGCATTGATGAAATATAGAATATAAATTGGATGAAAAATGAAGGAATAATTAATTAAAATACGCAGGGGAAGTATTAGAACAACAGTTTAATTAGACGTATAAGGATTGATTATTATTCCTGGTGGAGAGAGCAAACCTGTTGATTGGTATATTTTTACCAGAATTAATATTGAAGAAATTATTACTAGTATAACTGATTGAAGTAAAATTAAAATAGAGCCCACATAGGCAGTCTGAGTGTGGAAGATATTTAAATTCAGCATTCGAGGAAGGAGACTAATGAATATGAAAATAAAATGTTTGAATGTAACTTGATTTGAATAAGCTGAGAGGATCGACTGTCTGTTTTTTTTTTTTTTTCTTCTTACTCTAATTATATATTTTTTCTCTTTTTCTCATCCTGCAACAGAAAAACCCCTCAGATAAACATTCTTGAGATGGAATTTATGATCCTGGGGAGATGAGATGGGTGGGGGTGCGTGGGCTGATGACGGATAGTGCCAGGCGCCCGCCGTAACGGCCACAGAGAGAAACATCTTTACGACCAGCGCAGAATTACGACTCTCTTGTGCTCTGCTCCCACACAGGGGGGCACAGGTGACTGTATATTTTCAGGGGTGAACTGGAGGACACCCTCAAAAGAGCAAGTTTCCTCATGCTGAGCTGAACTTTCAAGGACAATATGTGTGAATTCACTTGGCTGGCGTGAGAAGTGATGATCAAAGACTGTTGATTCAATGTCACTGTTGCTGAATTAACCACAAGAGTTTCTGTTTGTCTGATCGAAGGTGGCCGCGGTTCTACGTATTTTGATAACCCCATGTCTTCCCCAGGATTATCTCCGGGTAAAATACCACCATTTACCGGGAACAAAATTTGGCAGAAAAAATTGGGCCGATAGCAGGGGGTTGCTGGCTGGTGAGAGAGAAAAAACATTTTTTTTTTTCTTTCTTTTACGTTTTCATCCACAGGGATGTACTGAATTTAAGAAAGGATATATGGTAATGGAACAGACATAAGTGTCTTAAACTGGATAAATAAAATAAGTAAATTTAAGAATCACTTTGGGTGAACAAGCAAATGGATAGTAATCAGTTGAACTGTACACAAAAAGTAAATTCTTGAGCCTGCTCTTGTTTTTAAATCCATTAATGAGGGAGGTGTTTTTTGGTTTAGTTTTTAGGAAAAACAACGGTGTGTCAAAATAATGTGGATTTGCTCTTTCCCCAGGGATTATTTTTTAGGTGGGTGAAATAATTTCTTGGCACAATGCAGTTGAATTAGATTGAAAAGAAGTGATCACAAGACCGGATCAAAAAACTGTCTTTTTTAGATGTTTACAAGCTTATTCCCCCAGGGTTATCTCCAGGATTCAGCAGCACGTGAGGAGCACACAGTCTCCTCTGGTCACAGCTGACTACAGCTGCTGAAGGGGTCCAGGGTACAGCTCCAGGTCGAAGGCGTGAGGAGTCCAGTGGTTCAGCAAAGTTCCAGATGACAGCTGGGAACACACACAAAGTGCAGCTCCACGCCAACGACGAACCTGGTCGGATTCTGCCTAAGGAGGGTCGTGAAGGGTTTGACCAAGCTGAATCGGAAACTGGGGCCACAGGCGGCGGGGCCTAGCTCACCCAGAAGGTTGTTTGGGTGGTGATATTACTCATCCAGTGTGATCTATGTGCCAATGAATGAGATGGGCAATTTGAAATTGCCATCTCAAAAGAGGGATCTACAGAAGAAGATCACAACTCAGCAATCAGCTGCACAGCAGGTTTTGAGCAGCCCACAACGGTGGGCTAAGCTATAGGAAGCGGGGCCTGTCTGTGCATTTGTGTATATTGGGGGAAATGCCCAATTAATGAAGTAATTGGCATTTCAGAGAGTGGTTATCTGCAAATTTGGGAGTAAAAACTGGAACACTAAAAAAATAGGAGCCCTCCACACTGATCAGCTCTGTATATCGCTCTCCAGCTGCCAGGAGCCATTGAGGGGGATAAAATGAGAGTGAAGAAAGAGGATCAGAATACAAATAAAGACTGAACATTTATTAATAATTTTTTTGCATTTTACAGGTTGTTTAACTATTTTTATTCACAAGTGAAGAGTGGTAACACTGCCTAAAAGGGTTCTTAATACCTTCTATTTCACAGGTTTCTTAACACTTTAAGTTTGATTTCTTTCAGAATATAATATAGTAATAATGTCTATGTTCATGGATTTTCTGAGCTTCTTCCACAGTATTAACATGTATCAAGTCAGATTTAATTATCTCTTCACATGTAAGACATTCTTATACATTGTGGGTTTTTGAATTTAGTTTGTGGGAATTGTTAAAATAAATTTTTTGGTTGATGCCAAAAGAGGATGAATCTATGATTAACAGATTTACATTTTTTAATGGGAGTTAAGGTTAAAAAAGGTACTTTAATAGTTTGTGTTTTGAATTTTAGTCTGGAATACTTCATGTTTTTAAACTGATGAAATTTCTTGGATTTGATTTTTTGCATTCTCAAAAAGCTTTACAGGTTTTGATCTTTAATCAATCCATTTTTAAAAATGGATTGAAAAGAGGGAATTGTGGTAATTCTGAATAAGGTTTAAACTTTTATCATTTAGAAAGTAAAAGTCTGTTTTAATTAGCTTGCATGATAGTAAAGAAATGTTTTGTCAAGTATTGTTTATGCAGGAAAGCTTTTAAGTCATAAAACTCCGGGGTGAGTTTTTATTGCAAGCTGTAAAAGCAAGAATGTTTAGATAAGAAACTGGGAGAAAAGTTTTTAGAGAAGCAGATAGCCATTTAACCATAAATTTTTATAATGAACCTTTGACCCAGAACAGAGACGATTCCTTTTCTGACTCCAGGATTCTCTGACAGCAAATCATTGCTCAGACATTGTTTGGAAATGATCGGATTGGAGTAAGATTTCGAGGAGAAGGAACGCCTACAACCCCAGAGGCCCGCTTGTCTATAAAGCTGTGAAATAAAGATCAGTTAATTGTTCAGATTTCTTTAAGTCTGGACCACAGAGAAACTAGGGCAACTTTCTCTGTAAACTGCAATTTGTTAATCTGTTCAAAATAAATGTTAAACTGGAAATTGGCTCCATTTTGTCTCTGCTTGAACATGCATTGAATTACTTATGATAATTATTTAATTCAACAAAGGCTAACACCAGCTTCTGGTCTAGGCTGCAGATGTGTGGAAGTGCACCCACTGCTGGGCCTTCTTCACTCTTGCCCTGATGTTGGCAGACCAAGAAACTTCAGCAGAAATGGTGGTGCCCAGGACCCGATGGAGGTGACACATTCCACCTGTTCTCCTGTTATGATTTATGGTGGACAATGCAGTATCTTAACCATTAAGTCTTTTACATTTAACACAAAAGTACAATTCTTTCTTTTCTTGAGGTATGGTTAGTGCTTTGTAAAGTGTGATTTGAGGAACAGAGCTTAAAGTTTTTTGTTTTTTTAACAATCTATTACTTTCAAGTTAACTATTTCTCCATGCTTTTTTATATTGTTTGTGCAGGTATAATGCGTAGCTTCAAACACACTGGCACTCCCACTGTATGAAATCTATTTAAATGCAGAGTAAAGCTCACCAAGACTAAGTACAACCACTAACAACATAATTGAGAGTGAAGGCCCACAGTCAGTTATACTTCAAAGACTTATGCTTGATTGGACCACCTGAGGCCTAGAATAGAATAGAATAGAATAATCCTTTAATAGTCCCACCAGGGGAAATTCGGTCGTAAACAGCAGCCAAAGAAACAACAAATATATAACATATGTAACAGAACAGAAAAATATATTTAAAAAAGTACAATAATACAGAGAATATGTACATCAACACAGAATATGTACATCAGGTGAAAATAATGTGCAAATTATATCGGTGTGGTTGTTTAGTGCAAAATGTAAGATACAGTGCAGGTGCAAAGTATTTATATTTGTTGAGAGCAGTTTTGGTTGTAGCAGGGTAAAGAAGGGACAAATATGCTCCTCAGAGATACTTGCTCCAAATGTTTCTTAAAGATTAGTCACAATGTTGGAAAGAGTTTAAGAACTTTGTAAGGAAAAAAAAATTCAATTTTTCAATTGGATCTACAACATATTTCTTATAAAATTATTAAAATGTAGTGAAAAAGGCAATTGAATTAAAAATAACTAACATGAAGTTGATATTGGACCTCATTAAAACAATAAAATTCCAAGTCACTTGGAGCCTTAATGTCATCAGGACTTTCTGTCAGCCTCTGAAAATGTCAGCCAAATTTAATGAAGGCTTACATCTGTGTATTTTGTGCATGGATATAACATCCATGAAAACCTGTTATATGAATGACTGCATTAGTGAATCATTTTGCTAATGTAATGCCACACTTTCATCTGTTAATGTAAAATAGACAAATACATAAATCTACACAATAAACATTTAGTTAATAAGCTCTAGTTAGTGCTATTGATATTTTCCATCCTCTGCTAATTGCTGTTCCTTAATTTCAGAATGGAATCTGATTTTAATATTTGGAAAAATAATAACGCACTGCAAAATATTTTTATTAATAAAATAGGTTTTTCAAAAATCATATAGACTGAGTAAATAACAACAAAAATGTGTTGAGTTTCTACGTTTGCAGTTAAAGGGATAGTTCAGAATGTATTCATTACCATTTCATTCATTCCTTCCCTTTGAAACATCTAAAAAATAATGTGTTGTCCTGAGGGATAAGTATGGAGGTGTTTTTGAATCAGAAATATTTATGTGCTGTAACTTGAAACTTGAAGGAACATTTTGTAGCAGTTTTGTAATTGTACGTTTTTTTTCAGACTTTCATATGAACAAAATAACATTTATACTTTCTCAATTTCTTAAGTACAACAACAAATTACATTCTTTGAGTCACACATTAAAAATTTTTACATATACATTTTTGCTGTAAATGATCCAAACCTTTGGTGCAAAAGTAATTGTGTTTTGTAACTGGGCATTTAATTGACAAAGGACATTTTTGTAGCAGTTTTATAATTGTAGATCTTTCACAAACACCAAATAACAGTTACACCATTTCAGTTCCTTAAATAAAATGCACAGTTAAGATTTTTTGAGTCACACTTTAAAACAATCATACATTTACAGTTTTTCCCCACTTGATCCAAAACGGTTGTTGCAAAACCTATCCACATACCTGTGTAAAAAAATATGTATCTTGTGTTTACTCCCTTTGTTGCTCAGATCCACAAATCAGTGAATGCAACTTCACAAAAACACTATTACAAGCCACAAGAGCTGCTTTACAAGCCACGACTTATTTTTTTCTACATGGCCTTTAACATTTGCATCATTTGCAACACTGTCAGGAACGTTTTGTGACTTGTCGGTAATGCCTTTGCCATACAGCAGGGCGCGCTGATGGTCTTGGTACAAACAATCCAGAAATAGCCTCATGTTTGGGGGCAGTTCATTCAGACAGTTTGTTTTTCATTTTTGTTTCAAACGAAAAAATAAAAATAAAAAATGAATCAGGAACCCTTATAATTTTTTTTCCCTTTTGGTTCACAAAACAAAAATGGGACAAACGGATAACGAGGGCTCTTTTTTTTATCTTGGTATTGTCGTTTTGAGGCAAGTGGCCTGACCTTGACGTTCTCTCTACCCCGCAAATGCCGTGTAAACAGAACACCAAACACTCTTGCTGCTGTGGGTGCGGCGCTGTTGCCTCTGTTCTGCCTGAAGCCAAGAACGCTCCCCGGCTGCTAGCCAACCTGTCCATGTTTCTAACAGATTTTCCCTGCTATATTATTTTTTAATTGATACACCTATATATTTTGGAGATAGGTTGTTTGTGTTTATGAATATTAAAAAAAGCTATGCTGTTTGAGAACAGCAAACCCACAACACAAACCTAGTGTTGTACAACAGCACATGAAGGCATGGGAAAACGTTTATCCGTAATGAGAGTGCAAATTTTATCATGCTCATGGTAAATGCTCTTACTTGTATTATATAGAACTTTATCTGGTCCTAAGGAAGCAAGGCTTCCATAAACTGGCACCACCTGGCCCTCTGACCACCACCAGTTTATACATGTCTAACCATCTTTTCTCAGAAGCAAGAGCACTGTAACTATAACAGCAGTCATATTGATATGTTTAATAGAAACCACAGCACCGTAAGGCTGAGCTGATTACAATTATTCTGTTTGGAATGGATCCTCTTCCACTCTGGTATTGCCTTGCAGAGTCACCTCGACTTGCTACTGCTTGTGCTTATGCATCAAACAATAATTCAGATTGCCCACTCGTTTTGGAGTCCTTAAAGGGTACTAAAGAGTACCTCTGCTGGGGACATCCTCGTTCTGCTGGAGGACTTCAGTATTCATGTGGGCAATGACAGGTAGTATGTTTACATTCACATCTAAAATCAAGCTTTTTGGAGTAATCGGACCAAAGACTTGCCTCCTGTTGAGAGCCTAGTCCCAATTTTCATGCCACTCAGAAAATTGAATTATTAATGAAGAACGTTAGACTCTCTGGCAATAGGTGGTGACATGCACCCCTACATATTAGCGTTTTACCATGGAGCTGCACTCAGGCAGTAAACAGAGGCTGGCGGGACTGAAGCAGATGGAGTAAAAGCAGGATATCTGCAAACACAATGCACCGTCTCTTCTTCAGTCCAAAAATGTACCGATGGGCCACTTACGCTTGTCTTAGCCGCAATATTCTTCTTATTCTACTACTTTGTTGTTGATGAGTTACATTTCCAGGTCTCATCACGTCCCGAGGAGGTGTGCGAGTATGGGCAGGAGCGGGGGGCTGGTTGCAGAGAAGTCTGATTCCCAAGCAGTATCTGCCTAGCTTAGTCAGGCTCCTGAAACTCCATTTCGGTTCAGTTCAAGTCGAGCTAAGTTGTACACATGTATTTCAAAAGCATGTAAATGCACAGAGTGAGACTAAGGCCATGTTTGGGAGGAAGGCCACCATTGGACTTTTAAATTTATCATGAATTGTCCATAGCGAACACCATGTTCAAGCATGTCTCTTATAGTTATGATGATTCATTCCAATAACAATGTTTAATGTTGAAAGTTTAATAGAATTGGATTGGTATTCTGAAAGTAGGATTTGTTTTTAAATCTCATGTAAACTTATGTCATTTCTGGTTTTAACAAAGAAAGAAAAGAATAGGTAAGTTTATAGTTTCTCATCATTTTTTTTTTGGTGATTGTTTTGCGGTCCAAGGTGCTGAAACACTGACTGTGGGGCAAACTATTTGTATCATCTTTTAAAGATCTTAAACTCATTAGTCACAAGATGAATGATACTCTACTGAAATAAAGGTGGGACAGATAAAAAAATGCAATATTAATTTAAAGATTTTTGGCTTTTCAGTTTTACAGGACATGATTTTCCAACCAGGAGTCTCATTTACAAAGCTTGCGTATGCACAAAATGAGATCTGAAAACAACATAAGCAACTTTCTACGGCAAGTTTGGGATTCATAGGAAAAAACGTGGCAGAAAAAATTTGCAACTTTAAGCACACTAAGGACCTTGCTTACGTATTCTTTGAACATGGAGGACACTAACAGCGCAGTGAATTTTAGCCACATTCTCAGACTTGTAGAGCTTTGGGCACACAGATGAACACACAAACAACACCTCCCCGATATAAGAATTACATCATCGTATGGTCACTGTGTCTTCAGATTAATTGGTACATGCACTTACTGGATCATTAAGTTTGATAAGGTGTGTAGCAATTAGTGTGATTACGGATTAGATATAAATATATACCGTAGTAACACTCCTGCATAATGCTTCACAATGGATGCACTGGCACTCCTGGGAAATTATGCCAATGGTAGGATACTGATGGAGAAAGTGTTTGGAGATCACACAGATTTTCTAGCCCATGACAGCTGGCTAATTAGACGATTTAGATTCCATCAGGCATCCTTCTAAATCTATGTGCTGAACTTGGCCTGGTGTTGAGAGTGAGCGACCCGCCGGAACCGTTCATTCCTGGTGTACCTCCAGCTGTTGACCACTTTAGGGTTTCTCGCAACCAATTTCTTCAAGCAACAATTAGCTGACAGGTAGGCTCACATTTGCTTGATAATTGCTTTTACTGAAACTACTATCACTGTCTTTTAATCCTTCAAATGTAAAAAACCTAGGGGTGAATTTTGACTTTGAGCTGACTTTTATCTCTAATATTAAAAACATTACTAAAATAGTTTTTTTTTTCACCTAAAGAACATTACCAGAGTCCACCCCATTCTATCTGAGGCCAATACGGAGACATTAATGCATGCTTTATTACCAGTACAATTGATAACTGTAATGCCTGGCTTTCTGGTGTTCCCAAAAAAAGAGTATCTCAGGTTTGCAGCTTCTACAAAACTCAGCAGCACGTGTCCTGATGAAGACCAGGGGGCGGGAGCACATTACAACAGTCTTAAAACTCCTGCATTGGCTCCCCGTATGTTTCAGGATCAATTTTAAGGTTCTTCTTTTGGTTTTTAAGTGTTTTAATGGTCTTGGGCCTTCTTTCAGAAATCCTTTTACCATATAAACCCTCACAGTCCCTGCGCTCCTCTGGCAGCTGTCTTCTTGTCACCCCTGAAATCAGGACAAGCGCTCATGGTGAGGCGTCTTTTCATTATTATGGCACTCATCTCTGGTAGAGACTGCCAGAAGACCTCAGAGCTGCAGAGAATGTTCATGTTTTGAAGAGCAGGCTGAAGACCCACTCGTCTAGCCTAGCCTTTAACTGATTAATTTTTATTAATATATGTTTAATTGCTATGTGTAATGCAACCATAAGGGGTCACAACCCAATGAATTCATTTGCTGGTCCCAACTATGGAAAAATGCAGAGGGTTGTGTCAGGAAGGGCATCCGATGTAAAACCTAAGCCAAATCAAATATGAAAATAACAAAACGTGAACTCGATAACGGATCGGTTGAGGCCCGAGTTAACAACAACCGCCACTGGTGCTGTTGACCAACAGGGTGCCGGTGGAGATTGGACAAGGAGGAGAGGAGAAAGGTGTGTCGGTAGGCAGAGAGAGAAGAGGAAATTCAAGAGAGTGGAATTAAGAGTAGTTTGGACTATGACGGGTAAAGCTAGAGATCTGGTGGACGTGATGCAGAGAAGGAAGCTGGAAATTATATGTGTTCAGGAGACCAGGTGGAAAGGTAGCAAGGCTAGAACCTTAGGAGAAGGGTTCAAGTTGTTCTACCATGGGGTAGATGAAGAGATAAATTGAGTAGGAGTTGTCTTGAAATAGGAATTTACGCTCTGGAAGTGAAAAGGGTGTCAGATAGGCTGATGACTCTTAAGCTTGAAATGGAGGCAGTAATTATCCATGCTGTTAGTGGTTATGCTCTACAGGTAGGATGTGAGAAAGGAGAGAAGCAGAAATTTGCAAGCTGCTTGGAATGGATGAAGAAAAGTGTCAGGTGAAATGTGTTATAAATTGGTTTCCGCAAGAATGGAGGGAAAGGTGTACAAGACAGTAGTGAGACCAGCAATGTTGTATGGTCTAGAGAAAGTACCAATGAGGAAAAGACAGGAGGCAGAACTGGAGGTTGCAGAACTCAAGATGTTGAGATTCTCTTTGGGTGTGACAATATGGATAGGATCAGGAATTTGTACATTAGAGGGACAGCTCATGTTGGATGTTTTGAGGATAAAGCTAGGCAGGCCAGATTGAGATGGTTTGGACATGTTCAGAGGAGAGATGACAATTAAATTGGTAGAACGATGCTGAGGATGGAGCCACCAGGCAGGAGACAGAGCTAGTTGGTGTGAAGGCAGATAATGCAGATGATAGGACTAAATGGAGACAGATGATTTGTGTGGCGACCCCTGAAGGGAAAAGCTGAAAGAGAAAGAATAAGTGTAATTGTTCTGCATGTTTTATTTGATCACATCATTGTTTTACACTAGATACATTAAAATGTTGTCAGTGTTAAAATTTATATTAGGACTTTGCGATTTAATCTCAAACTAATGTTTGTTTTAATATTTTAACTTCTTATTTTAAAATTCCTTCCAGTGTTTCCTCTGTGGGAGCCTTCTGCCTTGGGAGCGGTGGTCGGCTGTTGCTGCCTGGGTGTTCTTCAGGTAGTGTTTGGGTGGAGGTGGGGGTACCAGCCTTACCTCCACCGGGTGCCCTGGGCAGAGCCTTGGCTGCTGCTGTTGATCTGGTGCTGCTGATGCAGATGGCTCCAATGATGGCATTTCCTAGCTAATCTGTACTTAGCAAGATGTTGCTTTTGTTTACGGTTGCTTTTGTGTGTGTGTGCATGGGAGATGGGTTGGGGGGTGGGGTGGGGTCAGGGGGTTATAGCTATGATCATGTTTTTATTCTCTGTTGGGGGAGGGAGGGAGGCATTTTGTAAATAAAGTTTGATTTGATTTTGATTTGATAGGATGAACAACCTATGAGTAACTGCCTTTTCAATTTATAGTTGAAACTGGGCATTTTGGAGGAAGTGTATCACTAAACAGCTAAGAACATTTCTTGGAGGAGTCTGATTTAAAAATCAGATATTGTGTGCAGCTCTGCGTACTCCAAGTTTGATAGCTCAGAAACGTGATAGGCATAATAAAAAATTAAAAAAAGCTGAGCTTACATCCGGTTTTAATAAGGATTCCACACAAAGATGTATAAATGACACCCCAGATCTTTAAAATGTAAGTAATGCTAGTGGAAATGTCCAAGTTAAAAAGAGTAATCCTTTGGATTTTTTTTTTTTACATTTGTGTGCTTATGTTGCTTTCATTTAAAGGTTCTTATAAACACAGAAGCACATTTGAAACCAGTGCTTGCAAATTTAAGCCAACAATATTGCCATGACAATGTGTGGGTGGCACATTTCAATGCCATGCATTGTTCTGTAAAATATATTCCCCTTTAATCGGTGCATGCAGCAAGAGGCTCTTTTTTGCTGTCATTCTTTTTTGATAAGAGTAATGAATTGTCAACTCTCATCTCACACACACCCCATTATTTTTGTCCCCTTGACACCATGCCAGGAAATGGAGAAGCTTAGTGGAGGAAAAATGAACAGAATAATTAATAATAACTAATTAATGTTGATATATGTATGAAAAAAACTGCATGAACAACAAGTTAAAATACACATATTATTCCCTTATTAGATTCAATATTTGATCACCCAAAAAGCAAGGCTGCCCCAGATTTTATACATATGTTGATAAATCTGATGTGTGAGTGCTATGGCTCTCACATACCATTTATACTGTACTAGTTTGCCACTGCTGCAGAATCAATGCAATTGTCACTAAAATATGGTAGTAATGATCCATTGTTCAATTCCAAGTTTCTTTATCCTCATTTTATGTCATACAATACAGTTTTAAATTCACTAATTAAAAATGCAAGCTTTGAAGACAAAAAAGCACAAATTGTGTGCTCACCTGTTTTGTTGATGTCATGGAAAGGGAACTTCTTCTCTATTGACACAGCAGAACACTGAATTCCACAGCTTTGATTCCAATCCACAAGCAATATTTGATTGTGACAGGATTTGATGTTACACAAAATTCCCTTCCTTTCTTAATGTTTAGCCCTACTTAAAATGCATTTGCTACAGGAGCATAAAATAGGTAATACAGTGAGAGGTTCAAACCTGGAGAGACTGCAGCATCCAGGTCACATTGCCGAGCAAATTAAGTGTAATATTGATAAAACTGAACTGAAACTGAACTGAAACTACCTCATTTTATTACACTTTAAAGTCAGAAATGCCACAAAAAAACCCCAAAAAACGTACGCCACATACACACCGAAAGCGAATTAAGCGAGCGGCGAGTCAGGTGTACATGTTGTGTCAATGGAGGAGCGCGATGACGCGCGGCAGGGGGTCCCGCTTCAAGTCAGAAGCAGATTTGCGTCGCGTAAACGGTTTTCTGCCCGATCTGCGCGGAGGATTTTTGCGAATGAGGCGTTTACGGCGCGTGAAAAATTTGGCTCAAGTTGGAAAAATCTGAACTCCAGCGTCAAATCGCGGCGCGTCAACCAATCAGGGGACAGAGTTTCAGTGATTCTGTGACTGTCATGGACTCACAGCCTCAGCAGGACATGGAGGAAATACTGATCAACATCGTGGCTAATCACCCCGAGCTACATGACACAAGCAGTTTGCTATACAGAGACAGAAAAAAAAGAAACTATTTAGACAGGAATGTTTTTAAGAGGTTTGTGGGTGGCTCTTAAAAGAGCCGTTGTTGCTGTAACAGCACGTCTCAGCCTAGAAACGGCCTCCTCACCTGGTTTCCTGGTAGCAGCTACCGCACCACGTCCCACGCTGCTCAAATATTATAAACTTTTACGAACCACAGACAGATGGACAGCTGCTCAGAAATGTAGTTGGTGTTTCGGCAGGCGAAGCTTGGACTTTCACGGCACAAACTGGGCGAGCAGGTCACGTTCTCCAGGGGGCGAGGAGCTGGTGTTTATGAAAGGCTCGCTGCTGTTTATGGATCCCTCCGCCGTATCTAGACTGTATCTGTAGATCACCAAACCCCCAGTGCAGCGGTCCCAGCTTTACCGGAGGCCAGGCTGAACACGTAATCCACTCTGTCCTCCGTCAGCTCGGTCCATAATCCACTGCAAGCTGCACTGTAGCCCCAGGCTACCTCCGCTGAAGTCCGGGCCGAACACGCAGTACTCCGCCAGCTCGGTCCTCCTCCACCAGCTGCACTGTAGCCCCAGCTCCGCTGAAGGCCAGTTCGCGCGTGAAAATACAATATTTGAAGCGCGTCAAGTTCGCGTTGTACACGCTTCAAGGTGCGAATGTTCTAGCATCCAGCTGGGGGCATGTGGCGCGTTTTGACGCTTTTGGTGTGGACACAGCATTAGCCATACTTATGCTTTCATTAATTTAAAAGGAGTATCGGGCCATGCTTCTTGCTTGCTTTAAAAATTCAGATTGTTTGGAACAAAAAAATAAATAAATCCCTGGTTAGGTTAAAAATAAAAATAACCTGTGCTTTCAAGACTGAACAGGATTCTTGGACCATTATAACAAATCTACATTAGGAATACAAACAAATGCAACACACTATTTTTAAAAACTCTGGGAAAGGTCCTAAAAATCAAATGTGTTTGTGTATGAGACCAAATGGGAAAAACACACAAAAAACAACTACAATAAAAGCAAGCTCTTGGCTGCAATTGAAACCTGCAGCACAAAACATGTTTTAGGATGACAACATAATTGCGGTATAACCATAATAGTTGGTGGATCTTTGTTACCAGATAAATTTTCTCTGCTGTGTGCTTTCAATAAAATGACCGTTTTGCCTCCAGTTCCGACTTTTGAAAATAAAAGAAACTTATCATCTCCCTCTTTTTTTATAGTCCACTCAGGAAAACACAGACACAGTTTTGTAGTTTACATTTCTATATAATTGTTCCTCTTGTTTGTACCTCATAAAATTTTAGTGTTTGCTATGTGACTGGGTGTTTGAGCGTTACAATAAAACATTGCTGTTTTTCCAATGCTTTTCCCTGGGAGAAATATTCTGTCATTCTACTTCCTTAATCTGCTTTCACAACAAGCATCATTATTGCAACATAAATGATTAACTATCTCCTTTATTGCACTACCCTACTGATCTTCCTCAATTTCCCCAAACTTATACCATTTTTATATATTGTACACTGCCCTCAAGGTGAAGTTTTAACAGACAACTTTGGTTCTCTGTGAGCCTTGTAATAATTACAGCCATTCATCAGGAGACACTTGCTTTTTTCTTTGCTGTTGTATGTTATTTATATTCATGTTATTCCTTATGAATGAAAAACCATCTGTTTACAAATGGGAATGTAGCGATATGTTTAAAATTACTGTCTAGTAGTAAGACAACATTAGTTTATATGGAATTCTTCGGAAGCTCTCAATGTACAGTAAGTAAGTGATGAGTTTTTGTTCCTTCCTTAAGCTGAACAGTTTTTAATGGGTCCAATATCTCTCTGTTTTATTGGTTAATTATGAAAAATGTCAAAATATCGTACCCTTACATCTGACCCTTGTTTTGGCCAAGATACAGTTACGTTCAAGGTTTTAAATTTTCTGTGGTACTTTAAAAGTTTAAAAGTTAAACAATGCTTACAATTTGGGAGGTAGTTCAGAGTGAATGCGAACAGTTTCTTGGACTTTACAAACACTTGATAGCAGTACACGTTCCTTCTCCCTTTTACAATCTCAGCCCATTCAATATTTACTGCAACACCACAGGGCTGAAGGAACCGAGCTGTCACAATGAATTTGTGTTCCCTAAACAAGATTAACTACAGCTATTTGTATTCCCATATCTCTGAGAGGGTAATCAACACGGGCGGTTTGGCTTTGTAATTTTCACCATTCTGACCACTTACAGAAGCCCATCACAGCAAATTGTTTGGTTTCAACACAACAAATACATACGGGTGTTTTTCGCACCTATTTTCTAAATAGGGAAACTGTCAAACAATCTTCCTGATTGGAATGACTGAAGATTTTTGCACAATATCTTCAGCCAATGTGGTTTAAACAATAACCTGAAATATGACAAAGTCAGATGGGACCTTGACTTTGCACCCATGCCCCTACTTACAATAATTCTGGTTCTAACCACACAACAGATACTCCTCACACTGCATTTTGGTTTGTCTAGTGATGTTTCTGAAAATTAGAAGGCCAGCAACTGAGATACTCCCTTCCCAAATCATTACTGACTATGCAAACTTCACAATGGACCTCAAGCAACCGAAATCAAGCTTGTCTTGAGGGAGAGCTGCCCTGGCACAGTTCTATCGCAATAAGACTTCCTAGGTGCAGACAGGGAACCTGAGTACCTTTGCTGGCAATACTTCAACATTTTCAGGGAAGTTTCTTCTTGAGCCAGCAGGCTAGCACCAAAAGAGAGGATTTTGTCTTGCAAGTGGCCTGGTGTCTCAGTTCAGCTCCGTGAATGAGCTGGGAATTACAATGATTTCCTGTGTTCTAACCATCTTATCAGCTTTGCTTGTCAGCACTGGCCACAGTGAATGAGAATGTGTTGAGGGTGGTGCAAAGGAATGCTGGGAGATGCAGTCCATCCAGCTTTATGTAGAATTAATTCAAACATTCCCCCTTTAATTCAAACAAATCATTCTTTGTAGCTAGAACCAGGTTTATTTTTCAAGGAGTCCAAGAATGTCACGGTACTTGAAGTATATTAAACGTTTATTAATGTTTGATTAAGGTGTTTTAGTTACCATACTTTTAATTATACTTTTAAGATTGTTTTAGAGGTATTTTGCAAAGTCAGCTCTTGTTTGGGTCACAGAAAAACAGGACATTGAGCAGGAAAGCACAGGCAGATAACATCACCATACAATTGACAATGGAAGGATGTAAGAAATAACGGTCAGCAAAAACTCTAGTTAGAGCTGGTTTGTAAAGTTAGAATAACAGGAAGGTAATTAATTATGCATGCACGGTTGTAAGGAGGCTGGTCTTGGCAAAAGTTTGAATGAACCAATCATGTTTTGTGTCCCATATTTAACGTTAGGGGGGAGGTTCTCTAAATTTGTGTTAAAATATAAAACTTAATGTTTCAGTTATATACGTTGTCATTCCTCATAGGTAGGATGACCCAGAGTGTGGAAAATTTATACCACTCTGTAAGCTAAATATTTGATTTGTTTTAAGCAGCCCTGTGAACCAGTATTTGATTTCTTGTATTAAAATCTAAAGAAAATTAAATTACTCTCATCTCCTCTCTGATAAAAATGAACACGCATGGAATTAATAGAGTTAAGGTTTAAATTGAATATAGAATAAAATCCTTCATACTTCAGCAGCATTCAATGTGCAACTGTTCAGTCTATTTTGAGTATGGTGAAATGAACATATCAGTTACTTTGGAGTATGGCGAAATGGACAGTTCAGTACATTTGAAGAATGGTGAAAGGATTTGGACGGCAAACCCCACCCCTCACAAAGAACTATATGTATCCCAGCAATTTGTTATAATTTTGATGATTGTGGCTTACAGCTTATGAAAACCTAAAATTTCAAAGTTAAAATAATGTGAAAATGTTTAATGATTTTGTCGCAAAGTGTCACACCCTAATCATCTAATTACTCCAAAACATCTTCAAAGCCTTTGAATGGTCTCTCAGTCTGGTTAAAAAAGGAATCACAATCATGGGGGAAGACTACTGACCTGACAGTTGTGCAGAAAACCAATCATTGACAGGCGGGAGCCTCAAAAGGTAATTGCAAAAGAAGTTGGATGTTCCCAAAGTGTTGGATCAAACCAAATTAATAGAACGTTATGTGGAAGGCAAAAGTGTGAAAGAAAAAGGTGCACAAGCAACATGGATGACCATAGCCTGGAGAAGATTGTCAACAAAGCCTATTCATCAGTGTTGGGTTCCTTCAAAGGGAGTGGACTGGGGCTGGAGTAAATGTATAAAGAGCCTACACACAGAGAAAAAAATAAATTACTACAAATCTTGCATCTCATTTGGAAAGCAAGGTTCTACAGGAAGAATAGAGAGGCACATAATCCAAGATACTTGAAGTCTAATGTGACGTTTCCACAGTCTGTGTTGATTTGGGGAGCCATGTCATCTGCTGGTGTTGAACCACTGTACTTTATTAAGTCCAGAGTCAACGCAGCCATGTACCAGGACATTTTGGAGCACTTCAGGTTTCTTTACACAGATTTACTCTATTGAAATGCTGACTTAATTTTCCACCAGGACTTGGCACCTGCCCGTAATCCCAAAAGTACCAAATCCTGGTTCAATGACCGTGGAATTACTGTGCTTAACTGGCCTCTAACAGCCCCGGAGACAACTCCTCTGATGGTTTCAAATATGACTGCTCTGACAGTTTCAGAGAGGACTCCTCTTAGTGTTCCAGAAGCGGCGACTCTGACGGTTCCAGAGACGACTCTCCTGACGGTCCCTGAGACGAGTTCAGGGTCCGAGCCAGAGGATTCTTCAAGCCGCTGCCAGCAGCAGACCGCAGCTCCTTCCGGCAGCTGCCAGCAGCAGGCCGCAGCTCCTTCCAGCGGCTTCCAGGAGCAGGCCGCAGCTCCTTCCTCTACCGAGTGTGTTCAGGGGAACACACCACGGGTTCCTGCCTCCAGTGAGGGTGTCCAGACGGCTATGCCTCGAGTCTATGTGTCCTGCAAGGGTGTCCAGATGGACATGCTTCAAATCCAAGTCTCCTCCGAGGGTATCCAGACGGACACGCTTCGAGTCCAAGTTTCCTCCAAGGGTGGCCAGACGGACACGCTTCGAGTCCAAGTCTGCTACTTGGATGTCCAGACGGACAGGCTTCCTGAGTCAACGCCTCTTCGTGGATCCGTCTTTGATTGACCGTCAATAAAACCCAAGCAACAGATCAACCAGCCTCAGTTCCAGCCACACGTCGACCGGCCTCAGTTCCAGCAACAGACCAACCACACTCCAAGCCACAAAGTCAAGCTCTCTTGCACTCCTAGCCACAAGGTCCAGCTCTGTTAATCCTCATTCCAGCACGGGCTTCAGCCTCAGCAGCATTCCAACCTGCTTCAGCAGCACTCCAAGGTTCAGCTCCCCCAGACTCCACACGCCAAGGTTCAGCCCCGCCAGACTCCTGACTGCAAGGTCAAGCCCTGCCAGACTCCTCACCACAAAGTTCCACACCACGATTTTTTCAAGATTTTTAGTGAAGGAGAACTTTAAATAACTCTAAATTCTACAGAAATTAAATTACTGAAATAAATGAATGATTTTAAGGATATTCTGATTAAATGTATCTATACAAGTGGTGCTTTTTCCCAGCAAGTTCAGTTCTATGAAAATCAAAACTCCTGTGGCCTTTAGTGTCATGTAAAGAAAACCATGAAAAATGGAAATTCTCCAAAGTAAACTCTTAATGTCTTTAATGTTTGAATATCCTGCCACTTTGCTGTTGTTACAACCAAATTTCCCTTGTGTGACGATGAATTATTTTTCTATTCTATTCTATTCTATTCTAAATCAAAAAATGAAAAAGAAGAGAAGCACTACTGATACACAGCTGCCCAGTATAAGAAAACTTGTTCTGTCAGATAGTTTAAAATGGTACAAGTCAAGTGTGTGAATCTTAAAGGCACAGTGTGTAATTTTCAGCCAGTAAGCGGTAGTGCATGCCTAAATTATCACAAGCATGTGGTATCTGTGTCTTCGAGTAAGAAACTCAACAACGGAGAACCAACTAGTGCTGTTTTCAAACGCTCAATTCCCTTTAATTATTGTTTTTTGCAAAACAATAATTAAAAATTGCAATGCAACGATACCACTTTTTACAAACCGATACGATAGCAATACTTGGATTTGAGTGATTGCCGATACCGAGTACCAATATCGATACTTCTACCACAAACAAAAAAAATTAAATAATGCAGTGAATTGGAAGACAGCCTTTATTTTCTTATCTGATTGTTATAACAAATGATGGTGAATTAGATTTTTTTAAATTAATAATGACCACAAAACCAAAAGTTCAAGTGGAAAATAAACCTTTTGTGTGAAATTATTGCAGAGTTTCCCCATTTTAAGTATTGGTTTATGGTATTGGTTAACTGTAACCGATACTGATACAGTACATAAGAATGGTATCAGCCCCAATACCAGTATCAAACCGGTGCATCCCTAATTAAAAGAAATACATACGAATCAAATAAATACATTTTCCAATTTTTTTATTTCTCCATGAACCAATGAGTAGTAAATTATCAGTTAAGTTTAAATGCAGCTTTTAATGACTGGCAGACAGTTAGAGCATATTCCAGAGACAAGGCTGCATGAAAACTATTTTTAGTTATACCTCTTTAACTGTGGTTCCCCATCTGTGTCTCCTCTTTCCAATATGCTTTTATTTTTACTCAGCTGGTGGCTGGACATGTACAGACATCAAAACATAAGTATAGGAAAGACAGGGAAGCTCTCAGACATTTGTTTCTCCACCATCCTCTTTGAAACTGTCACTCTGTTGAACTCACCATCACAGCATTCGTGAGACTGAGAGGCAGAGAAGTAGAGAACCTGAGTCTGACGGAGGAAGAGACTAGGCAAATTGAGACCCTCTTAAGCACTGCACTTTATAAGGCTAAAACATGTCCACTGACAGCCAGCAGTTATTTTGGAAACTGCAGACTGGTTACCTCATGAGAGAGGGAGGCAGAGGGCTGAAAGAGCAGTCCAATTAGGAAGACTGAAATCTCAATAACATCTCTACTCAGTGTTGCAGCCAGTCAGCTTTTGGAAGTCAAATTGCTTTAATGCTAAGGTCTTGTCGCTCATTGGGTCTCGAAGATAAATACTGCTGAATTTCTGTGTTATAAACATATCCTCTGAGATAGCTGTAAGGTTAGCTTAACTAATTATTCAGAAATAGCATCACAATTCACTGCTTAGAGGAATGCATGTTTTATATTTGACACCATGCTTTGCCTGGATTCAGACAGATGTTTTCCCACAACAAGCTCACACATCTGTTTCTCTAATGATTTTCTAATGCATTTTAGCTTTTTTTTTATTCTTCATCCTTAACATGGAAAAAAAATATTTTACAAAACCTATACTCGCTACCTTTAGCCTCTTGACTGGTAGCCATGCTATTTCTGACATCTTACAATAACATCATGAAGTTCTAAAACTGACACAAAACCTGACAGAATCTAGAAGAAAAGATTAACACACTGCATGCCAAAATCTTGGTCTACTACAAGTAGATTGACTTTTTTTTTTTTTTTTTCTAGTTTGAGACGTTTTTGCAGATCCTAATCTTTTCCTATCACCATCTTCCTACCAATTACAGGCCCCAAAGCACATTGCATTGCCTTGTTTTTGAAAGTTTGCTATACAAATAAAATTGTCTTCCCTGGTCTGAGACACCACCACAACTCTTCCCTGAATCCCATTTAGCAGACTCTGAGCTAACACAAGACCTGGAGCTCAAGTAGATCATCCATCAGCCACGGACATAGACATAGGTCTGTTATAGATGATACCAGAGATAGGCAAACATCCAACACCAATTCCGCCAACAAGCCCAATACAAAGATTCCAGCAGAGGAAATGTTGTAGCCTGTGTAAGTCCCAGCAAAACGGGATTGGTAGCCAGATCCAAGGCATAGTTCATTAAATATCCTCCAAACTTGACCATCACTATCTGACATCAGTCCTTGGTGCAGTTAACTCATAGCATTACGAGTAATCTATTGTGGGACTCAAACCAAGGCGGGTGCTCTCCCACCACTACACAGCCCTGTCGGGTGATGACCCAGCACACAAGAGAATTCCTTCTTCCAGAAGTTGATCTCCAACTTAAAGACAAAAAGATGAATTGCAAACTATTGCATTGTGAGCATCCTTTCTTTCTCATCTAGCCTTTGAGTGCCCTAAGACTACTCAGAAGATAGCTGAGAGTAGACCCACCACCCTCCATCACATTGGTTTCTATAGGAGACAGTTTATTGCTTGTTCAGGGTTCCTTCATTCCCTGCTATATCTGAGAGACACACCCAGTGAAATCCAGCCTTCCACATTTATCACTTTGTTCCTACTTCAGGGCTTGTTATTGGCAGCTCCATTGTGAAGAACATGTGTATGACTAGAACGTTGATATGCATTGAAAATTGGCATATTAGCATAATATTGGTGGCACAGAGTGTCTTGCATGAATATTGCAGCACTTGTGCTAGGATGCTTGATAGTGATATTGCCGCAATGCAGGACGTATGACTGAAGATCACGCCTCCCCGCAACAGAGGGGGGTGTCATGATGATGTGTGGAATGTGGCAACAGTATTTGAAATGCAAGTAAAAATGGGTAGTTCACTTAGGATTTGTAAACTGTATCAACTAAAATAGCAAACTGGAGTGATGCAGAGGTCTGGGAGCTTCTGGCATTACGAGCTGAAATAAAAGATCACCAGACACTTTATGAGGATTGTGAAGGATGGACACTTTTTGGAGCGGCTCACAATAAGAATTGAGGAGTGGAGCTTCAATAAAACACTTTAGGGCTCAGGTGTTTTGTCTGTTTACCATGGAATGTTCCAGCTCACAGTTTATACGCGACCCTGCATGTTGACAGCCTGGACACCACACCCCCATTTATTCTGCCAATGTGTAATCTTCTGTGAAAAAAAACACCAAATTTTGCTTCATTGCCACCACAGGCTGACCACTTATGAATGACCAAAAGGATCACTGATGCCAACATTCAGAGTATGCTGTATGGGATTCAGGGAAGAGAAGCCCTAACTTGTTTTATTGAAGAGATGCCTGCATTATTTTTTCATACAGGGTTTCATTTCCTGGAGCCATCTTTCTAGATATTATGAACCAACTCCAGGACAATGGAACTGGATTATTGAGAGTGAACTTCATAGCTAAATTTTACTGAGGTGCAACATTTAAAGAACCTGATGTAAAGGATCTCAATAAGAACAAATATATTTATCCATATCAAATACAGTAGCTTAATACAAATTACAAAGGCAACTTGAATATCAACAACTGAAACAAAAATCTAAATGTAACTTTTCTCTACCAAAAGCCATCCCCTAAGGTGTTTCAGAGAATTTGGCAGTACATTCAGCTGGCCTCACAACTGCAGCCCAAGTGTAACTATACGATCCCAGGACCTCTACATCCAGCACGTTTACTTCCATGATTGTCTGAGACCAGACCACTGCCTCAACAATTTGCATAACCGAATGATTTCTGCACAAAACTGTCAGAAATCTTCTCAGGGAATCTCATTTGCATGCTCATCACTCTAACTGAGGTCTGGACCTGACGATGGCAGATGGTAATTGTAATGGACTTGAGTGGGCAAATGCTCACATTTGATGGTGTCTGGAGTGTTGGAGAGGTGTTCTGTTCAAGGATGAATCCCTTCCACTGTTCAGGGCAGATGGTAGAAAGTGTGTGTGGCATTGTGTGGGTGAGAGGTATACTGATGTCAGGGTCATGGATAGAGTTACCTATCGTGGCGGTGGAGTTATGGTATGGGTAGGAGTATGTTATGAACAAAAACACAGGCACATTTTATTGGTGACATTTTGAATGCACAGATATACCATTACGAGATCCTGAGGTCTGTTGGTGTGCCTGTCATCCACGATCATCAATTTGTTGCAAAGATGCTGCAAGGATCTGTACACAATTCCTGGAAGATGAAAACATCCTAGTTCTTGCAAGTCCAGCATAACCCCCAGACATGACACCAATTGAGTATTATTTGGGAAGCTCTGAATCAGCATATATGACCGTGTGTTTCATTTCCTGCCAGTATTCAGCAACTTCAAATGGCCATTAGAGGAGTGAACCAACATTCCACAGGCCAAAATCATTAACCCGATCTACTTAATGCAGTGGAGATGTGTGTACTGCATGAGGCTGTTACGAACCCTCTTCAGCGGGGTTGGCAAATGGTGGCTATACGGCAGAAACTGTCTGGTTTTCTGACCCCATCAGACTCACCCAATAACTTAAGAGTACACATTTCAGTGTAATTTTATTGTGGCTACAGCACACCTGTCTAATATTCATGCTGTCTAATCAGCATCTTGACATGCCACAGCTGTGAAGTGGAATGGATTATCTCAGCAAAAGAAAAGTTCCCACTAACAAATATTTAGACAGATTTGTGAACAATATTTAAGAGTAATGGCTCTTTTTTGTGTATATAAAATGTTTCGGAAAATGTTTCAATGTTTTAGCTCATGGAAAATCAGTACAAAATGAATGTGCTGCATTTAGATGTTTTTGTTAAGCTTGATGTAACTTTAAGTTTGAATTTTCATTCTAACCTTTTGAGCATAACATTTCATTGTGTTATGTGAAAAGGTAAAATAACCTTGTTTGTGAAAGTAGAAAGAAATTAAGAAAATGCATCGGAAAAAATAGTTTTAGGGAGCAGCTTGTGTAGAAAAATAAAGCACTCACACACAAAAAAAATCATTCAAATAAAAGTTGCCTCTTTTGTATCTTTTCTTATTTTATGTCTTATTTTGATTTTGAGAACGAAAAAGTAACACGTGATACAACTGGGACAGTTATAAGAACAGTCCTTGTTTGACTCTTGGCCAAAGTGAGTTCAAATTTTTTTTGAAAACAGGTCTCCTTCATTTATGGTTCCTCCACCTTTTTTCCAGTGCTCTTTTTCAGCTACTCCACTGTCCTCTGGCTGAACCACTTCTGTTTAATGTGACTTGAAGTTCATATTGGACTGAGATTATGCATGGGGGTCTTTGGAAAAAATTAATACTGTATGTGCATACCAGATTCAGCCATCAGTCAATTTAGGCTACAGCTCAGTGTGCTGACTTTGAAATCCCTAAATCTAAAACTTCAATAAATGTTAAACTGTATATATTTCACATTTCTTTTCCCCAAAAGCCCTGTAGTTGTTGGTGTATCTCAACTTATAGTGACATTTTTTTTTTTCAGACAGTTTAACGAAATAAAAATTAAAACACGATAATGCAACCAAAACAATTATAAGCAAGGTTCCCAAATACACTCTTAACAGATTTAAAGGTTTGAAGCTCATCTGTTCTAGGAGACCACAGTGTATTTGGATTGTGGAAGATACTGTGCCCAAAAATATAATAATGATGTTTTTATGTTGCAAGAAGCAAATTAAAAAAGCTGTGAAATGCATTTAACACCCTAAATAAAAACAGAATCTGTTAATGTAACATTTAACAGTGCGCAACTTACAAGTCATTTCTGAATGACTCACATGTAACAGTTAAGGTCAAGCTGGTTTTTGCTCATTGGTTTGATATTTAGTACTTTTAGTTTAGACACATTGTAGTCAAATTTTAAATGTTATTTGAAGAACAGTTAGCCGCTGTTACTGTTTATTGTCAACATGCATTTTCATGCAAGCTCACTTTAAGCAAGAACCCAAGGTCAGCATGAATAATTAGGATATTTTTTGAGTAATTGACATGACTTTTGCACACAAAATATTAACTTTTACCACTAACTTACATCATTTATGCAATGCTTAAACAAACTGACTGATGGCAGATTAGGGGGGATGGTTACAAAATGATTTTTCTCACTCATCTAACTCTGTGGAATATGGCAGCAGACTAAATTTCACCTGGTGGTGTGATATCCCTTTAAAGAGATGTCTGAGTGCAAGTGAATAAAGCACAGAGTGACATACAAGTAGACTGGGGTATTTACCGTGGTACTGGAACTTTGAATGTTAAAGTGGGGCCATTTCATGTCAGTGTTGGATAATTAAAAGTTGTAGGTAGGTTGACAAAGTGTCGGTGGAACTGGATTTTTGAGAGTAAACTTTATCATTATTGTGCCACAAGATTCGAAACCTACTGTAAACCTAGAAAGTATTTCTGGTACTGTGACGTTTCTCAACAAGGACAAACATATTTCTCTATACGAAACAAC
The DNA here is from genome assembly GCA_028564705.1 of Apricaphanius iberus. Taxonomy (NCBI): domain Eukaryota; kingdom Metazoa; phylum Chordata; class Actinopteri; order Cyprinodontiformes; family Aphaniidae; genus Apricaphanius; species Apricaphanius iberus. The sequence continues at coordinate 490,314 of JAPXFQ010001262.1, forward strand.
TTTATACAAATGACTATGTTTCTTAAAGGCAAGCTGAATCTCAAACAGTGAAACAGAAGTCAAAATGAAACTTTTTCAAACATTAAATGGAAAAAAGGAAAATAATATTAAATGTGTAATTCTTATCAGAAACATGTATTGTTCCCTTTACTATATGTTATTAAACAGAAGCTTACTCACTTGCAACACAGCTCCCATTATTGCTGCAGAAAAAAAAATTAAACATTGGCAAACATATACACACACATACTGCCAAGAAATACACTTTAATTTGTTGAGGCAATTTAAATTCCCATTACCAATGTGTGGCCTTGTACTCGTCATTATGCAAAAAAAAATTCATTCAATTCACTGGAATACTGATTAGAATGTTGAAAAAAAGAGACACTGCTGAATAGCTCAATATTGATATAATGTTGATGAAAATGGATGCTTACTCATATTGCATCTCTCTTTGTCAGGTTTTATGTGGCAAACATCATGAGCAAAATGCACTATGCAAGGCAGCAGATTGTCAAAAAAAAAAAAAAAAAAAAAAAAATATATATATATATATATATATATATATATATATGATGCTTTTAGATATCTGTTTCACTTGTTCGTGTGATGTGCTGAAATATATTAACAACCACTTCATATATTTCAAAGGCTTTTATCGACAATTACATTACATTTATGCAAAGAGTCAGTATTTGCAGTGTTGGCCCTTTTTTTTCAGGACCTCTGCAATTCGACTGGGCATGCTCTCAACCAACTTATGGGCCAAATCCTGAATGATAGTAAGTTGTTGGATTGTTGGAAGAAGTTGCTGTTGGAGGGTGTTTTGGTAACATTATTTATTCATGGATGTTTTTAGGCAAAATTGTAAGTCAACCCACTCCCTCGGATGAGAAACAACCCCACACATGAATGGTCTCAGGATGCTTTACTGTTGACATGACACAGGACTGATGTTGGGGGCGACTGTGGCTCAGTGGTAGAGTAGTTGGCTTGCAATCGGAGGGTCGTAGGTTCGATTCCAGCTTCCTCCAGTCACATGTCGATGTGCCCCTGGGCAAGGCACTTAACCCCCCAAATTCTACATTGTCCTACCGAGCCATGTTGGGTGTCGGTGTATGAATGCGAGTGTGATTGGGTGAATGCGGCTTCAATGTAAAGCGCTTTGAGTGGTCAGTAAGACTAGAAAAGCGCTATATAAGTCCAGTCCATTTACCATTTGATGGTAGCGCTCACTTTTTCTTCTCCGGACAAGCCTTTTTCCAGATGCCCCAAACAATCGGAAAGAGGCTTAACCGGAGAATATGACTTTGCCCCAGTCCTCAGCAGTCCATTCTCCATACTTTCTGCAGAAGATGGCTTCTTCTTCTGCCTTTCTTGACACCAGGCCATCTTCTAAAAGTCTTCGCCTAACTGTGCTTGCAGATGCGCTCACACCTGTCTGCTGCCATTCCAGAGCAAGCTCTGCACTGGTGGCACTCCGATCCCGCAGCTGAATCCTCTTTAGAAGACGATCCTGGCGCATACATTTCTTTGCAGGTCACCATGGTTAACAATCGAAGAACAATGATTTCAAGCATCACCCTCCTTTTAACATGCCAAGTCTGCCATTCTAACCCAATCAGCCTGACATAATGATCTCACAGAAACAATTGAAACAAAGATCTGAAAGCAGTTTAGCAGCAAACTTTGTCAAAACTAATATGTGGGTCCTTCTCAAAAAACTTTTGGCTGGGACTATATATATATATATATATATATACAGTGTATATACATTCTTCAGCAACTAGCAAGCGATCATGTTACCTTATGCATCTTTTTGTTTTCTTAGACTTGATTATTTTCATTCTAAATATAAAATATTTTTTGTCTTCTGCAAAAAGACTTTGAACTAAGAATTTGAGTATATTTCCACTTATCCTTGATGGGACGCAGTGGGGCTTGTGCCTATCTCCAGGGGTCATTGGGCAAGAGGCGGAGCACACCCAGGACTGGTCGCTAGTCCATGCAGCCATAAAACAGGAAAAACGAAGCAATGAGGAAACGTGACTGTGCTTTTGTTTCCAGAATATAACTGCATCTATGGATTTATTTACCATCAAAATGATCAAACCAACAGTAGCAAAAGAACTCATTTTTATCCAAACTCTTCTCTTGGTTAAGTTACAGAACTTCCAATATTTGCATGACATCCATTTTTACAGTTTAGGCTTCTTATCTCAAATATACTTACCTTTCCATTTTATTTGTTTGAATTGTACATTAAAACTGCATTTAATAATAAAGAAATCATTCACAGTACAACACTGTTTTGATCATCACTTTTTAAAGTGCACTATACCTTTAAATACTGACCAATAGCAATATTTAAAGGCACAGTGTGTAATTTCCGGCCAGTAGGGCAGTGCATACTGACATTTTTTCAAGTATGCGGTATCTGTGTCTTCGAGTAAGGAACTCAACAACGGAGGTCCGAATACTGCTGTTTTTGCTCAATTCCCTGAGAATTATCTATTTGCAACAACATGACGAACACATCAGGCTCTCTTTCATCGCTTGGAACTAGCGAAGAGGTAAAAATGTATTTATGGTTAAACTTTTTTGCATTTTGAGGGGAAATCTATATTTTAATAGCGGGCTTTTTCCGTGCGCTTTGTCCATCCGGGCTCTTGTAGAAGTAAAGACCTCATCTAATATGGCTTTCCCTTGAAAAGAGGACCCGTGCCAATGTATTTTAAAACTGATTTTTAAAGTCATATTTTACAAAATCGCCAATATTTTTAAATTATTGTACTTTACGGAATTATTATTACATAATATTTTAATGGCTATTTTCAAAGATGTACTGTAAAAACTACACACTGTCACTTTAAACCTTGTGTTAATCACAGGCTACTGGAATGTTAATGAAATGCTTATGCTCCCTGATTTTATCAGAACCAACAAAATAAAGTGCTCTTAGTTATGATACACAACCCATTCATTGTGCCTTTAGTTGAACTGAAAGCATAAAATGGCAGCTCCCTATGTCGGCCGCACTGAGGCACAAAATGGCGGCTACCCAATGCTCGTTATACAATGTTTCACTTTCATTTACCTCACAGAAACTAGTCAGATAATAAAAAAAAAATATCAAACTAAACACAGAGTGACACATTCTTACAGCCTGTTCAAATTACATGAAAAATAAGGTAACATTTCATCCCAAAGCTGAATATCCATAACATTGTGTGAGTAGTCAAATTTCTAAGTAATTGTTATTTTTTATTGTTTTGGCATCACTGGTCAACCACCTGTTAAATGGTCTGATAGTGGCAATACAAAAAATATCAAGCCTCATTATTGTAGTAGAATATCTTCTCTCCTGCTATTAATCTTTAATTGTATCTAACGCATAGCAATTAGAGAAAAATAGTGGTCAAAGTAATTTAAATGAAGAGAGAAATACTTCAAATGATTTAGCTCGGAACAGAAAGCAGTTAGTATGACCTGGAAAACGAATTAAAAAACATGCTTTACTCTTGGGGTCTGCAGTGTCTTTTACACTAGACGAAAAATGAGAAAAGTTGCTCAGTCGATCTTTGACCTTTGATTGATCTGATTACATGCCATTTTGAACACAAAACTGAGTGATCAGAAACTGCATCCCTGCTGCCAAAGACAAAATGGCATGGAAGAAAAAAAACCCCAACAAACTACAGTTGAAAGAGCCTAACATAACATTATAACCCAACAAAGGGAATGGTAAACTCAGTCAAAAGCAACATCATGCTGCAATTTAGGGGAACAATATAAAGTTACAAGTAAATTACAATATTGTTGAAAAAAAGTCAGTTATTTTAGTAACTAAAATCACTAAACAAAACACACACACACACACACACACACACCTGCACACATCCATGATTTGCTGAACTTGTGTATTTAAGATCAGTAATGTACTGAGAGATTGGATTACTAATGTGATCAATCACCAACTTTGCAATTAAAGCAGTTAACTTATGTAAACTTGAAATGAAGAATAAAGTAAGAAAGAAAAGAGAGAAAGAAAAAATATAACAAAAATCAAATAGTTTACTTATCTAAACTTTAAATAAAGAATAAAGTAAGAAAAAAAACAGAGAAAGAAAAAATATAATGATAAAAATCATATACAAATCTCATTGACTAAAACTGAATTGAATAAATCTGCAATGTCAGAGTAAGTTCCGCCATTACAGCTTCAAGCTGCGTTATGAGCAGTAGAACAAGAGAGACGGAGAGAGAGACATAGATGCAGGAAGCCACGATGGACCATCACTAATGATTAAAAGTGGAAAGAAACCATAAAAACTGAGGAAAAAAGCATGTCGGAAACTACATAAACATCGGAGAGACAGTCTCACTCTGTGAGAAAAGTTGAGATATGTAGTAGTAGAAGTGATTTTATTTCCAGTCAATACCATTACACAAAAAAGAAAAGAAAACAAATGAAAATAACATATATGACATTTGTTATTTATATGACTGAAAAATTTAATCAAATCTGTGAGCGAGAGCTATGGGCAGGCTAGCTAAGAAAGCTAATGGCTAAAGGAAAAATGTATGCAGCTTTATTGATAAAAATGTATTCTTATATATTTGCATGGTTGCAGATGGGAGTGAACCAAATCCCTTGAGAACAGAGCACTGGAGCATGTTGGTGAGTTAAACCGGGACCGGGTTAAGTAGAAGCTAAAGGGCAATGCTAATAATAGCCATAGAGGCAACCACATTTTTACTGTGCATTAGGCACAGGGTTTCCCACGGGCGAATTGCTCTGAGCCACCAGCTTAGATGCGGTGCAGCTTGATATTACAGGGGTAACAATTCATTCAACATTGAACATTTAAAGTTCTCCTTCACTGGTGTTTTTATTTATTTTTCAGTGTTTTCTGGTATTAAAGAATGCCGTCTGAGTCGGTGTCTTTAAAAAAAAAAGTTTTATTCCTAGTAAATTTTTCAGTAAATGCCAGTTCCATGTGGGAGTGGAGACTGAACAAGACGTGGGGGGCTTGCTCAGTAAGACTAATGACATCCAAGTTTCTCTCCTCTGCTTGGCTAACTGCAACACTACTCTTACACTGTCTCTGTTTACTAAAATCAGTAGCATGAGACAAAAATTGTGCTGGTATTTATGCTTAGACTGAGTTTACCACCCATTTCAGGCAGCATTAAAAAACAAGACCGGACTTCGATGTGCTACTGGCGGCAGAAGGACTCCACCATTACTGGAGCTATAGTCTTGAGGACACCGCAGGCAGATAGGTGTTTGATGCCATGTTTTTTTCTTTTTTGTTCATGAAACTGCAGTAAAGTGGCTATACTGTTCTGTATAGTCAGACAACCAAATTCGTGACTCCAGTCATTTTTAAAAACAACTCTACTTATTCATTTTCAAACCTAACCATTGGCCCCTTTGGATATTTCTCTTCAATTCAATTACTCTATCCTCTACTTGGTTACACATTGATTTTACTATGATTTTACCATTTTCTAAACCCTTACCATTATCAATCTATGCCTAACTTTAACCTTAACTGCAACTTAATTTACACCATATCTCTAAACCTAACTAAAGAGCTCAGTTGCTTGTTAAACATTGTGTGGATCAGGCAAAATATCCACACAACTAGTTAATATCCACACAATGCTGGTGGCCTATCAAAGGTTGGTCCTCACAGAGCTATATGTACAAGCCCCTCTCCCTAACACATGTATTTCTGTATTTTTGTGGACATTGTATTGACTTCCATTAATTTTACTATCCCTAACCTAGACACCTTCTCTAACTATCACCATCAGTGCCAAATGCCTAAGCCTAACCTTAATCAAGGCATAGTTCACACCATACGTCTAAATCTAACTAGTAGAGCTCAGGCATGTGTTAAACATTGTGTGGACACAGAGCTGGAGGGCTGTAAAACGATATATAAACATATATAAACATGCGTGCACACACAAAATGGGTCCATCTTTTTGGGTCGTTTCCTTTTGTCAGGTGTCCTGGTTGCTTGTACGGAACCAAGCCCAACCGCCGGTAAGGTGTAAAGCACCATTCCACTGTGACTGCACAAGTGAAAGTATACAATAAATTTTCCAATGGCCTCAGGTACTGGCAAATGTTCTGTATTGGTACTAGTGGACCTCAGTGATGCCTTTGATCATAGCTTATTGTGGTTTACGCTAAAAGTTTTGGCCGCCATCTCTGGCTTTGCACTGGACTGGCTTACCTACTACTTATCTGACAGGAAATTTTGTGTTAACACCGATATCTTCTCCTCGGACATTGCTCCTTTAACTCGTGGGGTTCCACAGGGATCTGTCCTTGGCCCATCATTATTTAGTTTTTATATTCTTCCTCTTGCAAGAATTCTTTCCTGGCATTTTTACCATATCTACGCTGATGGTATTCAAGGTTATACATCTATTAGACCACACAAGCTAGATAGACTTTCTACTCTCCTGAAGTGTTTTCCTTAATTCAGCGACTGGCTTTCTTTGAATTTTTTGGTTTTAAACTTTTAATAAATGCGCCTAGCCATTTGTATTCCACTATTTACCAAACTGTTGCCTCACTCTGCCTGGTTATCAACTCTAAAGTAAAACAAAAATCTTGGAGTCACATTTGACTCCACTCTAGGCCTGGTTTCTCCTATCAAATCCACTTTCCGTTCATGCTTCTTGCAGAAATGAGACATCTAGTCTCCAAAACTGACCTGGAGAAGCTCATTCATTAATATTTAAATCATGTCTAAACTACTGCAATGCTATCTTTACTTCCTTAGACAAATCTTCAGTTTCTCGTATACAAGCAATCCAAAACGCACCAGCAAGACTCTTAACCAACTCCACTAGACATGCCCATATTACCCCTGTTCTATATTCTCTTTATTGGCTTCCTGTAGAATTCATAATTCGGTTAAAAATCCTTGTCCTAATCTGTGTCAGCTTTTAACCGAACCCTGTCCTACCCAAAGTCTTCGTTCCCTGGCACTGAAAAGGCAGTCCTGTACTCATATCAAAAACAAGGGGTACAAAGACTTCCAGTCTGTTGCTCCCAGACTGTGGAACAGTCTTCCTCTGCATCTTCGAACTGCTGACTCCGTCAAGAATTTAAAAAAAGCATCTTAAAACCATTCTTTTCATTTAAGCTTTTTTATCTTGATTTTTGTTCATTATTTTATATTGTGTAGCACTTTGTGACCCATATCTGTGAAATGCACTATATAAATCAAGTTAAGTTACTTACAAGGATTAGGATCAGGTGGTGACTGGGATTAGAGACAGGTGCAGACAATGATGAGACAGGAAGTGTGCCAAGCAGACTGACAATGTGACAGAACTCTGTTACAGGAACTGCAGTCAGTAAAATGCACACTCCTTTGATGTTCAAGCATGTGCTCATTTGTGCATGTGCCGGCTGGCTGCATCAGTGAAACGCTTGAGTACTCACTTTGATTCTGTTTTAATTATTTGGACATGTCTACAGATATTAAATAATAATAATAAATTTTACCATTCTTTGTGTTCAAAGGACTTGTGCTAAATAGTTACTGTGGGGTGAACCACATCTGTGACTGCACTGAACACTGATAAACACTGATAAATGAGAGCATACCGTGGTGTTTTCTCCAATTAGTAAAAGCTGTTGTTCAAAGAGTGTTGCTGACTTCTGATCACTGCAGTTGGAGAACTGTTACCTGATTTCAAATCTATAGCTGAAGTGGCCGATCAGCCTCCACCACACAAGGTGGAGCATAGTTCAGCTCCTTGTGGAGCATTCGGAGTATGCAGCTTAATCTATCAATTATTGGTAACACACCACATTTAACATTCAGTAACCTTAATGGTAATGTAACAATGGAAACAGTAATTAATTAGATTATCCCATTATTGATAAAAAACATAATTATTACCAACACAGTTTACTTACACTGGCTAATCCGCTAAAACTTTGATAATCAATCGACTTTGACAAAAAGGCAAACTGGTCTCTTCATTTTGCTGGCAGGGATCATCTTATAATTTATGTTTCTAATCAGTAAATTAGCTTACGTAGAGGTTAAGTGAAGGACAACACCACATCCTTTTGAATGTGCATACCTAGGTACTGTATGTACATGCGTGATTAACATTTTAAACAGGGCTTCAAAAAGTGCATATAAATAAAAATGTTGTCCCCCTATTTATTTTTTAAGAATACCTGCCTGAATTATTTATTTTATGCAGCCCAAATTTGACAGCAGTACATTAACAAATGAATACTCTACAAATATTATGCCCAAAGGTGCCATATGACCCATATCCGATGGGATTGGGGTGAGCGTGGCTCAGTAGTTGGAAGTCAGTGTTGCAATCGGAGGTATGCCGGCTCGAGCCACGGCTCTGACTGCCTCTGTCGTTGTGTCCTTGGCCAAGACACTTTACCAGCTGCCTACTAGTTGTCAGAGGGCCCAGTGGTGCCAGTATCCAGCAGCCTTGCCTCTGTCTGTGTGCCCAGAGCAGCTATAGCTACAACATAGCTTTACATCACCAGTGTGCGAATGTGTGCTTGAATGGATGAATGAATGAATGTAGTATAAAGAGCTTTGGGATAAATAAAGTGCTGTACAAATACAGACATCACCATATGAGACATATGCTGGGTACATGCATTAGTCTTCACTGCATAAAAAGCAATCAGAATCATTACTTTGTCTTTTCATATAAACATCCACAGCTTCCATGTTTCTGAAACAGTATGCTGCTTGTGTGCCCTGTACGCAATCATCTTGTGTCTCTGTCTGGATTTCCCCTTTTGGGTCCCCAGTAACCATGGATACTTCTACTGTACCCGGTCATGTCATATATCTTTTTTTTTTTTTTTTTTTAAGTGATTACTGAGGGTTCAATTTCCTGAAGTCATGGACACGAAACCGAGAAAGAAAGGAAGAAGGTGTAGAAAAGAAACCGCACCAGCAGAGGCGTGAACTGACGTCACAAGACAGGGAGCAAACAAAGAACACAAGAAAACATCCCAGTCCTCCGCCTCTGCCGGATGGCAGAGAAGCGGTAAAACAAAACAGACAAAAACAACGAACTGAACAGAACCACACCAATAGTTCAGATCCAGTAATAAAAATTAAGAATTACACATTCACTACACACAAGCATGGATTAATAAACACAATACTAATGTTTCTGTTAAGCTCCTGGTAAAAGCTAACTAATGACAATAACCTCAGCTCAAGATATGTCTGTCCACACCAATGTCCCCACACCTATGTGTGTGTGCGAGCATGCAGGTCTGAATAAGGTTTCCCCATGCAAGTGATTGATAGCTGGTGTAAGGAACCGTCAATCCGTCCTACAGGAATCGACACAGACATGAAGGAGGCAGGAGACGCATGCATCCAGAGTCCCACAGAGCGCAGGAGCCGCAGGCGGACCAGCGCAGGGCCGATCACCCACCAAGAGAGGAACAGATGGAAGCCCCAGGGGAACACCAAGCAGCCGCAATGCTGGGGCCCCGAGAGATCGCAGGGACGAGCCCACGGGCTCCGCCGGAAACCGGCTACGCCAGGGCGGGCCCGGAACAGGACCCGGAGGCCACGGGGATCAGGGGCACCCCGCCCCCAACAGGGCCCCGACCAGGGACCCGCCGAGAGGGGTCCCCCGCCGCCGGGCAGGAAATGCCTGTGGCCGATCGACGGACAATACACGCCGCCGCCACCCCGGACCAATACCCACCGCCAACATCGACCAGAGGGCAGGACCATCCATCACCGACGGGGAGTGAAGGAGGGGAAGAAGACGCAGCAAGCCAGAGGGCAGCCAAACACCCAACCTGACAAGTAGACATAGACAGACAGAGACACTCATACGTACCCTCCCTCTCATGCGCACACATTCTTACATATACAGGACACACGAAAAAAGGACGCTGTACACTCATTCATACACCCCATACATACTCTATACTCCCAGGCCCAGGGACAGACGCCCCGATAGAGCACCCTGCCCCTGCACCCGGGAGACGGACCCCTTGCCCACCAGGACGGGGACAAGCAGACCGCCAAGGCCCCCACCCCGGCAAGAGTAGCCCACTAGCCTAGGTCCCCGACCAGACGACCTGATAATCTACCCGGGCTCCAACCCCTGATGGCCCAACGAACAGGGGTGTGGAAAGACCCCCAGCCTCTCTCCCCCTGCTCAATTGTGGTGTTGTTGCGTGTTGTTCTAATGTGCACTTAAAACAGAGGGGTGGGACATGGGAATACTGCCAGGTACTCCCTCCCCGGGCCCTCAGTGTCTAGATGCATTTAAACAGTGGGTACCGGCACCACAGGCGAGGCCCCATATAAGGGGCCCCGCCTCCAGTGCCGAGGCGCACCCACCGTCAGGTCCCTACATGTGCGTGTGACATGTATATGTTGCAAGTGTAAGTATCTAAGTTGCTCAATAAAATTGGGACCCAGGCCGCCACCGGGTAGCGAAGACGGAAACTCCATCCCGCACCCCAGTGACATGCCCACGTCCCAAGGCCTTGTGAATGGTAGAATGAAGGAGCAGGTGGACAGAGGCAAATGGGGATGGGGAGGAAATAACTGGGGTGACACGATGCCAACCCCAGGGAGCCAGCTCCCCTGCTGACCCCAGTAGGCACCCCCGTTCAGCTGATCCACCAGGGGCGGGAGGCCCCAGCACGTCAAGTCGGGGCCCACGGCAGCGGCCCCTCCGAGCCCCATGTGGGCCCAGGCCATCCGCCCCAGGGGCAGACCTAAATCCCTCCTAACATTCAAACTACTAACAAAACACAGGTCACTAGACACCCAGGCTGAGTTTAGGCATCCTCCCCCCGTACACCCCCCCCCGTCCCAAGCGCACCCAGTTTGGGAGAACGTCTGTGCTAGATGGTAAAAACCTCCCTGTCAACAAGAGAGGCCCCAAGCACTGCCAGCGCCCGAGGGCCCCCGCGCTGAGGCCGGAACCCGGCGCAGCATCAACTCGGATACCTCGGACATTCCGCGCCGGGCACGTGAGCAGACCGAAGCCCCAGGCGGCTAACCCCCACACCCAGTCAGTCCACCGCGGAGGCTGACCAGCACCGGTCAAAGAGCCCCCACCCCAGCACCCCGCAGAGTGCTTGGACCAAGACCCAGGAGCCATGTCCAGTGCCAATTTGACTGATCGGGCCCAGAGATGCCGGCCACCCGCCGCGGCCACCCGCTGACACCCCGACGCGCAGGCGCGGCAAGGGGCCATCGGGGAGACAGCGACAAGAACCCCCAGCCGGCACCGGCAACAGCGGCCCCCCCACCGGCCAAGCCCCTGCCAGGGCCACAGGCCGGGGGGCACGCTGCCCCCGAGCCCCAGGCCCAGCCCAGACCCCCACCAGAGCAGCACAGCACCAGGCCACTAACCAGTGTCCGCCAGCATGACCCCCCTAAGGCGCCGCATGCAGCCACTAGGAGTCACCACACAAAGCCCCCAAAGTCCCACCCCAAGCGAGGTTCACGGCACCTACCGCCCCAACCGCAAGCGGACCCAACCCCGAGGACCCCTAGCAGTCACCACCAACCCTTAAACTCCACATCTGCAATCGTGTCCCACAGAACAAAATCAAGGGCCCGACCCCACTAGGTGATGGAGCTGATCAAGGGAGACCAGAAAGATTGATCAGATGTGGAGGCAGAAGCCGTTTCTAGACCATGTCATATATCTGTATATACAGCATTTTGTTGGCTATTCAATGCATCAATATTCAATCATCAGAATTGCAGACCACGATTGCTTTGACCGCTTACCCACAGTGGCACAGTTGGTAGCACTGTTGCCTTGCAGCAAGAAGCAAAACAGAAAAATGAGAAGCACTCTTTGAATAAGAATTTTATTACCAAAAACATCTCCATCCTATTTTTTTTACATACATTTTAAAGAAACCATAAAACAAACTGAATATAGGAGATGTGTCTCCTTGTCATTGCTAAAGTCTGGTCACACTCTTCTTTCCAGTACTATGATCCTCTCATCTGGAACAGACTGCCTGAGATCCTCAGAGCTGCAGAGAACGTTCATGTTTTTAAAAGTAGGCTTAAACCTACCTTTTTAGCCCAGCTTTAGCTGATTGTTTATTGTGTATGTCTGTTTAATTGCGCTGCACATTTTACTTGCTTATATTTTATCAGTGTTTCACTACTCAGTCTTAACAAATTCATCCTGTTATATTTTAACCTGTTATTTTAATCTTCAGTGCTTCATGTGTGGGAGCCCTCTTTCTTGGAAGAGGTGGTCGGCTGTGGCTGCCTGCGTGCTCTCCAGGTAGCACTTGGGTGGAGGTGGGGGCAGTCCCGGTGCCATGGGCGGGCATTGGGGCGCAGGATGTAAAAATATGTTTTTGTTTGAAATGGCTTTTCCAGGTTTTTGGAATTCCTCTTCAATCAGTAAGTTTTCATTTAATGCTTTTTGAGTGGTTTGACATAATTTTAATCACGAGCAGAGCTGGCATGTTGTTGAATCTCAACCTGGGATCTTGGAAGTTTCTTTACCTCAGATGGGTTTAGGATTAATTCCCTTAAATATCTCAGACGTTCTGGTGTTGAGGCAAACCCCTCTAGTACACAATATCCAAATAGTTTAAAGCAGAATTGATCACACCAGCGAGAAGTAATAATGTAACTTGCAGCTTGTACCAGTAACGCTTACAATTGCCGCGTAAAGGATGTTTATCTTTTCATAGTTCTTTTATATACATACAGATTATAATATTTATAAAGACTTTAGCCTTATGGCTCATTCTTTTTATTTTATTTTTTATTTTATTTTTTTTATTTTATTTTATTTGATTTTTACTTATGTTAAATGTTTTATGTGCACAACTGTACCGCAAAAAAATTCCTAGTTTGTGAACTTGTTCTCAAACAATGGCAATAAAACCGATTCTGATTCCGATTCTGATTCTGGGTATCCACTATTGAAGCTTCAGTGTTATTTAACTACAACTTTTTCTGACTGTGTCTCCATATACAATTGGCCCTTTAAGGAATCCGCTAAAGTCATCCATATATCAGTTTCAGCAGCAAGTTGTGTGACTGTTCAGTGCAGCAGAAATAAGATATGTTTTTTTCTGTTTGCATGTCGTCTTCTTTTTTCCTTTCATTTACAACTTATAAGCCCAACTTAACCACAGCCATGCTGAGAGACTTGATCAGGCCATTTCCAAGTATGAACTCCAAAAAAATCTATAGACTAAGATGGCTCAGTCATGTACACAAGCAGACAGAGCATGACGGTAGCTCATCTGCGGCTTCTTCTGGAGTACGAAAACAAACACTCTGATCACTGATTTAAAACAGACCGATCATTCAGGAAAAATTCCCGAACCTACCTCGGCCAGCTCGCTTCTAAAAGAAACTCAGCCTTTAACTGATGTATAGAAAGGGTGTCAAAAAAGGCAGTTTTGACCCGGAAATATGTAACACCTGCACACAGGATATAAAAATGTGAACAAGTTAAATAAAACTAGATTGCCCTTAGACCGCGTCTGGGTGGGGGTCTCAGCCTTGTCTCCTCTGAGTGCCTTGTGTCAGTGCCTCGACTGCTACTGTTGATGTACTGCTGCCGGTGCAGATGGCTCCTTTGATGGCACTTCATAAATAAAGTTTGTTTGATTGATTGATAGATAGATAAATATGCTAGATTAAAAAGAGTATATTAAAATTATACACTGTTAAATTCAACCCAAACCCAAAGCTGATTCAACTGAAAAGAACTGGGGTAGCTAAAGACTCTGCCTTCAAACCTGGATTCCTAAAAACTGGGAAGGGTAAGAACAGGGAAGTTTATTTGTATAGCACATTTCAGCCTTGTTGTTGAAATGTGCAAACATCTCTGAAAAAAAAAGGCCCAGAGATTGTATACTTCAGATAAGTAAGGTTAAATTCTGGAATTGTACAAAAATTAGCAGTAGGGAGTAATTGTATGTTTAATTTAGGTCAGTATTTGGTTAGGGATGGCTTTAAAGGTTTGCAATGGACTGGCGACCTGTCCAGGGTGTACTCCCGCTCTCGCCCATTGACAGCTGGAGATAGGCGACAGTCCAACCCGCGACCCCTTGAGGACTAAGCGGTTTAGAAAATGGATGGATGGATGGCTTTAAAGGTGAGGAACACGATTTTAGATGGAGCTGTAAATTTTACACGTGGGCAATCTATCCTTGCGCAACCAGACAGCACTTGGGTCCAACGTTATTGAGAAAAAAGGATATTGATAAAAAGAAAAATAATATCAATCGATATTGATAATAACTGATATCCATCAAAAAAAAATTGAAAATGTATTTTAAGGGCAGCCTAACAAGCTACTAACCGATAGCTGAGTGTAGACTGTGCCCAAAAACACTGAAGCGAAGTCCAGTAATTGGGTGCTGAAGGCAGCAGCTCTTCCCACACAGGTTTTATTTCTTAATTTTTTTGTATTTTTGAAAACGTTTTCGCTTCTGAGGACATGGTGCAACACCCGCATGGACATTAAGCCCTGGGTGTTGTCAGTGCTGTGGGTGTCTGCAAATCTGACAGCAGCACTGGTTCACAGGGGGCATAGTCAATGGGCTATTATGATAAAAGAAGGGACATTTTGTTTTTTATCAAGGTTTTTAACTGACCTTTTTCTCATACATATCACATAACCTCTATTGATCGATATTGTTATTTAATTATTGTCCATTATCATCCAGCCCACAAGTACAACAACTACAAAAAGTGCTAAACTTTCATCAATCAAGTCTGCTTTCACTGGATACTTTCTTTCTTCGTATCTGTATTTAAAAACAGTTACAGATCATATTTCTTTCGATCTATACTTTTTAGCATTGTTTCAGCCAATATCCAGTTGGATTGAGGAAGTAGACTGACCTTTAAACAGACATTTTTAACTGTTTTAATGCTTTATTTCCATCGGTCTTATGATATACCCAAGCAAACACAGTTTGTATTATTCGTTTTGACTAATCTTCAGAAGTGGAACAGGAAACATATCTCTCTTTACTGACCTTTGCTTAAGGGCTCCTTCTCAGAAACTGTAATTTCATGTGGATGGGCACTGTTTTTTAATGTAACGCATGTCCAATAACAGAGGAAAAAAAACAACAAAAAAACAAGTAGACATTTTTTATTAAATGGCTGTACTAAACCATCTAAATCTATCCCCCATGCAATCATTTGCCAATTAATAGAGTAAATTAATTCATTATACTTGCAGCAAGACAGTTAGAGGGTGTATGAAGGTATAGCAGAATGGAGGGAGAAGAAATAAGGAACAGAAAGAAAGAGAGGGAGAGAAGGAATTTGATTCTTAGATAGATGGCAGCTAAATGAAGCCATCGAATGTGGAGCAAATGGAGAATGGCTTCAGACACAACGTAATTATTTCCTGGCTGGTGGAATAGAAAGAGCAAAGGCCCCTTCATTAACTGGCTGTTCATTACTGATGGATAGAGGGATGGGCACACATATGCTGGAGTGCACAAGCATGAGCGCTCATGACTTACACACACATCGTCTCCTGCTCAATTCCAGCATTCTTCGGAAGCATTAAATCAGCCCTAAAATATTGTTTTAAAATGACCAGTAAGCCTGTGAATAGTGATTAGGTGATGCAGAAATGAAAAATATGAAGAGTATGCAATTTTCTTCTTACACTAAGATTTAAGGTTATGTGATTAAAACAAAATCCTGTTATTTGATTTGTGTCTTGAAGATTTTAAGAACAGTTTTTTTTGTATGTTTGTTTGTTTTGCTGAGCCAAAATAATACCATGAAACAAAAACGTGAGGGCACCACAAGCAAAACAAATTATCCGGGCACAGTTATGCTAAAGTGCAGATTAGCACATTGGGTTTGATATTAGCTTTGCATGTCATTCAGTGGATCATACAGTGGAGACAGAGCAATTCAAAACTTCATCCCCGGCCAATGTTACCTAAAACCCATACAACATTATGACAAAGAAACTCACATGTTCAAGGGGAAGAATACAAATATTCATTAATGGGTAAATGTGAACAACCCTCTAATAACTGGGAATATGGCTGGTTTTTAACTACAGTTATTTAGCCTGTATATTAGGCTTTTCCTGATTTTTACTTGTTCTCATCTTACAGCAAAACCAATCCTCAGAACTTCCAACTTATCAAAGGGACCCATTGTCAAAAGGTATCAGTCAGGAGAGATCTATAAAGGAATTCATTATATAAAGGAACACAGTAAAGACAAACATTATGTGAATAAAATATGGGTCAACAGTGACATCACCAATTACTGGGCATCTTTCCACAATTGAAAAAGACAAAAATATTGATCTCTCCACAACTGGCACGATACTATGGTGTTTGGTTTCCTTCTTTGTTTGGATTTAGATTTTGCCTTCCCATTAATTCCTTTGTACCTTATGTTGCCGTATTATAAGACGATTCCTCCCTTTCTCTAAGACTAATCTTTAGAAAAAGGCTAAATGTATTTTTAAAGAAACTATTAATACAAATTTTGAGAAATTTTGAGTCACAAATAATAATTTCAGATTGCTTTAATATCTGCCTGTTAATCACAAAGATCTGCAATGGATATTATAGTAGACACTATCAATACTGAACAAAATCTGAGCATAAAATCGCATCGTAACAAGAGGACGACCCCACATTTTTTACATTCAAACTGTGAAGAACTTTGCTCATTACATGTCAAATCAAAAGTCACATTACACATGAAAAGTCTGTATGAGGCTTTTTCTCACATATGTGCTCTACCTCGCTGTGCTCAGTCACTCTCATGCTGCAGCCCTGTCTCCTCCCACCGAACGCCATCCTCAGTGCCAATCAATGCATTAGATATGACTGCCTGACACTTGTTTGATGCCTCTGCTGCATTGGGCACCATCACCTTAAAGTTAGCAACATTCACTGTTACTCTGGCTCAATTTTTTGTTAATTTGCCCCACTTTTGATCAACTCTTCTTCAGGACTGCGCCTCTCCATTTTTCTTTTCCCGTTGACAACGCCAGCCGCAATTAGTTTACTAGCTTTACACCATAGCTGGCGCCCTCTGCTGTTGAGGTTGTGTAACGACCCCAGACAACTATTAGCATGTGTCAATGGTTAGACCCGGATTATAAGACGACCCCACATTTTTACATTATTTTCAAAGAAAAAAAACCTTGTCCTATATTTGGGACAACACAGTATTTACTCTGCTTGTTCTTACATCTTATTCTTTGAGCATTTGACTTTTTATTAGGGTTACGTATTCATACCACCCCTGTTTAGTTTTGTTAGAAAAAAAACGTAATTCCTTTCCTCTCTGAATAAAGTCCAGCAAACTTTGGTGTGCGCCATACAAGCGAACCAAGACCCAGATGAAGAGGAGTTCCAAATGACTGGTTCCAAATGACCCTGGTGCAGAGCAAATAAGGTGTGAAAGCAACCTAACCAAACACATCTCATACCGTATTATGAGAAGTAATGTTTTCTTAATTATTTATTGTATTTACTGTTTGCATGTGCTGCCTTAATATGTGAATGTCCCCACTGTGACATCAATACTGTCTATTCACATTTACAATGGTAGGTTAATTCTACACAATCTATCTATCTGCATCCTTTTTTACACCTCATAATGCATCAAACGTTCAATGCTGAAACATTTCTGTCAAGATCTGTATAAGAGGTTGTGCTATATCTTTTTTATGTAACAAAGTCAAAGAAAACCAGGTCATAATTTTTACTTATTATTTCTCGGTGTGAATACACCCTTAGAATAAGTTATCCTCTTGCATGACTGCTCTTATGTTATATACTCACATGTCTTTTCCTCCTTCCCCAATTATCAGGTCAAGCAGTACCTCACCCTCTTGATTACCCATATATGTGTGTTTGTATATATACTACCAGTTCTCATTGAAAGTTGCTGGATCATACTGTTCCCAATGTTTGCATAACAGCTCTACATTCCTGTCAGCTTAAGCGCTCAATGTTCCATTCATGTGCTGTTCATACATATTTTCAGTTTTGCTTTTATTAAAAGTCTTTTATTCCCCATGTCTCATGCCTCCAGCTGTCTGCATTTAGGTCAATTTCTTCATGAACATGACAAAAATATTGAAGGAATGTTGTTGTGTTCATATTTGTGACCAAGGATGTCACGGTCACAGGTGTAGCGGTAAACCCAGGTAAAAACAATAATAATTACTGTCTTGTTTAAAGAAAAAAAATCTTGATGGATTACCGCATTTGCGGTGTAGTGGCGGTGAACCTTACCAAACACCATCTCATCTGCTGAGGTTGCTGCACACGTGCACTTTGTAGTTTACAACCAAAACTTTCTCTAAGCAAAAATGATGGCCAAAGGGGGAGACAGCAGCCCTCAAAGAAAACAAAGTCGGAAATATAGGCATATTTTGGGTATTTGAAGAATACAGTGTGACAGTTGACGGAAGACAGCTATCCTGTTTGCAGAAGGTGCAGGAAAAAAGTGTCTGCGACAGCCAGAAACACTTCAAACCTCATGACACATCTGCGTGACTATTAGCAACAACTCTACAGTCAATGCAAGGTACGTTAACCTTAGTGTTTTAGCTGAAAAGCATGATGTGAGGACTTTGGATTGAGGGAGAATGCAACGAGACACCCTATAGTGATGCCACACTGGTTACTGCCAGCATATAAGCTGTTTTGCGGATACCTCCATATTAGGATGATGCTATGCATTACAGGGCTCCCAGGGCGCAGATAAGAGTTGATCGCCAATGCAATCGAATAGATAGAATCTCGCCTGATCATTAAGAATTTAACAATGATTACTGGCTGATGACATTTTCCCAAATCTGCAAAGCTCACTGGAAGGACACAAACTGAGGAAAATATTTTACTGACATAGATGGTTTATTTAGTTGTCCAAAAAATAATATTTACATTTTTCAGGTGCTATATTTAGCACATGCAATACCCTCGAAATGACCAACTACACATAGCCAACATGAAATATTGGAATCAATTTAAAAAATACCTTGAACGTCTCATTATATGCCCTGTACGATAATGAATTTCTAGTCAATCGTTTTCTTTTGATTTAGCAACAAAAAGGTATAGTCATACTTGGATGTATATTGAAATGAACAGTAGAATAATGATAATAATGATTTGCAAGCTCAAACCTTGTTCTTTTACTTTGATATGAAAAGTTGCACTTTTGATAAAACCTTTGTCTGTATTATTTTAAGTATAATAAACACTGTTACACTTTTTCAAAACTGTTTCAGTTTGTTTAGGGCTATCAGTGCTTTCTAAACATATTCAACACTCTTAAAAAAATACTGTGATAATACCGAAAACTGTGATAATTTTGGTCACAATATTGGTAAAGTGAAATTTTCACATCATGACAACCCTATTTGTGACCATTGGTCAGTTGCAAGAGTAGTCTTTCTGCAATCAGTAAGTTGTATGTTTGACAAAAACTTCCGTCCCTGCCACCTTTTACTGTGTACTTGTGATGCCCCCTCAAATTGTCTTCATATATGCACATTCTGAGAGTTTTCATTAAATTCAGAGGTTTGTAAAAATCAAGTTATTAGATAGAATTTACTTGTAAACTGTATTAACTATTTGAAAAGTTTCAAGAACCCTTCTTCAATTTTCTCATAATAGTTTGTTGGAATTTTGGCCAATCCATCATACACCTCTTCAACGTTACCCAGGGACTATGATCAAGGCTTTTTGATGATCACTCCAAAACAATGACTTTCTTGCAATTTTGTAGACAATTTGGCTGTATTTTTGAGGTTGTGGTGTACTTGGAAGACTTATTTGTACCTAACCTCCTGGTTGATGACTTGTTCCTGTTTTGTTTGTTTTGTTTTTTTAAATAAAATGTTTCCTCATAATACCTTGTATTTATTTGTTTCAGCAAAGAAAACTCCAAAATAACATGATTCCTAGATCTGGGAATGTGTTCATCATGCATGCAGGCTGTCACCTTTATCTTTCAAATGCAATGAGGACTGTGATGACTGCGAGGACTGTATGTAAGGACTTCAACTTTAGTTCTTACAGACCATTAGCCGATTCTACAGATATTTGCCCTCTGTCACACCGTCATGGCTTGCAGTGTAATGTCACTGTCATGAAATCAAATTTCTATCGAGTGCATCTGAACTAGTCACGAACTAGATTTTACAAGGCCACCAGCCAAAACAACAAAACATCAAATCAACCTTGTCTCAGTTGGTAAACCATCAAACAGCAGAGGGAAGAATCAGAATCAGAATCAGAATCAGTTTATTGGCCAAGTATGTCACATACAAGGAATTTGACTCCGGCAAACTTTTTTCTCCAGTACAGAACTTGAATAAGTGAAATAAAAAAAAATAAAAAAAGAAAATAAAATAAAAAAAGAAAAATAAGAACAAAAATAAGTAAAAATACAAATAAATATCAGATCGTAAATAATAAAGGATAATATATACACCAAGCCGGGGTTATTTTACAGTGAGTATGTACAGAAGTGCAGAGTTATAGTTTATTGTTATGTGAGTGCACTCACACACTGTGACTAGACAGAGTTCGTCAGAGCGACAGCCTGGGGGAAAAAACTGTTTTTGTGTCGGGTGGTTTTGGCGTACAACGCTCTGTAACGCCGACCTGAGGGGAGGAGCCTAAACAGATTGTGGCCAGGGTGTGAGGGGTCAGTGGTGATTTTCCTGGCCCGCTTCCTGACCCTGGCCCGGAATAGGTCCTGAATGGAGGGAAGATCGGTTCCTATGATCCTCTCTGCAGTCCTGACTGTTCTCTGCAGTCTGTCCTTGTCTTGCCTGGTGACGGATCCGAACCAGACAGAGATGGATGAGGTCAGGACAGACTGGACTATTGCTGTGTAGAAGATGATCAGCAGCTCCTGGGGCAGGTTGAAATTCCTGAGCTGACGCAGAAAGTACAGCCTTTGCTGGGCCATCCATCCATCCATCCATCTTCCTCTGCTTATCCGGGGTCGGGTCGCGGGGGCAGTAGCCTAAGCAAGGAGACCCAGACTTGCCTCTCCCCGGCCACTTGGGCCAGCTCCTCGGGAGGAATCCCGAGGCGTTCCCAGGCCAGCTGGGATAATCTCTGATAATCTCTCTCACGGGTCCTGGATCTTCCCCTGGGTCTCCTCCCGGTGGGACATGCCCGGAACACCTCACCAGGGAGGCGTCCAGGAGGCATCCTGACTAGATGCCCGAGCCACCTCAACTGGCTCCTCTCGATGTGGAGGAGCAGCGGCTCTACTCTGAGCTCCCTCCGGATGACCGAGCTTCTCACCCTATCTCTAAGGGAGAGCCCAGCCACCCTACGGAGGAAACTCATTTCAGCCGCCTGTATCCGCGATCTCGTTCTTTCGGTCACCACCCAGCGTTCGTGACCATAGATCGTGACCTTTGCTGGGCCTTTTTCCTTATTATGTTGATGTGTGAGGTCCACTTCAGGTCCCGTGTGATGGTGGATCCTAGGAACCTGAAAGACTCCACTGTGGGGACTGGCTTGTTGAGGATCATGAGAGGAGATGTTGATGGTGGTCTCTTCCTGAAGTCCACTGTCATCTCCACAGTTTTGAGCGGGTTTAGCTCCAGGTGGTTCTGACTGCACCAGAGAACCAGCTGTTCCACTTCCTTTCTGTACACAGACTCGTCGCCGTCGCGGATGAGTCCAATGACGGTGGTGTCATCTGCAAACTTCAGGAGTTTCACAGAAGGGTCCCTTCTGTGAGACACCACTTTAGTGAGTGAGGACGCTCTCTATGTCAGGAGATACAATTCCTCATGGGGATAACTATCTTGGCACAACACGGCACTGTATCAGATCATCATGACCAAATAATGTGAAGATCTACAGAGCCACTTCTACTAACGAGTTAGCACTAATTTAAGTCCGAAAACATCACTTTAAATGAAAAAAGCACACTTTAACGCAGTTGTAACTCACTTTGAAATATGCTGAAACTATGCATTCAACCAAAATGCATAAACAAACATAACTACGGGGGTTTTATACCCTCAACATCACGACATGGGGGCTGCTGGCTATTAGCAAGACTGAGTCGGCAGCCAAAGTAAAGGTGGACATTTCTATGGAGCGTTTCTGAACAAATTTACAATCTCACCAGTCAAAACATCAAACTGACAGCGTGTCAGTTGGTTAATCATCAAAAAGTTTCCCTAGCACTTTATCACATCATCATACCCACATTTCGCCGGAGCAAGCATTTATTGCTTACCTATCCAGTAGCAAAACAGCTAGTTCAGCATCCAGCATCCTGTTGTATCTCTATGTCTCACTCACAGCGGCAGACCACACAGCACTTAAAAGTTGTAACACTGGGTTTTAGAAGCTAATCCTGCTCTGACCTCAAATGAGCAACAGTTTGACAGAAAATATATTTCTGTTCAGAGTTAACTTCCACAGTTATGCTGATGATATACAGTTGTACATCTCCATGTCTCCTGGCGACACATGGCCAATGGATGTACTTTTAAACTGCTTTTAGACATTGAATCCTGGATGGCAGAAAACGGTCTCCAGCTCAACCACTGTCTTTTAATCATTCTTTACAAGTGAAGAACCTGTGCGGGATTTTTGACTATGAGCTGACTTCTATCCCTCACATAAAATATATTACTAAAAATATTACTAAAAAGATTGTCAGAGTCCGCCCCATTCTCTCTCAGGCCAATGCAGAGACAGTAAATCATGCTTTAATCACCGGTAGAATCGATTGTTGTAATGCCCTGCGCTTTCTGGTCTTCCCAAAAAGAGTACCTCAGGTTTACAGCTTATGCAAAATTTAGCAGCTCGTGTCCTGACGAAGACCAGGAGGCGGGAGCACATTACGCCAGTCTTAAAATCACTGCATTGGCTCCCGGTATGTTTCAGGATTGAGTTTAAGGTTTTTTTTAATGGTTTTTAAGTGTTTTCATGATCTTGGGCCTTCATATCTTTCTGAAATACTTTTCCAATATATGAAACTTCACGGTCCTACTCTAGCAGCTGTCTCCTTATCATCCATAAAGTCAGGACACACAACCACGGTGAAGTGGCCTTCCATTAGTATGCTACTCACCTCTGGAACAAGCTGCCAGAGGACCTCAGGGCCTCAGAGAATGGCTCAAGACTCACCTTTTTAGCCTAGATTTTTACTGACTATTTATTGCCAATTTATCTACCCCTAATGTTTTAATTGCTTTTTGATCTTGTATTTATCACATTAATTTTATTTAATTTGTATTTATTTATTTACTTACACATTTTATCTATCTTTTATTTATTTTATTTACCCATTTATTTATTTATTTTACCATGTTTTCCTGTTATTTTACACAAGTTAATAATCATATTGCCCCAGTGTTTTCTCTGTGGAAGCCTTCTGCGTCTGAAGCGGTGGTCATCTGTGGCTATCTACAGGGTTTTCCGGGTGATTTCCTTTAAGCGCCCTGGGTTGGGGCCTCGGCTGCTACTGTCGATCTGCTGCTGGTGCAAATGGCTCCCCTGACTGCGTTTCCTGTTCTAATCTGGCTCACCTGCACTCAGCCTAGTGTCCATTTTGTTGTCCATTTTTGGTAACCATTTTATTGTCTATTTTGTTTTTAAGCACATTCATAGACTTGCCAAACCTGTAAGCATCAGTTCTTCTCTCGCATCCTATCCACCCAGAGTAACTTTTTATTCTCTAACTTCTC
Organism: Apricaphanius iberus; assembly: GCA_028564705.1. Lineage (NCBI taxonomy): Eukaryota > Metazoa > Chordata > Actinopteri > Cyprinodontiformes > Aphaniidae > Apricaphanius > Apricaphanius iberus. The sequence goes on from JAPXFQ010001262.1 coordinate 514,068, forward strand.
CATACAGCAGTAATAGAGCTTGTAAAAAAAGCGTCCAAAAAGTGCTTAGACAGTCATTAATGTCAACAGCTCTGAGGGCATAAATGCTGTGAGTGTAAACACAGGTTGCACAAGTGAGTTTTGGAGCATTTTTCGTCATGGACAGTATCTTTTGAAGACCTAATACTCCTGTTACATCAGTCCACACCCAAACGCTTAAAACTGAGAAAACGCAGATGTTCACATTGGCCAGAGTTTTAAGAAATAATTGTTTGTGGTGCATTTTTGTGCGGATGACAGGTCAAACTGCAGGAGAAATATCTCTGTTTTGTAAGATACCCAGCTATGTGTGGACAAGGCAGAGGAAGATGCCATAACTCCAACATTAAACGCTGAATAAGCAAATAATATCAGCAAATATTAAATTATATGTATTTTAGTGTGACGGGCCAAAGCATTGAAAAATATCTCAGTTTTTTGACATACCCAGCTACATGTGGACTGTCCGCAACAAAAAATGCTCCAACATCACTTGTGTGACCCCTGTTCAAAGTCAGAAACAGCATTCATACCCACAGAGCTGTGTTGTTATCAATTGTTGAAGTGTGTTTTTTGTATTTATTTTTTTGCTCGCTTATTTTTACAAGCTCTATTACTGCTGCATGCACAATGTAGGGAGTAAAAAAAAGTTATTCTGAGTAGATAGGATTTGGAAGAACTACTGCACCCAACAAAGCTTAAAACAACAAGCTTAAAAGTGCACTTAACCAGTGATGTGTGGATGGGGTGGAAAATATTCACTTAAAAAAAGTGTGTGCATATGGCCTAGTAAAGCTGCTAGAGCAAATTTGTGTAAATTTCTTAAAGCTACTGAACCTGCACAGATTTGAGCAGGCCCTCAGGTCCATTTTTCTCCTGCTTTTACTTTGCAAACACACTAAATGGCTGTAAACATTGCCACATTTGCATTTATTTACTCAGACTGCTACCTCAGATTCACCACAGCCAGGGTCTGGTTTTGATAGAAACATTCACACAGTGCACTTACACACAGCAAGACAAAGTTGAATTACTGCCATAGGTTGGCATCTCTGTGACCTTGTGTCACAGAGACAAACCTATTTCATTCAATAATTTGATTTTCTGAGTGATGTAAACCAGGACGGTGACCATCGACTCTGGCTAAGTGTGCTCGATTTAAATGTGCATGTAAACATATGTTGTGTTTGAAAGAAGCAGTCACATATGCCTACTAAACAAAATATTCCATACACTAAATGAGCTCCAAATATGAAATGCACACAATCACAAAATATATGGAACCACAAGTCTGTTTTATTTATAAATAATACAGTGAAAATCGAACAAAAGTTGTATAGACGTGTAAAAACATGTAAACATATCAGTCTACAATGTATTTGTATATGTCATAAGCTGAAGGTAGTTAAGGTCAACGTCTGAGATGTTATCTTTTGTTCATGTAAAAAAAGAAGCAAAAATTAAACAGTTAAATCTTCCATCTCTGAGCTCCAGGTTCATATTTACCTCTTTTAGATCAGTTATTCTCCCATAGTATGTGTCTGTCTTTTTCATGTTTTCATATGAAGTACAGTATGTTTTTGCAGCATTTGCAGATCCAGTGACAGTTGTTCCTGCATTTGGAGCACTTGAGCTTGTGACACTATACACAAGTAAACCTGCTGCAATTTATGTTGCAGCTCTCTTGTACCTGGCACTGAGTTATCTGTACAGTCCCTGGAAGTCTCTTTGGGTAAAGGAATCAAAAACAATATTCTTGCACCGTTTTTTCCTGTGCCTGGCTTATACAGAACATAGGCATTCACCGCTGCCAGGTCAAGCATGTTGTAAAATACAGGTACAGCGCCACCTGCGTGTTGCTGCTTGTACTATGCTTGTACTTGTACTAATGAATACATTACTGCCATTTTGTCCAAAACATCTACACCACACTGTAAAGTGCCTGACTGCTAAGGTATACATTTGTACAAGCAGATTTTTTCCTCAGTTTTTATTTTTGTATTACAGTACATTTTTTAGGCTGGATGTACATTTATTACTATTCACATTTATACACTGTTGCCTGCGAATGTGAAAAGCACTGCATATATGATTCTTCCCATAGACCTGAGTTATTATGAAATTATTTTGTGGGAACAAATACATTTTTGTTATGTTCATAATATATTGTAAACCCCAATGAATACAATTAGTTAATTCAACTATACACATGTCCTAGGAACATAAAAGCTGGATGAGTTTTCCTGCTTTCAACATTAGACAGGACAGAGGCTGAATAAGCACATTTGTCATATTAATTTTATTGGTTTCTTATGGTAATTTTGAAAATGTAAGACCAAATTATTTTTACATTTATATACACAGTCACAAAATCTGTCACCCGACAGTGTAAAACCCACAGTGTAAAATATTCCTAAAAGCCTGTATCACTAAGCGTTCAAGGAGCAAGTTATTTGATCATCTGAATAGAAATCACACGTAATGTTCCTGTCAAACTGGAAGTAAGAGTAATCTGATCATTTTAAACATGTGCAAAAAAGGAAAGATGGATGTTTAGAAAACTCTAAACTTCATTAATTTAACAAGAAATTGTAAACTTTGAGTTGAAAAGTCAAAAAGAGTTGGGAGGAGACAAGGCAGCACTTTTTTTGCCTCCCATGAAGTCTTGTATTCTCAGGTTGTCAGCCCAGAGGAGGGAAAACAATTTGCAGCCTGGCACCTTGTGATATGCATGTGTGTGTGTGAGAGAGAGATGATAAATGTCCAGACTTGTTTGCATTTTTACAACTATATTTCATCAAGACACATTATGTTTCCACACATAGCTATGCACGTTAGTTGATATAGGAACACATGTGTACTGTACATTGAACAAGATAACACATGAAAAAAAAAAGTATGATAAACTTAGACACACACAGGCACACTTAGACAAACAAGTTGTGAATTTGAATGCAAATGAACGTCGGGATGAAAGTCGCTGCAGGCTGTCTATTAAGGAGAGTCATCACCCTGTTTCCATCAATGACATCTGGTGGCACCACAGTCACTTCTCATCTAACTCAGACACCTGAAGATACATGATGACGCAGACAGAGAAAATTACAGATAAATTGCAGAAAATCAAGAAAATTGAAAGAAAAATAAAGACAGCTTCAATCAAATTTCTACTGCCTTTTCTTCATAAGCAAAAAAAAAAAAGAAGCATAATTTCATGTTGATTTCTTTGGTATATGCTGTGTATTTGTGCTTCCACTCTAGTACAGTCCCATTCCTTTGTAGAGAACACAAATGACACAAGTGATAGATAATCTTATTACCATACCTAAGGCAGTGAGAGATTACTTGGTTTTAGTGTTTTATCTGTATGGGTATGAAACAATTAAACAAAAGCTAAGCTGCTGATTGTTTGAAACTGCTTTATTTAATACTGCTTTGATTAAAGCATTTGCAGCTTGACGGTGACTTTTGCGCTTTAGGCTTACACAGGTAATAATCAATCTTTTTATTGAAGTTTTAATAAAGACGGTTGACAGAGCACAAGTCTGATTCCCACAGCAATGTAGAACAAGGAAGGTAGTTGTGTAGCTGAACAACAAAGCAATAAGAAAATAAATAAATAAAATAAAATAATCCAAAGTAAAACACATAGCTTAGTCTGAAGGTTTTACTGGCAAAGAAAACTCCCTGAATAAATGCCAAACAGACCCAAGAGGGGGTCGGGGCAACCACCACCCCAGAGACAAAAAATAGAGTCCGAAAGACCTCCTGCTAGAAAGTTCTGAGAATGGGATAGGTCTAGAATGAGTGGATGAGTGTTGCCTCACCGCTGCCACATTTGTTACATTGGGGATTCACATCGGGGTATATACGAGAAAGTTTGGACTTCGACAGTTGTGCACAATGAACCACTTTGAAGTGCAACAATGAATGATGGGAGCAGATTGAAGTAGAGTTAACAAATTTTATGATTAAGTCCCAAGTGTCATCAGGAAGTTGTTGGTTCAAATCCTGTTCCCAAGCTATTCTGATCTTGACCATAGAGATCTGTTTCAAGCCCAGCAGCATATTGTAGATTTGCACATATCTTGAAAAAATTAGGTCTTGGAATTCCATATGTATCTATAAGCTGATCAAAGGAAGCCAAAGTATCATCAATGAATATATCTTTGAAGAGACTTTTATCCACCCCCCGGTCCCTAAAAGCCCAATCTGAAGATGATGAAGACAAAAGGTGATTTGCCATAATGGGACTTTGGAGGGAGAAGTTGGTGAGTTTAAAGCATTTCCTAAACTGGGCTCACACTATAAGGGATTGTCGAACCACTTGGTTCATTGTAGGGCAGGGTAAGGAGGGAGGTATGAGGCCCCCAGTAAATCCATTAATTAGGTGCCCTGGGCTGAACTGGCCTCCAGGGATAAGCAGGAAGTAGGTCCGGTCAATCTACTATTAGTCCAGTACACCAAACGTTGAATACTGGCTGCCTAGAAACACCAGTGAAAATTAGATAAGGCCAGGTCTCCCTCCAGTTTAGATTTCTATAAATACATTCCAAATATGTCACATAAGGCATCCGCCAGGAACTCTGTTAAACTGCCACCTTCTGAATGTGCAGGTTATTCCGTCTGCTCTGATTTTCCAGGTAAATCACCTTGTCCTTTAGCTTCCCATTGCTATCACACAACGATGAGCAAAGTTTCTCCAACTCTTCAACCCGCTGACTCAGGTTGTCAGTTGCTTATTCAAGCAAAGCCAAATGTTGAACATGGTCTTCAACCAACTCCTGTACCTGTTCGAATTTAGTTTCCATGTCTCCCAAGGAAGATTTAAATCTGGAGGTCGGCGAGTTCTGTAGTAGATAACATTGAACGTAATGGCAGGGAGTGAATCTTCCTTTCTAGAATCTCATTGTAGCTATACTGTGGGGTAGTAGCTATAAAAAATACACCACTGAGTCACAGGTTGTGGCTTAGTAGGCACTAAGAGTGCTTCAGAAAAGGCAGATTAGTCAGAGCTCCACTTGCCTTACTCCCTCTCCATTCGGTAAAAAATAAATAAATAAATAAAAAATTTTATATCATACAAAAATTTCATTTATTTCAGTATTTCAACTTAAAAGGTGAAACTAATACGACACAGACTCATCACGTACAAAACAATAAATGTCAAGCCTTTTTTTTTCTAAGTTTGATGAGTATGGCTTACAGCTTATGAAAAAAACCCAACTTCAATATCTCAGAAAATTAAAATATTATATGAAATCAATAAAACAATGATTTTAAATAGAGAAATGTCAGACTTCTGAAAAGTATAATCATGGATATATACCTGGTACTTCGTTTGGGGCCCTTCTGCATCATTTACCACCTCAATATAGCGTGGCATGGATGCTATCAGCCTGTGGCACTGTTGAAGTGGTATGGAAGACCAGGATGCTTCAATAGTGGCCTTCAGCTCTTCTGCATTTTTTGGTCTAATGTCTCCAATCTTTCTCTTGGCAATACGGAATATGTTATTCGTGGGGTTAGGTCAGTCAAGTATGCTGTCAAATTAGGCCGGTGATCCATGGTAATTGAACCAGGTTTAGCAGTGCGGGCAGATACTAAGTCTTGATGGAAAACAAAGACTTCGTCTCCTTGACTGTGGATGGAGATGCAAAATTTGATCTCATCAGAAAACAGGACTTTGGACCACTGAGCAAAACAGACCAGGGGGTCCTTTAAAAGAGGAATACAACAATTGAAGCCCATGTCCAGGATCTGTCTGTGTATGGTGGCACTGAGTGCACTAACTCCAGCCTCAGTGTGCTCCTAATGAAGGTCACCAACACTTTTGAATGACCTTTTCCTGATAATCTTTTCTAGGCTGTGGTCATTCCTGCTGCATGTGTACCCTTTCTTCCACAATTTTACCATTCACATAACTTTCTGTTATTGTACTTTAATACAGTACTTTGGTACCATTCAACTTCTTTTGCAGTTGCATTTTTAGGCTTTCCTTCCTTATGGAGGGTGTCAATTATGGTTTTCTGCACTACTTCCACATCAGCAGTCTTCCCCATGACTGTGATTACTACTGAACCAGACTAAGACGCCATCTAAAAGGTTCAGGAGCCCTTTGCAGGGTTTTTAGATTGATTAGCTAAATAGAGTGGGGCACTAAAATGTTGGGATTTTCATAAGCTGCAAGCCATAATCAAACATTAAAACTGATACTGGTCTCAAATATACTACTTTTCCTTCTGTCATGTTTGCAGATTAATCAACTCAGATCAGGCAGCACAGATTTCAGATGGACATGAGTAAGGTTGTAGTTATAAAAATGATTTTATTTATTTTAAAGCAGATCTGTTATCTCAGGAAGATCTCTCCAAGGGAAAATAGATTGCAGAGGAAACCCAGGAGGTTGAGGAATGAACGGACTTGGGATCTATAAGGAGAACAGGTAAATCGAAAGATCTACTAAATAGAGTCTAAAGAAAACTTCCTGAAAGGATTCTAAGAGCTGAGATTTTGGCCTTGTCAACACACATGCAGTGAGAATCATCTGGTGCCAGCTTGCAGGAGCCGTTCCGGTGTTTCTCAATGTCAGGACGCCTCGCTTACGAGAACACTGTCCTTCCTAGGTCAAAAAAACGGTTTGGAACAGACTTGCCTTACGTGACCGTGGCTGCCCGCTTACGTGCTCGGTTTATGTCCCGCACATCGTAGTAGCATTGTAGCGTAGTAACATTACTTCAACCATGGAACTGGGAATGTATAACGAGAGTTTTACTTCTTTTTTTTATAGGTCAGTTAAATCAAATGTTCAAACGAATTAGTACCTGGTAGCCACCAAAGGTGCAACTACTGAGCAACTAACCAACCATATATAACTGCTTTGGATCTATAAAATTATAATTAAAAAAATAAAACAAACATTTTAGATGTAAGCCCGATGGTTACAATTAGTTGACTTACATTTAAAATCAAAATTTACCCCCGAATTAGGTGCTATCGCGCTGTGTTCTGGGAAATTTTTGACCGAGAGAAGGCATCAAGGAACGTCTGATGTATCCTTGGTTAGTTAGCTAAACGGCTAACAAACGGAGGACAGATTCCTCGGTAGCACATGAACATTGGAACACGCCTTGATGGTCACTGATGACGTATCTCCTAGGCAACCTGGGGGGGACCAAGGCATCAAGGAGAGGTTCCTGGGCATTGAGAAACACCCCTCATCTCTTTAATCTGGAGAAGATTGGCTCTAACGACCTGCACCTGCCGTCAGTAGCCGGCCACGCCCCTGCAGAGAAGATAGGAAAAAAAGACAAACAAAGCAAACTCAGAAACAGGTTCCCCAATAGCCTGCAATTAGATAATATATGATATATTAGTATCACCTTTTGAGTTGGAGTACTGAAATAAATTAACTTTTGCACAATATTCAAATTTTTTGAGTTACCTGTACATATCAGGATAAGATTGAACCTGTTATTCAACATAAATCAAAATTCACACAACTTATTGATGTGTTAGTCTGATGAGGTGAAATTCTATAGAGAAGAGAGATGACATTGTCATGTGGATTTCTCACAGAGCCACAGTAGGTGGAAAGGGTATCAAACATATCTCTACAGTGTAGCCTGCCCCCCAGGAAAAGAACAGTGCTTTGTTTTGCTAGCTGATGATGGCTCACACCAAACATGGAAAATAAATGACACCTCTTTATACCCTTGAGCATCAACTAGAATTAATCAATTTAGTAGTCACAGTGTGACAGTAAATAAATTGGACATATCTCAAATATCAAAAAGTGTCACTTTGTCTGCTGAGAAAAGATATGTCGGAGTGTCATGATTATTAAGCAATGGTGATAACAACAAGCAGGAATATTAGAGTGAGCTTGTGAATGCTACCATCACACTCCAAGTAGAAAATATGTTTTTGTTTATCCCTTTACTTTCTACGTAATTAATTGTAATTACTATAATAATTAAAGGAAATGCCATAATATTTACTAAGATACTTCACTTCTGTTTATTGAAGTTTATTAATCTTAAAGATGCAAGACACAGCGTTTATGTTAATGAATCACTTCAATTACTACAGAGTGCCAGTTGAGTACTATTATGCTAAATTGTTTAGTATGATTCAAAAGCCACAGACTAAAAGCAAATCCAGTCAATATCATTCACGCTTTTTCATCCTTGAAATTCTGTTATGTTAAATCTGCTCCTTTTTCAGTATGAAGTTCTATATTGTAAAATATCAGACATACTGTATGCATTATGAGTTATACGACTATACTTTTTATGAATCATTGTACAATCATGTTGCGACAGATTGTGGTGCTCTATATTCATTTGCTGCATGCTACAATGAAAGTATTTATCAAATTCCTACCAGCAACCTATCAAAATTTACACAGAATTTCTGTTTATTTTACATGGTATGTATGTTTTTTATTTGGGTTGTAATTTTATTTTCCAAAGACAATATTAGCTGTTTGATTGCTTATTTCAGCAAAGTTTTTCACCATAGTGTTTGCCTGGAAAGAGAACACTAAAGCACTGGTCAAACCTCCAATCCGTGTTGCCTCATAACAACTCTCCCAGTTCCATAGGCTGGCGAAAAATCCGGAGGCTAATATCTGAGTTATCCACATATTGAATGTAAAAACTTGTGAAGAGGATCATTGCAACAAAGTACATTTATTTGCAAGAAATCTAAGAATTGTTAGCAGAGATTTAGTGTGTACACCCAAGTGTTTAGGAACAACATTTAGAAGGTAAAACAAGGGAGTCATCAAACATACACCCAAAATCTCTTGAATTCCAGCACCCGTGGATCACTAGTCCAAGGAGACTTCTTCCTACACCAAACTACTTTATTTTAGTTGGCGCAATAGTATCAAATGTCTGAAATTTCAGAGAGAATTTTATCAACCAGCTGGTTTACTGAGTTTGTATTGGAGGATGAGAGGGGTTGGGGTGATGTGGTGTGACGTGGAGTGATGATTTATCTGTCCCAGAGAAAATGGTTTGTTTACAGTATACTTACTGTGGCTAGATATTTTAACAAAGATGTTACTTTGTTACTTACTAGAAATCGATGGTGATATCAGTTACAGAGATGTTGGAGATATTTAAACCTTTGCTAATTATCAAGTCCAGAGTTTGACCTTAATTGTGTGTGGGTTGTCTGACATCCTGGGTCAGCCGAAGTTAAGAAAAGTACCACATAATTCTTTTGCCCATCTATCTTCAGCATTGTTATTATGGGATGTTGAAATCCCACACAATGATTAATTTGTCATAGTCGATAGATATTACAGAAAGAAGGTCAATGAGATTATTATAGAAGCTAGAGTTAAGTTTTGGCGGTTTATATAAACTTAGAAATAAGCTTTATTAACATCTGGGTAGCTACGTATACAAAATAGTCAAATGTGCCCAGAAATGCATTTTCTAAGGTTACTGTAAAATATTGGCTAGCCCTCCACCTCATCTGTTTACTGCACTCACTCAGAAAATTGTACTGTGATGGAGTAGATGCTATCAATGCAGACAATTCATTATTACTCTCTAACCAGGTTTCTGATAGAAATAGAGTGTCTAGATAGCACTCATTGATGTAGTCATTAATTACAAAGAACTTCCCTGACAAAGACCTAATGTTTAATAATGCTAATTTGAGTTTTGTTGGTCATTAGTAGATTCTTGTGATTAATTTGACATTTGGTTGAATATGGCATTTTAGTTAAAATTTTTTGGATTCACATGTGTATGAGCACCGGAACGGGTGGACAGTGGTTCCCTTCTACATCAGATGTATGTTATTTCCAATGGTGGAAAAGGAGAACTACTGTACATCTATAATCAGTTCCACAGGCCTAGTGTAGTTTTGGTGTTAGCTTGGTTCCAACTCAAATTTGAGCATTAGATATGTCAGATAAAGTTTTAAAGGGAAATTCCTTTTGTGTACATCTCTGCTTGCATCTATTTGTGTCCTGTTGGACAAAAGGTACAGTAATTAATTTGTAATTTATTTGTGTGGTAAATTCAATGCCAATTTCAGGTTCATCCATTCAACCTCTTGAATGCTGTCCTGCAAGTTTTTTTCCCCTCCCTTTTCCTTTATTTAAGTCACTATTTTCTCATAAACGTATTCTCTAACCCAAAACTCTACGCTCCCCTCTCCTCTGAACAATTTTAATGAGCACATGTCCTCCAAATGTATTTCCAAAGCACCAAAAAAAACCTGGTGCTTGCCAACATGGAGATGTTTGCCTTTATAAATAAAATGTTGATTCTCATGTTTTATGCACATTTTTAAATTATGTGTTACTACTGCCACAGGAAACCAGTTTTACAGAGAGACAGACAATTCCTGTTATTTTTAAATTCTATCATAAATATTAAAGTTAGTAACCGACCATATGTGTTAATTATCAGTATAAATTCATCAATCCTACATGCCTGGTATATCCTGTTCATATTTCAAGGCAGCTGAAGCTAAGCCTACTGAGTTGGGGAGGAAGATTGTCTTTTAAAGAGCAAATCCTCCCCTACCAGTGTCAAACTACGACCACAGTTTCTGTTTGAAAAATTTCTCAAAAGTTAATCAATCAACTCTCATGCACACACACAGTTTAAAGCAATCATAAAAGTACTTTGGTCCGAGTACAGATGAGCCAGGCTAAGGAAACGGCATCAAAGGAGCATCCATCAACAGTAGCATATCAACAACAGTAGCCAAGGCACTGACCTGGGGCGCCCAGAGGAGGGAAGGCTGATACCCCCACTTCCACCCAAGCGCAACCTGGAAAGCACCCTGGCAGCCACAGCCGATCACCGCTCCCGATTCAGAGAGCTCCCGCAGAAGAAAACTGGAAGGATAACTAAAATAATAATATGTTATATAAAGGCCACTGGGGCCAAAAAAAAATCTTAAAAAAAGACATAAAAGAAGTTAAAATATAAAAATAAACAGTGGATAATTATGATAAGATTAACTAGCCAAACAACGATAAAATACTGTTAAAATGTAATCAATTAAAAATATGCAAAGCAATTTAAACACGACTATAATAGATAATAATCATTTAAAAACTATGATGAAAAGGTGAGTATTGAGCCTACTCTTAAAAACATGAACATTCCCTACGGCCCTAAGGTCATCTGGCAGCCTGTTCCAGAGGTGAGGGCTATAATACTGGAAAGACGCCTCCCCATACATACATTGAGTGTGTATCCTGACTTTAGGCTTGACAAGGAGACGGCTGCCAGAGGAGCGCAGCAACCACGAGAGTTCATATGGTAAAAGCTGTTTAGAAAGATAAGAAGGTCCAAGACCATTTAGACACTTAAAAACCATTAACAGAACCTTAAAATATATCCTAAAATGTATGGGGAGCTAATGTAGTGATTTTAAGACTGGTAATGTGCTCTCGCCACCTGGTCTGTCAGGACACAGGCTACTGAATTTTTTAATAAGTAGTAAGTAGAAGCTCTTTTTGGGAAGCCAAGAAAGCAGAGGTGATAAAAGTATTCATCAGTGTCTCTGTTTTGACCAGAGTGAGAAAGGGGCCTGACTATGGCAATGCTATTAAGGTGATAAAAAAACATTTTAGTTATGTTTTTAATGTGAGGGATAATAGTCAGCTCAGAGACAAAAATTACACCCAGGATTTCACTTGGAAAGATGGGTTAAAAGACAACGATCGTAGTTTTAGTAAAGTTTCTCTTTCTGAGGCCAATTTGAAAACGCTGGGGCGCAGGGACTGGAGACTGGGGACTTGAGATCGCCAGGGTGCATAGACCAAAGCTTTGTTGTGCCGGCAAGGCAGCAGGCGCGTACCCCAGAAACGCGATTGCAGGCTGGTAGCGTCTGCAGCCAGTTTGCTGATACAAAGAACTGGGACAGGAGATTGGACAGCTTGAAAGCCATGGTGCTGGGATGGCTTCTGGGGAACGGGGAAGTCATTGGCCGAGCCCTCCTGGAGAGAATTAGGAAGGGCTCGAGAGCGACGAACATCTAGGCAGCGGGCAGCCCTATTTGGCTGATGCCAATCAGGCCCTCTGGTAGAGCTGAAGGAGTGGCCCATGGATGGCCTCGATGGTGGCTGGTGCACTGTCGAGTGGAAGGGAGGAGCATCTCGTACCTCTGTGGCCCAATGCCGGGAGGACAGGCAAGTGCCCACATAAGGTGTGTCTACTGCTGGGGAAAAGTTCTTGGCTCCCTGCCAGCCACACCACTTGAACAGGGTCATCATCCTAGGCTTCTCGGTTGCTTTATTCTCTGCTGGGTCCATGTGTTCGCTGGTTTGCTCTGTCATGTGTTGTGGGAATGAGGACCCAAATGCAGAGCCTCATTTAGAGCTTCGATGGATTATCTTTAATAAGAAATCCGAAGTCAAAGGAGACAGAACAACACATGGAAAACGACGACATTAGACGAAGATGAACCAGCGAAGACATGAGGGCCAAGGGCAACATATATACACAGGTAGATAATCAGGGAAAAACCAAAACAGCTGGGGATAATTACTGACACAGACACAACCCACCTCTGACAATAAACTATTGGTTACTTCCTAAGGTCAAACAATGTTATGAGCTCAGTGGTGACCCGGTATTACAGAGTCAACACAACCAGTACATGCTACTTATATTCAAGTCCCTAAATTATGTAATAATTCAGTAAATGGTAAAAGGGATTTTCTCTGAAAGACTAGCAGTTTACAGTCATTCAGGTGAAATGTTGAAAAAGTTATACAGTAAATTTAGATGAGACATTGTCAGCCAGATATCAGTATAATTATTCATAATAGCCCAGCAACACCCAAGGAATTATAGTAAATCGAAAATTACTTACAGTCATTGATGATTTACTTTGTATCTGTACGAAATACAGATGGGACTCTTTTGGAAGAATATTGCATTTTTTCCATGTACTCCTCAAGTGTGAAATTCTCCTAATCAACCAGTTATTTGTTGTTTTTCTTCATGGGTGTTGTCAAAGACATTCCCACTCAAGCAAAGCATTGTCTTCCTTATTCCACATTTGGTGGAATACTGTAAAACATTGTGTTGCTGTACTTCTTTGGTTTCATCAAACCTTGCTACACAAACAAGAACAATTATCTTGGATTAGACGTACTCAAAAATACTCAAACTAGGGCAGTAAAAATTTAGTTAAAATAATCTGGGGCAATCTACACAACAAAAAAAGGCTTTTTATTAAAGCTTTCCTGAGCATGTAGGTACATTGTTTAAAGCAGAATACTGCAATGTCTACGTTAAAATTTATTATTTTAAAACTTAAATGTGAATAAATAAACAATATATCTAAAATCAGTATTGATATTAGGAGAGACAGGATCATTAAATGAGTCAATATTTACCAGTTATTTTATTTATTTTTTTCTTTCCCTGACAAGGACAAATGTCGGTGCCAGTTTGCATGATGGAGCTCTTTTTCTGCTTCTGTGTTTTCCTTATTCTCTGTCTGATCTAGGTCATTTGCAAATCGTTATCGCAATCTTAAAATTATACAAGAAACTCACCTTTGCCACATTATTACTAGTTTAATTTATTGGGAAGGGGGGGATTGGCTCAATTATATAGTTTAAACTAGCAAAGCCCTTTTAGAGCGCAGGGACAGTTGCCTTTGCACAAAGTAAAACTGTTAAAGGTTGAATATGGAACATGGGGACCAAAGTGACATCTATTGTGTTGAGGTTGGAGTTCCAATAACAAAATGCTGTTTAGGTGCCAGTTTTGTTGCCGTAACCAACCAGGATAATGTCCACGGACGAATCTTACAGGGTAAGGACTATGTTGTACTAAGAAGTTTAAAGTTTAAAATACTACGAAACACTAACAAAAAATAATTATGACAAAATATGGTTTAACAGTAACAATAAGCTTTTGCACCTGTCCTCTAGGCATCTTATTTTGGTAGCTGAGTGGTATCTTTCACTCCTCTTGTTGATGTCCTCTATAAGAGTCATAGTTTATACTTTATAATTTACATAAACATCCGACAGATTTCACATCATGCATTTTTGACTGAGGTTTATGGTCGGAGACCTATGTCAAAACAGAAAGCTAGCTAGAAAAATCCTTATAATAGCCACTCAGTGCAGCGGTGAAAGTGAGGCCGCCTTACTGGACAGAGCAGGAGGAAACCGCTTCCTTTTCTTCCGTTTACTTGGTGAGCAGGCTGATGGGTCATGATCAGGGCTCTCATATCTAGGAACGTCATATACACAAGTATTGCAAAGCTGTTTTACCTTTAGCTAACTTTACCCATTAGCTAGTGTTCTTACCTTTCTCCATGAGAAATGCCATTTTCGCGTACGTTTTGATGCCGTTAAGTTTTTCATTTGTGTCCATCTGTTGTAGGCTTCACCTAAACTAACTCTAGTTTTAGATTTTGTAAGGTCGCTCATTTTCTGAGAAAGATAATGATACTATGGGGCTTAGACACAGCAGCTAAACTAACAGAGTCCTCCATTTTCTACAGTGCATGCCAAGTTGCTCCAGGCACTTGTTTACAGTGTTGGACAAGTTACAAAGAAATTGTAATTTATTTCACATTACTAGTTAAAATGTCAAAAATTTAATATATTTGCATTACATATTATGCTGCATTCCATATGTCTCGGAAACTTGGGCGTCCGAGTTGCTGTAAAGGAGACCGCGATGTCATTCCCGACTTAAAGCATTCCAGTGTATCTCGCTACACTCCGAGTCGGAAAGAACATGGACGCTTTGAGGGCAACAGCTGTCGAGGGGCAGGCTAGTCATTGCTATTGTTGTTAGCGGCATAGCATCTTCAGCTGACCAGCATGAAAAACAAAGCTGTACATTGTATTGCATGCACAGCAAGGCCATGGAATGTATAAATCGGTGACCAGATTAAAGGAGAAATGTAGTCAAGTGTGTAAGAGCATTTAAAAACAACACTGAAATGACCAACAGTGCAAATAAAAAGAAAATATATCTCAACTAAGGGCGCAGCCATCTTTGTTTACGACTTGCCCCCCCCTCTACTCAGTCTACTCTCAGAGCTCCGAGTTGGAGCTCGTCTATTCTGACCTAAAGGGGGCGTGAAATGACGTGAGACAACTACGGATTTCCGACTTTCCGACTCGGAAAGGTTAACTGGAATGCAGCATTACTGTCTTAGACTGAGTTACACTACTTCAAGTTACTTTTGGCAAAATATCTTAAATATCTAACACGACTTCTAACCAACGTCACTTATCAATTTACATTTTATACAAGTGTCACACCACAAATACTGCATTTTTAACACAGTTCTATAAAATGATCAAGTTCCTTTGCATGCCTTCTGTCTGTCTGAGCTGTCAATAGAGGTACTGGTTCAGGGTGGGATCACACTGGGAGAACCTGCCAGAGCTCCCCTTAAAGCCATTCAGAGTATGAGAAGATATGGTGTTATATTATGTTGTTTGCTAAATCTAATCAACAGGTGCTGACAGTGCTCATCACAAAGATGGTTGACAAAGATGAGACTCCGATTTCTGAAGTCTTACAACAGATGGTTAGGAAAACAGTGTGAATAATGCCGCTGTTTAAATGTACAGTCGATCTTGTCCTGATTCTCTGATGTTTTAGTTTTGAGCAACAGGAAGTGGATGGTGGATCTTGTTCTACCGTATCGAAGTTAATTTGGTCTGTTGCATTATTTGGCCAGAAAAACCATTTAAAATGCATTTGTAACTTGAGTTACTTAAATTGTAACTAGTAATATACTGTTGTATATTTTGTAAGTAATGCATTACATTACATAAAAAAGTAATCTATTCCTGTAAATCATTACTTTTGAAATGCATTACTCCCAACACTGCTTTTTTACAATAGAATTTGGCAACTTGCGATGGCGCGACCCTATTGGCTGGAACACGATGGTCAGAAAAAGTTAACTTTTTTAATGATTTTAGGTAAAAAAGAACTTTTAAAGGGAAAGGGTGCACTTTCATTCTACACACCTCTAAACTCACCGTTGAAGTATTACTTTTTTTAAAAGGTAGCATTTAAGAAAAAAAATTCCATATTCAACCTTTAATTTGATTATTGTATTTTATTGTAGTGGCACACACTGATTTTTTTTAAAACAAACATCAGTCAAAATGTAAATGAGTGTTTGATTAGTCTGTGATTTTAATCCTACCCTGCTTTCTGCAGAAGCTCCTTCTGCTCTGCATTAATGAAGATGCCTACATTATCACTTCTTGTTTAGATATTATTTTAATGAATGATTTGACAGAAAAAATGAGATTTTATTAGTTAGAATTATTTATGTTTTTTATGTTTTCATTGACCCCATGTTTGAATCTGATGATTGTCACTCAGTGTATGCCCCACCCCTTTGTATTATGCTTTTATTTTTGTGTAACACCCCAGGGTCTTAAGTAGCACCCATTTAGCCCTCTTTATAGCCCTCTTTCTAGATACAGTCTTAATTAAGTATTTTTAATGAAGTATTTTTTTTAATTCTCATATAAACAGTATTATTCAAGCATTAATACCTAGAATCTTTTTTTAAGACACTCTGAATTAGACTCACATTAGGGTTAAGCACAGCAGGTCTGACCCAGATTAATAAATACTGTTTTTTTCTTAGAAGTCATTGTTTCAGAGCCTTGTGCAGAAATTTATGGTCCTCCTAAAAGCAAGCTGCTAATTACCTGCTGGGAGAAAGCTTGTAATGACCACTCTGGGGCGGTAAGTAGCTGTGGTGAGACACAGATCAATGTCTCTGTGAGATGCAGACAGGCACAACCAGGTAATCCCACACTAATTACAAAAAAAAGAATATAAATAATGGTAATATCTTTGCAAAATTAGTGGAGAAGCGAATCAGTCAACATGTTGGACAATTCTACGTTTTGTATTGAACTATTTCAACTAACGCTGGTAATGTATGACTGTCTGATGTAGTTGTAGTAGTAGTAATAGTACCTTTATACCAGACGCTTAGTCCACATTTTACAAAAAAAAAACACAAAAAATTTAAAGCCTCAAGGCTTTTAATTTAATTGATAAATCATCCATGTACATATTAAAAAGAAGAGGAGATAAAATGCCTCCTTGTCTAACACCATTACAAATCTTAAATGGCTCTGAGATGCTGTTACCCCATTTTATCTGAAACATTTGCTGACCATACCAATACACCAGGAAGCGAACAATATATCTTGAAATGACTCTATGCAACAGCTTAATGAATAGTTTTCTATGATTAACCCTATCAAATGCCTTGGATGCATCTATGAAGTACAGAAAAACTGACGAATGCTGACTTCTGTATTTGGTCACAATCTCCTTTAAAGCATATATACACATGTCTGTACCACGCTCAGACTTGAAGCCAAACTGATTATCTGTGGTTTTTAAAATGTTATTTATTCTGTCCAGCAGAACTACTTCAAAAACCTTAGAGAGTATGCTAGCCAGAGAAATTGGTCTATAATTAACCATGCTACCAACTCTCTCACCCTCATCTTTTATTACTGGAACCAATAAAACAGCTAACATTGAATCAGGTTAACAGCCATGCAAAAGAAAGCTGAAAGGCATATAGCAAGGAGTGGTGCTATTCTACCATTTCCATACTTTAGATGTTCAGCAGATAACATCCAACCCGTAGCTTTATTATTAGGCAATCTATTGATGGTTGGACCTCATGTGACAAGATTTCATCTATGCTTTCAGTTTTACCCATTCTGAAAGGTTCACTTGGTACACAATTAAACAGGTCATAATGATATTGTCTCCACAACTGTAGGATATTTTCAGTTCCTATGACTCTATCAATCACACAAGGTATAGGTATTTTCCTTCCTGTCGAGTGTCTCACTACTTTCCAGAAATCCTTTATAGTGCTATTAATGAGTTTCTGAGCCAATGACTCAGCACTCATAGCTTAATCATTTCTACTAATAAAACACACCACATATTTGTATTTTGCATTTGTAGCCCTTTTATGTTCAAACACAGACCCATGTTGGGGTTTCCCTGCAAGCATCCACTCTTTTGAGACCTCATGGGCTTCAGCATGATACACATACTCTCTCCAGCCTTGTCTAATTTTTGTTTTAGTTTTTTGTCTGTAGAAGAGAGTGCTAGCCTTACATAATGCTTCCACTAGATTGTTATACAAGCTACCTACTGCTGATATATGTTCTGTATCTTTATATCGAGTTTCTCTACAGGTAACGACTTCCCTGGGCAGGCAAATACCACCATAAAATATTACTGGAACGACTGGAGAGCTGGGTCGGACTCACTGGTACAGCACTTCAATGGTTTGAGTCTTATCTCAAGAACAGGAAATTCTTCATGTCCATCGGAAATTCCTCATGAGAACAGACAGAAATCGCATGTGGGATCCCCCAGGGCTCCAGCCTAGGACCCCTCCTGTTCAATATTGATACGCTCCCACTAACCAAGATTATAGCAGTCAATAAAATTAGCTACCATAACATTGCAGACAACACTCAGCTATACATTACATTGTCACCAGGTGACTTTGATTCTATCCAGACCTTAAATTAATGTATTGAACAAATCAACAACTGGCTGTCATACAACTTTCTCCAGTTAAACAGAAATAAAACAGAAGTTATTATATTTGGATCTAAGGAGGAACGGTCAAGAGTCAGCACACATCTTCAGCTAATACAACTAAAAACCACTGTTGGGTCTGACCCTGAATATATGATAAATGACACCAGCATCCCCATGCACTGGCTTCCTGCCGTTTTCAGGGCGAAACGTTGGTCTAGAAAAGGGACTTTCTCTCACGGCCGAATCACACCGGGACACCGTCTCTCTCACTCCCTACATTTAGTCGATCAAGAGAACCTTGCACCCTCGCAGGAGGGCTGGACTCTGATAAGTCCCTCCATCTCGATTGGGTCAAACATCACTCAGTCAAACCCACTGCAGCTCTCGTACAACATGACTGGATGTCTGAAAAACAGGAGGAGCAAGGCACAGAACTGCGCTGTTGAAATATCTGAGCAGGAAGAGATATCGCCCTCTCTGATCAACACTTCCTACGAGCTCGACTTCTCCGTGAACATTTGAAAGAGAGACTGGGCCCAAAATCCAGTGCTGGACACACGTTTCTTAAACCTTTGTTACCGCTAGCAAACCTTCCTTCGACTGGCCATCAGAGCTGTCCAACTGATTATTTTTTCTCATTTTTTTTATCCAACAAATGGACTGAATTTCCCCCCTTTTTCGTGTCGTCATTACCCATCGTATAAAAGGATTTACCCTGATCGCCAACCCCGTGGGTCTTCAAAGAAAAGTAAGGTCGTTCTGATTATTATTTAAAGTCTAGGTGGATGCTGAATCCAGGATTTTTCATATGTATACACACATGCTTTCTGTAAGCATCCCATTAATCATTGTTGCTTGAAGTTTTTTCTGGATAAGCTGAGCTTTTGATCGTGTGCAATTTTGGCCCTGTCCCAATCCCCACATGTAGGGTGCCTACAGTCCTCCACGAAGTGCACTTAGCAGAAGTGCAGACAAGGGTTCAAGTGCGTAGCGAACAAGTGTAAGAATAACTGCACGATTGGTACAGCGGGGATTACGTTGTCAGCCTGCGTCATATCTCTATTACAACCAAAATGGGGTTGCTGCTCTCAGTTTGTGTTATTTTCTGCTTGAAATGATAAAACTGAAACAAAATCAACAACACAATCTAGCAAATTCTGTAGCATAAAGTCCAAAGTTATTGAACATATTGGATTTTAATCAAAGGCACCAATTATATATATTTATTTTATTTATTTACAGAAAATAAGAAAGCCTTTTGATAATTTAAAAGAATGTGTTTATTGTAAGGCTATTATGTATATTTGTTAAACCGGCTGTGCTAAATGAACAGACACTGGAATGCCAGGAGATGCTTGTTTCACCAGAAATAAGTACCCAAACGCTGTTTTATTTAAAATGTAGAGAAATAGGTTCTTTAATTATTCAGAATGTTTACTTTTTTTTATGACTTGTTAAAAAAACGGTGAATATTTTTTTTGCCAATCATGTCCGTAAATACACACATTATTAGTAAGCAATATTTTTCAACAGATATATCCAACAGCTAATTACTGTAATTACTTATATACACAATGGTAAATTATTCAATGATTTTAGGGGTCGATAGCCGGGGATGTCTCAGACATGTCCCCATCAATATTTACAGATGGTAGTTTTGAAATGCAGGAAGCTCAGCTATAGGCACATATTTAAATAATAGCCTACATATAAATTTAGTCAGAATCTTTTCACCCACAACCCGAACACATTAATGACACTTCAGGCCGAGCCCGGGAAATTTTATTTGTGATATTTCTTTCAAGCGTGCGGCTCATCCGTCACGTTACTGGATCATCATCCATCCATCCATCCATCTTCTATACCGCTTATCATCAAAGGGTCACAGCAGAGGGCTGCTGCATATCTGCAGGTGTTAACAGGGGAGGTACACCCTGGAAGGATCGCCAGTACAATTAAGGGATCACAATATCAAAATACAAATGATCCTAGCTATAAACCGATTAGAACAAAATCAATTAATGTGATCATCCCCAGAGCAAAAAGGCCAAAGTTAACAACAGATAAACTTTGGGAAGAAGCTAATCAAAATAGCTGGTATTTATGGGCATGGTATACAGCAAGAGAAATGACTTCCAAAGAATGTGTTATATGTTCTGGTTCACCAAGAATTCCTCCAATTGCAATTCCAGAAAAATATACTTTTGAGGAATGTGCTTCAGTACAAAAACAAGCTTGTAAATTAGGAGAATTCAACAATGCAAGTGGTACATCATTATTTTTCAGATTTTCCATGTGTGGAATTAAATGCAGATTACTCTATGGGTCGAGAAGAATTCATAATTATTTAGACGAACATAGAGGTTACAAAATAGGAGATAAATGTGCAGAATTTAACATTTCAACAGCACAAAATGGTCCTCCAACTACGTATAAAGTAGATTATGATGCTGAATATGAATGTTTTGCTAGCGGAGGCTTCTCTGAGAATGGAGGAACCTTGATGGGTAACACAACAGTCAACTGTAAGGTAACTTGGGTTCTATCATGGTTTCCACATGCTAACGTGACACCTATTTTTGTTACCACACCAGTTTGGTATGAAAAACCTGAACCCCTGAGTCAGACTTGTGATAATATGACTATGACACTCCCTCCTCTATACTTTCTGAGTGAACAAACTTGGGCAATAGCAGATAGTTATTTTATGTGTGGAGATGACATCCTAAGAAACACTTTGCCACCACGATGGATAGGTTTGTGCACCATGGTAAGATTGAAAATACCTGTCACAATGGTGTATGAAGGTGTGAATGAGATAATTAACCTTGATCGTTTGAATGCTAATCCTAGAGTAAAGAGACAGTATGTGCCAGATCAGAATGTTTATCTTGATATAATAGGACAACCCAAAGGAATTCCAAATGAATTCAAGGCAAGACATGAAATAAAAGCAGGATTTGAGTCAATAATTCCTCAGATTACCATAAATAAGAATGTAGAATGGATTAATTATATTTATTATAATCAACAGCGAATCCTTAATTATACTGGAGATGCTCTTGGAATGTTAGGTCAACAATTACATGAGACTAGTAAGATGACTCTACAAAATCGACAGGCTTTGGACTGGCTGTTGGCAGATAAAGGAGGACTCTGCGAATTATTTCAAGATACAGAATGTTGCACGTATATCCCATCACACACTTCTAACGAAGGATCCTTTACTGCCGCAATGACAAAACTTAGAGCACTTAGAGAAGAACTTAGTTTGAATGCTGGGAAGAATGACTGGTCTGGGGGGTGGTTAGACCTACATTTAGGAGATTGGAAAGCAATGCTAATTAAGGTGGCAATTAGTGCGACCATAGTTCTAATTGTAATTTTCTTATTGACATGTCTCGTCATACCTGTGGTGAGGAGAGTATGGACAAGGACACTGATCAAACAGATGAACCTGGCTGCTGCAACCCAGCTGATCCAGTTGGAAGTGATCGCAATGAACAATCCTTCTGCCCCCCAACATGCCTAAGTATCAAAGCCAAGACTGTTAAACAAGCTCAATTAAGTGCTTTCTGACTACAAGTCCCCTCCAGGACACCATCACCTCATCATCCCTTCATCCCTCATCGTAACCTTCAAGAAGGATTTATACTCTTACTCTATTCATTGTGTTCATTATATGTGGACAATCGAGACTGTTTAACACCATATCGATCATACCTTCCCGGGATGGACAAGATCAATATTTTCTCATCTGTTATATGTTATGTGTTTCATATGTTATTTCTAGTATGTTACAACAAATAAGCCAGCTGGTAATTTGAATTTATAACTAAGTTGAATGTTTTAATGTTTGCATTTATTCTCATTTGTGCCATTTACTCTCACTTGTGTCAGACTTATTAAGGATTGCATTTAATCACATTTTGGTAATGCTATATTAAAGATTATGCCTCATGTCGCTTGAAGGTCCGGTGGACCGTAAGGTTGTCGCCTGGCCGGAGGGGCAGTGGGATAATTTTCCCTGTTCTTGTAGCGACAGGTTTTTGATCCCACACAACGGACCACAACTGACATAGGTTTGATTGTTACTCACCATTGCTTTGGACACGTGTAATCCTGCATAAGTCCCATTATAATGTTACTTTTATGTGTCTGTCATATGCCTATTTACCACAGTATATTCTACCATATTGATGTTTACTTACCATATAATACTCATATTAACTGCATTTATAGGTAGCTAATTAGTGATGCCTAATGGCATCAAACCGGGGAATGTAGAAGCCAAAATCTGGGCCTGCGTGGCACGTGTAATCAACACGTGCATCAATTCTCAGAAGCTGAGAAGATGTACGTGGTACTTCCACGAAAGACTTGTCATTAAGCGATTCTAGGAAATGTTTTGTTCCCAGCTTTTCTGGCCTCTTCAGAACCAGACAATTAGGCGCCTTCAAGATAAACTAATATCAAGCCGCTGGCCAAGAACACCAGATGGTTCCCGTAAGTGACGCAGTGATCAAGTATAAAAGATAGGGCTCCTTTTAGAGGAGAGGAGAGGGTTTTAGTTGGTCTGCTGGGATCTCAGCGTGGACGTCTGCTCAGAGATAAGGTATGTCAATTGTTAATAGACAATGGATATAGAATGTTAGATATAGAGGTCAATGACCCATGTAGCATTGTATTGAGAACCAAAGATCCAATAAAACCCGGCTGAAGCTACTTTCTAGAACAGAAGCTGTGTTGTCCTGAGTCTTCATTATAGCTATATATCTATATCTATGTTTTGCATGTAATTAAAACCAACAACAATCATTGTTTGTGTGATGATTTAGATTTTAATGATTGTTCCATGCCAGCAGCCTGATGATGGTTATAAGAGTGATTTTACAAACAATAAAAAAACATGTTTGCATGTTTAAACATACGGCTTTCAACTTTTACTAATTGAAAGAAGATGCGATTTTCATAATCTGTTAAAACGGTGCAGTGGAATTTGTAATGAAACATCAATCAGATGAGAAAATAGCTAATATATTAATTAATTTTTCATCCCTACCAATATTCAAAATAGACTCTGGTTTAAGGTTATTGTCCCAGGCAATTTTAAGAACAAACTGATAACCATACACTTGAAAAAACATTTGTCGGAGAAGTACTGTAGCTGGAACAATTTCTTTGCCTTGTCACAGAATTCCACACGCAGCAGTGGATTGTGGTTAACCCTTTGCTGAAGCCCGTATCGGTGCAGACTTCAGCGAAGTGCGGAGCGAGGGTGCAGAAGAGGCGGGGCCAGGGGCCGGATTCTCCGCTCTAGAGAATCGGGACACCCTACGCACTTGCGCCCCTCAACGTGAACGCGCAATTGAAGTGCATAAGGTTGCAAGTGTGAGTATTGGGACAGGGCCTTTCTGTTTGGAGTTACTGTATTTTGTTTCTTCTTCCAGTAGTAAACAAGCAGTGGTTGATTGATTTGTGTTATTTTTGCTTTGATCTCTATGTAGAACCACAAACCGGAACAGCTTCTGAGTGACGGGCAGGAAAAAAGGTAGCCTCTGTTAACCCTTTGTTCAATCCGTGACCATTCAATTCAGAGCTCTTTGTTAGCTGAAGGCTAATTTCAGTGATAAGCTTCATGCATTATCTTTCTTTCAAAGAGACCTTGAGGTACATCGCCCAGGTAATGAAACCCCCACGGTTTCGGCATTTTGCCAGTTTGCGTTTGTACGTCACCCCCATGTGTGTGTGCATGTTACAACGTACGCAAGTCCATGAAGCTCCCCCTGACGTGGCGTTCACAGCTTCCGGTCGGTGTCCACTTTTGTAGTTTTGTTTACGTAGCAGGTAGCTTTAGCCAATTAGTTTATCAGTTTGCAGTACCAAATTAGCTGTGCAAATGAATGCATTATTAATTTAATATTCCCAATATAACCAGATAAACGATAACCTTTCATATAATTCCCCAACACTACTGAGCAGGCCCATAATCTAGGTGTAATAATGGACTCACACCTGAACCTCCTGGGTCACAAGGTCAGCCTTCTATCACCTGAAGAACATTTCTACCTAAAAAGTGATTTCAGACAGCTGCAGCTGAACCAGGAGAGGCAGCTTTCAGCTTCTATGCTCCACAATGCTGGAAAAAACTTCCAGAAGAATGCAAAAATATTGAATCGTTAGGCTCTTTTAAATCAAAGATTAAAACTTTACTATTCAGATCTGGCTTTGAGTCCTAAATTGCGTTTTTTAATGACTCTTTGATTGTCACGGTTTTATTTGTATTACTATTTATCTGTTTTTAATCTATATTCTTTTGTATTCATTTGTTCTTTATACCTTCTCTTTTTATTGATATTATTTTTATTGATATATGTGAAGTCCCCTGTCACAGGATTAAATGACTACAGACCAGTTGCCCTGACATCTGTGGTCATGAATTCCTTTGAGCGACTGGTGCTGTCCCACCTGAAGGAAATCACGGATCCCCTGCTGGACCCCCTGCAGTTCGCCTATAGAGCAAACAGGTCAGTGGATGATGCAGTCAACATGGCTCTCCACTACATCCTGGACCACCTGGACTCTGCAGGTACCTACGCTCGGGTCCTGTTTGTGGACTTCAGCTCTGCATTCAACACCATCGTCCCAGAGCTCCTCCACCAAAAACTGTCCCAGCTCACCGTGCCTCCCTCCACCTGTCAGTGGATTACCAGTTTCTTGACTGACAGGAGGCAGCAGGTGAAACTGGGTAACTTCATATCCAGCACCCGGTCCCTCAGCATCGGCGCCCCCAAGGGATGTGTTCTCTCCCCACTGCTTTTCTCCCTTTACACCACTGATTGCACGTCAAGAGACCCTTCTGTGAAACTCCTGAAGTTTGCAGATGACACCACCGTCATTGGACTCATCCGTGACGGCGACGAGTCTGCATACAGAAGGGAGGTGGAACAGCTGGTCCTCTGGTGCAGTCAGAACCACCTGGAGCTAAACCCGCTCAAAACTGTGGAGATGACAGTCGACTTCAGGAAGAGACCCCCTGCAACATCTCCTCTCATAATCACCAACAGGCCAGTCCCCACAGTAGAGTCTTTCAGGTTCCTAGGATCCACCATCACACGGGACCTGAAGTGGACCTCCCACATTGACTCTATAAGGAAGAAGGCCCAGCAAAGGCTGTACTTTCTGCGTCAGCTCAGAAAGTTCAACCTGCCTCAGGAACTGCTGACCATATTCTACACAGCAATAGTCCAGTCTGTCCTGACCTCATCCATCTCTGTCTGGTTCGGATCCGCCACCAGGCAAGACAGGGACAGACTGCAGAGAACAGTCAGGTCCTCAGAGAGGATCATAGGTTCTGATCTTCCCTCCATTGAGGACCTTTTCCGGGCCAGGGTCAGGAAGCGGGCCAGAAAAATCACCACTGACCCCTCACACCCTGGCCACAATCTGTTTAGGCTCCTCCCCTCAGGCCGGCGTTACAGAGCGCTGTACGCCAAAACCACCCGACACAAGAACAGTTTCTTCCCCCAGGCTGTCGCTCTGACGAACTCTGAATAGTCACAGAGTGTGAGTCCATTCACATGATCAATAAACTAAAACTCTGCACTGCTGTATATACTTACTGTATATACTTACTGTACAATAACCCTGGTTTGGTGTATATATTATCCTTTATTTTTTATTTTATTTTAATTTATTTTTATTTTTATTTTTTTCCGTTTTTTTAATTTCACTTATTTAAGTTCTGTACTGGAGAGAAAAGTTGCCGGAGTCAAATTCCTTGTATGTGTCATACTTGGCCATTAAAGCTGATTCTGATTCTGATTCTGATTTTTGTTTTATTTGTTTTTAAATTCCATACACTCAAATCAATTTATTTTTTGTTTCAGTTTCTAAATGCATTTATTTTGGTGATGAAGTTTTGAATTTCATATTTTTGTTGTGTATTTGGTTTCGTTGCCAAAAGAGTTTCCTGTAAGCACAGAACGTCACACTGATCCAGCAGGTGGTCCACAATGAATCTACAACTCCTGTCTTCCACAATTTGACCCAATCTCAGTCCACGGCAGTTATATGAAATAACCTTTATATTCATTTGATCAGATTAACAACCCTGTGTTCTGGGCTGCTAAGGACTCATTTGTCAGTCCAGCAGGGGCCTGTACCATGAAGGTAGCTGGACAAACTCGGGGTTACAGGATTGGTTTTGAGTCGACAAAACCACACCGATCCAATCAGGCTTTATTGGTACCATGACGCAGCTCATCAACCTTCTCTGTCAACTCAGGCTTTGATCCTTAAACTATGATTAATCCACAAGCGCGTGCACATAAAAGAGTGATGTCGACACTGAACAACCAATCGCATTCGATATAGATAGAGCGACAGGTATATACTTTCAGCGGAGGAGCAAGAGATAATAATTCTTCAGAAATATAAAGAATATAGAAGTATTTTTCAAGCAAGCAGTAACACTGTATCTGCTGCCAAAGCAAGAGAACAGTCTTGGAGGAAGGTTGCTGATTGCTTTAATGCATAGGTTAAACAATTAATGTACATTTATGTAGGCTATTCATATTAAAAATATATATTTAAAATCATTCTTAACAGGTAGCTACTGCAGACTACTGTATAATACATTTCTAAGTGTGAAATATGCTTTTGTGAAGAAGAAAAATAAAATGAGTGTGAAATGTTAAATTTGTTCATGTGATGTCACCCTATCAAGATATCTTACCGGCAATTTTATAAAAGCCCTCTTTTATGGACATGGTCAATAAATGTCCAAAGAACCCAACGAAACTATTTATGTACCCCTGCAGAGTGAGGAGCACCTTTCGAAGAGTTTTTTTTCCCCTAGATTCTCTGCATCCCCGACCGCATAGAAGTATGTACCACTTGCCAAAAACTGCAACTTAATACATACCATTTGCGGTACAGTAAGGGCATGGCTTCGACGAGTCACACTTGTTATGTGCGGCTCAACAAGTTCACAAAGATAAGACATTCCTTCCGCGGAAAAACTGTATCTTCAATACAAGTAAGCATCAGGAAAGTCAAATGGATTTTGTCTGTCCCTAAAAACTCTTTCTCTACGAAGTGCTCGTCTAACAATTTGCATGGAGATTAAAGCCGACCTACTTTCATACCTAAAACCCAGGGTTGGCAACTTCTCTCTGAATGGTCATACCCTCATGCCTCTGTTGTATTCACCAAAGCCAGGAAATAGATAGCTGCCTTTGTTATTATTGGGGTGTTCTAGGGTGAAAAAAAAACATTTGGGACTTGATGAGAAACAGACAGTAAAGACTGCCTAAATCCTCTCATCTGCCTGGGTCCATAACTGTTCACATCATGACAGATGACAACATCCAGTTGGACCCAGTGGTTATGAATACATGGAGTATTTCCCTTTTGGAGTTCAGTCGAATGCAGGCAGGTTCAAGTATGCATCAGTTCGAGGGCACCGGGTTGGGGATCTACCCCCATGTTTTGGTCCCCAGTGTTACCATACTTTCTTGTACTTACTTCCTTCGGCGGGTGAGACTGGGACTTTCTCGGCACAACGCCTGGTCATCAAACTGGGTGAGTAGGCCAGGTTCTTCAAAACGGCGAGGAGCCTGTGTTTGTGATCCCTCCACCACAGCTCGACTGGGTCTGCAGCTCTCCAAACCCCCATTGCAGCGGTTCACACGAGAGCATGTCACGCTTTTTGGTCATTTCTATCGCGTCGGTGTGTACCACCGTAAGACTATAATTGGGGTGTACTCATTTCTGCAACATGAGGTCAAATTAATTTGTTAGGAAAATCTCTAAATCTTGTTTGCAATCAGTGTCCCACATTTGTGGGAGTATTATGTAGTATGATATCTCATAGAAAATCTTGACCCTGAAAGGAAACTAAAGGTTTTCTGACAAATTAAGTGGGTTGTACTCATTTATGCTGAGCACTGTACAAGCTCAGTAGGTAGAGTGGTTAGTTTGTTATTGGAGGATTATAGGTTTGATTCCAGCCTTTGCCTGTCACATGTCAATGTGCCTTTTGGCAAGGCACTTAATCATACGTCAAATACCGATCTGTTTATGAATGTGATGGCTTTTGGGATTGTGAATGGGTGAATATGGCTCCAAAGTAAAACGTCTTGAGTAGTTAGAATGAATAGAAAGCGCTAAACAAGTTCAGTCCATTTATCAGAATAACTTTCACTTAGTCTACACGTTAGCATTAGCTAAACATAAACGATAATGAAAGAATTGAACAGGCAATACTTTAACTTCATCATTCTAAAAAGTGTTGTTGGGGTGAAAACTTTAATTACTTTTAATAATAAGATGTAAATAAATCTGCTAATGTCTAATCAATTGAATTAATAACTTGTAAATAAAATGCATAAAGTTTCACTAATATTTTACATAAAATACAAATAAAACAAAAGTGTTTAAATTAAACACTTAAATAAACACAATTAAACTTTCCAAGCGTTTTTTTTTCAGCTGTGAAACTTAATCTATATGTATGTCAAGGTGGTTGATCAATTTTACTCAAACTGAGTGCAAATTGTTATACCACTGTTATTGATTACATTCTAGTAAAATTATTTTAACAGCATATGATGAGTAAGTGTATGTTTACTCTTAATGGGCTTTTAAGGGTCACACACAGGCGTCAGGTGGCGCTACTCTGCTCTAACCCAACAGGAGGTGGGGGCGCAGAAGTCTATAAATACAGCCAGCTTCCCCCCACTCGTTCTTTTGTGTTCTACCGGCCGGGAAGCAACTGAAGAGCATCTCCAACCATCCTCCTTCGCTGGCGGAGGGAAGCCCAAGTTTATGGCAGAAACTTGCTCCAAAGGAACCCAGGTGAATCTTGAACATTGAGAAACAAAGATGTTGTTTATCCCCAGAGCCCGACGAAACCCCTCTGAGTTTCAGGCTGTCAACTGATGAGAAACAGGAGCTGTGATCCACATGTGCCAAGAGCCAAACCCCATTTAGCCACAGCCACCAAGCCGATAAGAGGTGAATGCCGAACTGGAGAGCTCCAAAAAAGTACTATTAAAAGGTTGATGCTGACCACCACGCAGCCAGCCAGGAGAAGCCGGAGTCAGGAGCTTCCCACCACTGCTAGTCAGATTAGCTATCCTTTGTAAGCCTACTGGCTAAAACACCCTGGAGGTTCCCCTTTCTCATCGACGTACACCAACTCAGAGGACTTTAAACGTTCATAAGGTCTGTTTGGGCAGAGGTAAATTAGTTAGGATAACTCATTTTAAAGGTGTTTCCTCTTTTTTATAGTTAACTTCTTAAGTTTCATCTGCTTTCTTTGGGTAAACCAGGCCTTGGCCTGAAGTTTTAATCAGTGTTTTTAAAATACTTTTCCCAAGAAAGATTAATTTTAAATCCTTTAATTTGAGCTACCCAATCAGACATGAGTTTTTTATTTTTTGTTAATGTTTAATAAATGTATTTGAGCCACTCTAAACCCCCCACGTGCGTCGTAGACAGCTTAAGCTAACCTAGCCCACGTTTTGGTTTAGGCTGGCATTTCATTAACAAAGATCGCTAATAACGGTTCAAAATAACTCAGTTTAAAAATATATTGTTTTCATAAGAACAAAAAATAAACTTATTAGCCATTAACTCTCCTTATTTGATCAAAATATGAGAATTAGATTGTTTTACTGTCGTGATCATTCCATGAATTAAGTAATCCACCAAAGGTTAATTGCTTTTATCAAGATAATTTTTAAACATAGCACTTCTTAATCCAAAGATTGTTTTGTGTTTTCTTACATTGCTTATTGGTTTAGAGGTAAACCAGCAGTGCTAAATCAGTCGAACTAATTAAAATTAGTGAAACTAATTCAGTTTCATTCCAGCATCTGCTGATCAAGTCTGGTTCTTAAAAACTTCCAAATTCAACTGGAACTGTGACACCACAATCCATGGTTTCTCACCATGGAGAGTTCTTCAGGGTCACCTCGTAATACATTAGGTAGATCTTTTTTTTGCTCCTGTCCCTATTGTCTTTCCTCCTGCTATTTAACAATACCAAGCCTGCTGAGAAATGATGACCCTAAGCTAACTGAAGCACTCTACATCTCTCTCTCTTTCCTTCACATACACACACCCACACACACCCCTACACACTTCTCCTAACTTACCTAGAGGAGTCCAGGGACAGATTAGCTGTGACACGGTGTTGCCCTGCCACCTATGACTTTCTAGAAAGTTCAAAGAGAGCAGAACCCCACCTCACAACTGAAATCCAATTACCCAACCTAGCAATGAGGCAAGCAAGGGGATATGGAGCAGAATGATGGCAAGAGACAGTGGGCAAAGCAGAAAAAAAATTGAACATAGTTTTCCTTTCCATCAACATGGTGTATTTTTGATTTCTTCTTCGCTGTCCATTTGCGGAGAAGTTTATTATTGTTTTCTTTCCTATACAGTGTTTTGAATCTCCACCCCTCTATTCCTTTTTTAGAGGTTGTAAAATGTAAAATTAGGTTTGAAATATGAGAAAAGAAATTAGACAAAAGTACCCAACAGCATATGGTATTTGTGCAATGTGAACACAGAGAACCCAGCTAATCAGGTTTATAATATTATATGCAAGTCAGTGAACATTTCGAGGCAATATAAGTGTACTTATACTGCATGCTGTTCACGTTTCTGAAAGCTTAAAAACTTTGCATTAGCACTGCATATTCATCAAATTCACGCTTGCTGCTCTTATCTTTCCAGTCTGCTGTCTGAAGGTTAAAAAGATATGTTATTAATATAATCTTTACACATCTCTGTCAATAAGTAAATCAGAGTTCAGGTAGTCTTTATCAAAGGTGTGAAGCCCAGCTTTGATAGAAGCATTGATAAGAGGCACAATATATTCTTCCCCAAGGCTCAAGAGAAGACCTATAATCAGCCTTATCAGCAACAAGATCATTCCACCAGGGATACATCACCATCGATCTCATTAATACTGATGAGGAATCCTCCATCTCTTCTTGTAAATTCATGTGTGGTGTCTTCTCTGGTTAACAGATCAAAACATAACTGCTGATAAACAACATATTGGCAACAAGTTCACCTTCAGTGTATAAGCACAAACAGGCACTTCATTGCTGCTCTGGTATCTTGCCCTAGGATCACAGATGTGAGGGCAGATAGTTTGTTTTTTTCCATCGGTTTGATTTCTTTGAGAAAGCTGCTCTATGTTTTAGTTGACCTTAGAGGCTCACAATGTTTTCTTTCGAAGTTTTAAATCAGATAGATAGATAGATAGATAGATAGATAGATAGATAGATAGATAGATAGATAGATAGATAGATAGATAGATAGACAGATAGATAGATAGATAGATATTAAAAGGACTATCAGGATTGAATTATTAAAAGTTTTCCCAGTTCTAAGATAAGGACTTTGAATATCATTCATTCCTAGCACCATAGGAAGGCATATAGATAAGGCTTGAAGATAATTGATTTTGGCTTTTTCAGAGACAATGAAAGGATGAAAGGAGATCAAAAGGGAAGATAAGACAGTGTTTTCATTATTAAATCTCAGGATGAACCTCGACAGATCAAAACTACAAAGAAAGCAAAACCTGTAAATCCAAGCTTGATACTTCTTGACCGAGAAGCTAGCTTTGTTGTAGAATAACCTGAC
Source organism: Apricaphanius iberus (assembly GCA_028564705.1). Classification (NCBI taxonomy): domain Eukaryota; kingdom Metazoa; phylum Chordata; class Actinopteri; order Cyprinodontiformes; family Aphaniidae; genus Apricaphanius; species Apricaphanius iberus. The sequence goes on from JAPXFQ010001262.1 coordinate 546,338, forward strand.
ATTTGATTATCTTGAAATCAATGTCAAATACTTCAGAAATTAAAATGTCATGGCTGCTAAGTCATGACAACTTCCACTCTGAAGTTTCTTGCACTCTGGAAAGAGATTTTCCTGGGATGAAAAGAGAGCAAAGCCAATGCATTTAGTTATCTGTACAATTAATGGCTTAGGAAGCCCACTGCTGTAGAAACCATGTCCTCTCACTCCCTGTGCAAAGTGGATGATCAGATTGAGATATAGCGGTGCATACACACCTAATGGAGGAGCATGATGAAGTGGGACTGGGGGTCCCGCAACACATAAGAAGAAGATTAGCGTCATTAAAAGCTTTTCTGCTTGAGCCGTGTGACCAAGTAGGGCGACTGATGCGTTTGAAGCGCAACCTAAAATATGCGCTGCATTTTTTGTGGTGCATTTTGTACATTCGCACTTATCATGTCTGTTGCTCAAGTTGGAAAAACTCTGGACTTTGGATTCAAGTCGCACCATGTCAACCAATCAGGTGATGGGGTGTCAGTGATGCTGTGTCTGAGTGAATGGAGTAACTGCATCGGCAGGACATGGATACTGATAAACACCGTGGCTAATCAACCCGAGCCACACGACACTAGCTGTTTTCTATAAAGAGACAGGAATAAAAAAATAAACATTATAAAGCAGTTAAACTATCTGGACAGGAATGCTCTTCAGAGGTTTGTGGGTGATTCTTAAAAGAGCCGCAACAGGCCTTGCTCTCTCCACTGAGAAGTGAGCTATGAACAGCTTTGTCACCCAGATACTCTGGTAATGGTTTTCACCACAGTATCAAATCAAAATAAAATCAAACTTTATTTATAAAGCACTTTTCAAACAAAATTACTCAAAGTGCTTTACAGATTTAAAATAACCCCACAACCCCCCCATCAAAAATAAAATGAACGCAAATACACCAACCCCTCCCAACCCAACCCATCAGCCATACACATACACACACTTAGAAGCTACAAAAAGCGGGCTGAGTACAGATGAGCCAGGAAATGCCATCATGGGAGCCATCTGCATCGGCAGCAGCAGATCAACAGCAGTAGCCAAGGCTCCGACCCAGGGCGCCCGGAGGAGGGAGGGCTGGTACCCCCACCTGCAACCAAGCGCTACCCAGGCAGCCACAGCCAACAACTGCCCCCAATGCAGGGGGCCCCCAGAGAGGAAACACTAGCAAGAAAGACTAAAATAAGTTAAAATATAAAGTGTATAAAATATAAAGTGTATAAAGTATAAATTTTACACAACTCTTATGAGAGGATAATTTTAGCTGGTGATTTTAATCTACAGATAGATAACCTTTTAGATCGTTTATCAACAGATTTTTTAAATATTTTAAATTATATGGATATTAGCCAACATGTCATGCAGCCGACTCACAACAGAGGACACAACCTGGACCTGGTCATCACGTATGGCCTGTCCATCAGTGTGTCCTCTGTTGTTGACTTGGCTGTCTCTGACCACTACTGTGTGTTTTTTAATATCACCAGTTTTATCCAATCAGAGACCTCTGTGAGAACTGTCAGGAAGCGTCATCTAACCCCTGAAGTGGCTGCAGGTTTTCTTGAAGTTTTCAAAAAATTTCCTCCTATACCTTTACCTGCCCCCTGTGATTTTATCGTTAATGATTCTAACAGTAGGCTTAAATCTGCTCTCAACCTGCTGGCTCCAATTAAAGTTGTAAACCCTCATTCAAAACGTACAGTACCGTGGAGAAATGCAGCTATTAGAAAATTAAAGAGGAGCTGCAGGGTGGCAGAAAGGAAATGGAGGAAAAATAAAATCACAATAAATCATCAGATATACATAGAACATCTCAGATCATATAATAACGCTTTAAGAAATTCCAGAAATACATACGTTTCCAGATTCATCTCAGAACATAAAAATAATCCCAAAATTCTGTTTTCCACCATTGACAACTTTCTACATCATAATTCTAATACTTTACAGAAAACCCTCTCAAACACTCTCTGTGAGGAGTTTGCAGACCACTTCAGAGGGAAGGTAGACACCATCAGATGTAATATTTTATTCTCTCAAACAAACATGGTTTTAGACAAATCAGTGTCTGCCTTCACCAGAGGAAACACTGGACAGTGTTGTCCTGGTAGAAGCTGGGACCCTTGATAAAGTTTTCTCCTCAGTGATGCCCACCACAAGCGCTTTGGATCCGATTCCCACCGGGTTTTTTAAGCAATTTTATGGTTCTTTTAAAGATGAGATTTTAAACTTTATGAATTGCTCCCTTCAGACGGGGGTTTTTCCTGCTGCCTTTAAAGCGGCGGTAGTAAGGCCCCTACTGGAGAAGAGCAATTTAGATTTAAATGATTTAAACAACTACCGACCAGTATCTAACTTACCATTTTTAAGCAAAGTTTTAGAAAAACTTGTTTTTATTCAACTTAATGATTTTATTAACGCTCATAATGTCCTAGAGAAATTTCAGTCTGGTTTTAGGATGAACCACAGCACAGAGACGGCGCTTTTAAAGATTTTAACTGATTTTAGACTAAGCTATGATGCTAAACAGGTGACAGTGTTGGTTCTTCTGGATCTAAGCGCTGCCTTTGATACAGTAGACCACACTATTCTTTTAACTCGTTTAAAACAGATCGGCCTCTCTGGTGCTGTTCACAAATGGTTCACATCCTACCTCACAGACAGGACTTTTACGGTAAGTTTAGATACCTGTTCCTCTAAGGTCCATAAGATCACTTGTGGTGTTCCCCAGGGTTCAGTTTTAGGCCCAGTGCTTTTTAAACTGTATATGCTCCCTCTTGGCAGTGTTATCAGGAGACCTGGAGTTAACCTTCACAGTTATGCCGATGATACACAGTTGTACATCTCCATGTCTCCTGATGATACACGGCCAATGGATGCACTTTTTAACTGCATTTTAGGCATTAAATCCTGGATGGCAGAAAACTTTCTCCAGCTCAACCAGGACAAAACTGACGTTTTAGTTATCGGTCCTGAGGCTCAGAGAGAAAAACTTTTACCAAAACTACAATCATTGTCTTTTAATTCTTCTTTACAAGTGAAGAACCTGGGTGTGATTTTTGACTCTGAGCTGACTTTTATCCCTCACATTAAAAACATCACCAAAATAGGTTTTTATCACCTAAAGAACATTGCCAGAGTCCGTCCCATTCTCTCTCGGGCCAATACGGAGACGCTAATGCATGCTTTTATCACCAGTAGAATTTATTATTGTAATGCCCTGCTTTCTGGTCTTCCCAAAAAGACTACCACAGGTTTACAGCTTTTACAGAATTCAGCAGTTCATGTCCTGATGAAGACTAGGAGGCGGGAGCACATTACACCGGTCTTATAATCACTGCATTGGCTCCCCGTATGTTTTAGGATCAATTTTAAGGTTCTTTTAATGGTTTTTAAGTGTCTTAATGGTCTTGGGCCTTCGTATCTGTCAGACATGCTTTTCCCGTATGAACCCTCGCGGTCTCTGCGCTCCTCTGGCAGCCGTCTCCTTGTCAATCCAAAGTCAGGACACAGACTCATGGTGAGGCGTCTTTCCATTATTATGGCCCTCACCTCTGGAACAAGCTGCCAGAGGATCTCAGGGCCGCAGAGAACATAAATGTTTTTAAGAGCAGGCTCAAGACTCACCTTTTTATCTTAGCCTTTAACTAATTATTATTTATTAATATATTTTTAATCGCTCAGCATGTTTTACCTGATTTAATTTTTAGTTTAGCTTTTAACTGTTTTTTTATTAATCTGCTTTGCATTTTTATTATTTGTTTTAAACTTATTGTTTTATACTTTATATACTTTATATTTTATTAACTTTATATTTTAATGTATTTTAATCTTTCTTGCCAGTGTTTCCTCTCTTGGGGGGCCCCCTGCATCGGGGGCGGTGGTCGGCTGTGGCTGCCTGGTTTGCCCCCCCAGTTATACGGCTTTGGTGGAGTGGGTACCACCCTCCCTCCTCTGGGCAGCCCTGGGTCGTAGCCTTGGACTGCTGCTGTTGATCTCTGCTGCTGATGCAGATGGGCTCCCACTATGTCATTTCCTGGCTCATCTGTACTCACGCCGCTTTTGTAGGCGTTCTAATGTGTGTTGATGAGTATGTGCTATGGTTGGGTTGGAGGGGGTTGTAGTTGCTATTGATGAGTTTTATTTTTGAAGGGGGGGGTTATTTTAAGGGGTTATTTTAAATCTGTAAAGCACTTTGAGTAACTTTCTTTGTTTGAAAAGCGCTTTATAAATAAAGTTTGATTTGATTTGATTTAAAACAATAAGTGCAAAACAACGATAAGATAGCTCAAGATAAAAATGCAAAGCAGATTAATAAATAAACAGTTAAAAGCTAAACAAAAAATTAAATCAGGTAAACATGCTGAGCAGTTAAAAATATATTAATACATAATAATTAGTTAAAGGCTAAGCTAAAAAGGTGAGTCTTGAGCCTGCTCTTAAAAACATGAACGTTCTCTGCGGCCCTGAGATCCTCTGGCAGCCTGTTCCAGAGGTGAGGGCCATAATAATTGAGTCCGTGTCCTGACTTTGGGAATGACAAGGAGACAGCTGCCAGAGGAGCACAGAGACCACTAGGGTTCATATGGTAAAAGCATTTCTGACAGATAAGAAGGCCCAAGACCATTAAGGCACTTAAAAACCATTAAAAGAACCTTAAAATCGATCATAAAACATACGGTGAGCCAAAGCAGGGATTTTAAGACCGGTGTAATGTGCTCCCGCCTCCTGGTCTTCATCAAAACACGAGCTGCTGAATTCTGTAAAAGCTGTAAACTTGATTTAGTCTTTTTGAAAAGACCAAAAAGCAAGGCACTACAGTAATCAATTCTACTGATGATAAGTGCATGCATTAGCGTCTCAGTATTGGCTCGAGAGAGAATGGGTCAGACTCTGGTGATGTTCTTTAGGTGATCAAAACCTATTTTGGTTATGTTTCTAATGTGAGGGTTTAAAAGTCAGCACAGAGTCAGAAATCACACCCAGGTTCTTCAGTTGTAAAGAAGGATTAAAAGACAATGATTGTGGTTTTGGTAAAAGTTTATGTGTCTGAACCTCAGGACAGATAACTAAAACCTCAGTTTTTCCTATTTGAGCTGGAGGAAGTTTTCTGCCATCCATTATTTGATGTCTAAAATGCAGTTAAAAACTGCATTCATTGGCCATGTTTCGTCAGGAGTCATTTCCTTGGTAATTATCCATTGCACGATCGTTGTGCAACGGTAATATTTATGAGAGAGCTAACGTCTATTTTAACTGTAACTCAAAAAAACTACGATACTGACATTTCAAAACTTAATTAGATTATTCTACACCACCAGCAGAACAAATCACACCAAATGTTGGATTTGTGATACGTCAATAAGCTTTCAGCACGTTTTTTGCATTTGGACCACAACATTTTACCTGTAACTCAAAAACTACAATTGACTTTTGAAACCTGGATTAGATTATTTTAAAATAATAGCAGAATATTTAAAACCAACTCTGACATTTGTGAAATTCTTATTAAGGCTGGGCGGATCGATCTAAACTATCGATAGTATCTATCTAACGTTGGTATTGAGTATTGATCGATAGGTTCGTGATGAGATCGATCCTTAAGTTTCGGTTTCTCTTCAGTACAACTCTGGGATTTTGCAGGTCTGACTGGCTGAAACGCTCCCTCTCTCCCCTCACTCAAGCTCAGCCCCTTCCCCTCCCCTCCAGCACTCACTGTTGCTCACTTTGAAGCAGAGCAGGGGTAGGAGAGCAGCGGCGTTTGGAGTTGTTTTAACACCTGTAAATCAAACCATTGCAACCTATGATGTTTGCAGGAAACAAATTAGGTATGTTGGCAACTCCACACACCTATATAATCACATAAAAACAAACCCTTACCAGAAATTTGAGCTGCAGAGCTGAAGAAAGAAGGAAGAGGGAATGCAGATCTCCTGCACCGAGGCAGACGTCCCTGCGGAGGCTTTCAGCATGGCCATCAATCCAGTTAGCTTAGTATAGTGAAATGGAAATAATATTTTTAATCACCTGCATTAGATAGGCTAACGTTAATGTTCAGTGTAATTGGGAATTATTTAGCAGACAAATTAATAAGACGGGCTGCACGGTGGCGCAGTGGTTAGCGCTGTTGCCTTGCAGCAAGAAGGTCGTGGGTTCGTATCCCGGCCCAGGGTCTTTCTGCATGGAGTTTGCATGTTCTCCCCGTGTATGCGTGGGTTCTCTCCGGGTACTCCGGCTTCCTCCCACAGTCCAAAACATGCATGATAGGTGAATTGATCACTCTAAATTGTCCCTAGGAATGAGTGTGAGTGTGAATGGTTGTCTGTCTCTCTGTGTTGGCCCTGCAACAGACTGGCGTCCTGTTCAGGGTGTACCCTGCCTAACGCCTGATAATTGCTGGGATAGGCTCCAGCTGCCCCGTGACCCTGAATTGGATGGATGGATGGATTAATAAGACTATATTCAGACAGTCACATAAGGAATCACTAAGTTGAATTTGAAATAAATTATTTCACTGGAACTGAAAAAATATATATGCTACCCACAACAAACTAATGGCTATCCCTCAATCCTAAAATATGAAAATGCCAGAATAAATCTTTTATATTGTCAAAGCGACAGTATTCTCATGTTTAGGCGAAGCACATGTTGACAAGTTTAAAGGTTAAGAATATTTTTGTACTTCACTTAGAGGATTCCCAAAGAATTATGGATAAAACAAGGGGTCCCGCTGAAATTATTGTGAAGGATTTAAAACCTGTTATTGTTATTATTATTCACGTGATTTATTAAAGACTCGATGAATAATTAAATAAATATGAAAATTCAAGTTTTCAAACACATTTTCATATTGATGATGCATTCACTTAATAAATTACACAAAACTAGATAGTAGTAAAAAGTATCGGTATCGGCAATACTGGCCCTGTATTTACTTGGTATCGGATCAATAGCAAATTTTGCAGTGTTGTACACTACTAATTTTTATGTGATTCGTGACACGTAATTCGCCTGCAGGGCTGCTTGAATCCTTGGTAATTATCCATTACCGTAATGCACGATCTTTGCGCAACGGTAATCTTTATAAGAGAGCTAACGTCGGCAGCTTCGCCTGCCTATTTCCAAGCATTGGCTTCATTGACCGCTATCCTGAGTAGGGAATTCAAGGACAGACCTGGTAATAAAGCAGCATTACTGTGACAGTGAGAATCCAGCAGTCTTATAGCTCAACTCTGTCAGACACACAGAGCAGTTAGCCGATTGCTAACGCTCTGTCCTCAGCCAATGCAGCGTAAATACAGAGACCTGGAGCTGATCTATCAGGCTATAGGTCACTGTTAGAAACACCCCCTTATTAGAATACACTTCTGGAAATAAATGTGATGTGGAAATGTGGAAATAAATAAATTTGGAAATAAATAAATGCAGAAAAAAAGATGGAATAAATAAATGTGTAAATAAATATATGTGAAATAAAATATTTTTCTTGAATGTCTTTCTAGATTTATTTATTTACAATTGTATTTATTTATTTATTTATTTACAATTACGACAGAGTTGGTGCTCCATACTATGGACATACAGATGCCTTCAGAGCCACATAAAATTAATATTATTTCCCCAAGAATTTCTCCTTGCATGGCCTGCTTGATTAAGGCCTATTGATCTCATAGCAGTTAATTGTGCTTAATAAACTTTATTGAATAACGATTGATTTAATTTGATCTCTCTCACATTGTCATGAATACAAAAAACTGCAGTAAAATTAAATGTGCCATTAACTGTAGTGAAAATGGAGTTTTACCACATAGAAAAACCAGGGTTCTTATTCTCCCGCAATCTTACCTTAATTGAGGCCTTTCTCGGTTTCTGTAGTTCCAAATTTAACCCAGAAGTTTGAGGAGTCTGGTGTCATCCGATCATCCGGTTGTAGATTGTGAGAATAATACTTTTAACATAGCAAGCATTTGTCTCAGTCCACTGGCTGTCAGTGTGCTTCTTTCTCTTTTGCCTTTTGTCCTTCAGGTGTCACAACAGCGAATCATCTGTCTCCAATTAGTACTATCCTCTGCATCCTCTGCCCTCACACCAACTAACTTCATGTCCTCTTTCACCACATCCATAAATCTCAGTGTCAGTCGTCCTCTCTGCCTCTTGCCTGGTGGCTCCATCTTTGGCATCTTTCTACCAATATAATTATCATCTCTCCTCTGAACATGTCCAAACCATCTCAGCCTGGCCTCCCTGGCTTTATCCACAAAACAACTAACATAAACTGTCCTTTGATGTACTCATTCCTGATCCTATCCATTCTCATTGCACCCAAAGAGAATCTCAACATCTTGAGTTCTGCAACCTCTGCTTCTGCTTTCTGTGTTTACCTCATTGCTACTGTCTCTAGACCCTACAACATCGCTGATCTCACTACTGTTTTGTACACCTTTCCCTTCATTCTTGCAGAAACCCTTTTATCACACATCACACCTGACACTTTTCTCCACCTATTCCAAACAGCTTGCACATGCTTCTTCACCTATTTTCAACATTCTCCATTGCTTTGTACTGCTGACCTTAAAGGAGAAATATTATGAAAAAAAAACATTTTCCTGGGATTCGGGGTGTTATTGTGTGCCTCTGGTGCATATACTTAAATATAAATCTGAAAAAAAAACAAAAAAAAATATCCATTGCTGTTGTGAGTGAGATAGGGATTTCTTCATTGATCCTGCATTCAGTCTCAGATTGAGCTGTTCAAAATCTGTCCCACTTTCTAAGGCTACGTCCACACTAAGCTAATAAGGTTATACGGGGAGTTTGACGCCTAATGTTATCCACTCAACACGAGCATTTACGTCCCGTTTAAGGTCCCATTATTACACAATACTATACTGACCTGTGCAAATACTGGGCATGCGCGAAAAGATGCACGAAAAACGCGTATAATCTACGTGACGCCAGTGCCTACATAATATATAGAAGAAGCTCTACAGCACAGTAAAATATCTGCTTGTCCCGTTAACCGAAGAGAACAATAGCTGCTCAGAAGAAGAGAGAGTTTTTGGTGTGGACAGACGACGAGATCGATTTATTACTCTTCGCTGTTGCCTTTGTCTGTAGTGTCGTATTGTTATTGACGCAGCATTCATTGACGCCACTTCCTTTCATTATCCGGGTAAGCTGCCACACTAGCTCGTTTAGCCATTGAATTAAGATTTACCCGACTCTCTTACCCGGCTAATAGTTATCCGGCCACAGACCTTAAACGACGTCGGGTTAGTGTGGACAATAGGGGGGTGTAGACTACATCATTATACGTTTAAGGCATTACCCGGCTTAGTGTGGACGTGGCCTAAATCACAAGCTAGAATATTTGAATAGAGCCTCCAGAGGTGGAGCGCTGTCTCCACCTCCTCAGAACACTGTCTCCACCCACCAGGTACAGCAGTAAACAACTGTTACCATTCAGATTAGGAAACATCATGTTGAAGCTCCACACAAAATGCTCAGTTTTTGGCTGGTCAAAACAAGTTCAAAACACTTCATCAGATCCCAGTCGAAGAGGACAGAAGACAGCACGGGTTGAATTTTTTTTTTTATGGTAAGATCCTGGCGGTAAGGGCGGGGAAGACAGGATATCTGCCGCTGAACTGAGCTTCTGAAAACCGGGAAGAAGATGGGAGATTTGCTACAGAAGAGCGGCACAGGTAGGCTTTATTTTTTATAAGATGCTGGCGTAAGGGCGGGAAAGACTGAGGACCTTCCAACGCAAAGGGCTACTCAAACAGCTGCACAGAGCTCAAAGAGCGGGGTCTACGCAGTGCTACAGAGCTGGAATTAGCAAGATCGAGCTGGAAGGCTTTAGAGTTGCCGTCTCAGGAAGATATCTGAGTGCCAGGTAAGCAGTTAAATATATTCTTTCAACTTTAAGTAATTTCTTTACAGAGCCCCTAAAGACACAAGGGAAGAAAAAAAACTTTTGCGAGCTCTCGCAATACTTTTGTGTGATCTCGTAAAAAACTATTGTGTGATCTCGCAAAGTTTTTATTACATCAGTGAACCGGTAGTAAAACAGACACACCAAGAAGCCTACATATCACCCATGCCTTGCTTTTGGGAGCAATACTTGTGTGGGACTGGTTAGTTTTATAATCATGGAGGATGATTTGGAGCGTTTTTTTGTTTTTAGAGCCGTCCCTAAAGATATGATATTAAGATATGATACAACATGAGCATACATTCAACATCTTAACGTAAATTTAGCAACACACGTCATTCGTGGCTAGCAAACTTAGTGATAATGCAATGCTATCATTGGCTAATACCAGTAGCCTATCATTTGTAGAATGTGTTATTGTTTGTTTTGATATAGGAAAGGAACCCTTTATAGCCAAATAACAGTTATGGCGTGATACAATAAAAATTTAATAAAAAACAAAACTGGTTGCCATGGTAACTTTGGACGCAATGGCTCTTCGTGCATACTGTAGACTACTTTATATTTAAATCAGCAAATGTAATCTTTATTTTAAAGGATTAATCATAAGGACCAATGCTATTTAAATTATATATTATTTTTAAAAATTTTAATATAAGTATGTGGGTTCTGTATGTTAAATACTAGATTATTCTACACATGCCCATAAGATGCTTAGTTATGTGTGGAGTGTTATAGGTCAGCCAGCACAGGTTTGGAGGTCACCCTTTTTCTATTTATTTAATGGTGAATCATGGAATACTCATCCACAAAAGATACGGTACATTAACTGCAGCCCTATGAGTAATGGATATATTTAATGAATAAAAGTGGGCACGTGTCAGATCACCAATTCAAGACCATATTATTCAGGGGGCTTTTAAAAGCATTAAAGAGGAATCTGCCAATAGTACTACAGTCAATAAGTTAACACATTTAAATGAATACATGACATATCACTTTCAGGTTTAAATTAGATTTCTGATTCACAGATCACTGCGTTCACAATATTATTTCTCTCCGTCTCATACTATTGTGTTTGCAGGTTGACAAGGCAGTGTTGTGCATCATGACCGATGAGCAAATGACAAAGCACATAATGTCATATGGTGACAGAGTTGCAGTCATATCTTTCTGTGAACAAGCACAGTGCACCAATAAAGATTGACGTTTACAGAGATTAAAGTCTTAAACAGGGACATGCAAAATGAAATCAAAGACAAAAGGAATACTGAGTGGTACCCCAGATTAACCCCAAAACACCATAGCCAGACCAAGAAATACGGGAGGAGAGAAGACTTCGAGGAAGGTCGAAATCAGATGGCTTCATTTTGGCAGTAATGGATATACTCAAATACGGACCAATAGCGGTGGAGGCACAAGACATGCTACACTGGCAAAAACAACAACCGTGTCTTAGATCATGGACTTAGGAAAGTACCTATTTTTTGGGGATGGCTAGTAGGGTTGGACGATATAGAAAAAGAACACATTGCTAAAAAAAATATCATATTAATCGATATAGATAATTATCGATAAAAAATCACATAATGTAAAAACATTTATTTTAAGTGCCTCCCCAGTCATTTTGTTATTCTTCAATTAACTAATTTTAACTAAGAATTAAATTAATTACATTTTCAAACACTTCTTTTTGTCATAAGTAAGTTTATAAGAGACAGAAACAAATCAAGAGACCTGAGTAACATCAGTAAATACAAAGAAAAGTAACATTATTAACCATTATATTACATATATATATATATATATATATATTATCATGTTAGTAATTTAAATTAAAGACTTATTTATGCTGCACTTTTTTACTTTTTTATGCTTTTTAATCTTTTAAATATTTTATGATACTTTGCAATATTAATGGCTGAAACCCTTGGTTTAGTTTGTCAATTAAGCTTTTATTCAAATTTACTTCAGCTCTTCAGCAATAGGCTAAAGTTAACAAGCTACTCACCAGTGTTGATGGGCTCCAACACTGCAGCTCAGTCACTGAGAGCTGAAGCCAGCAGGTCTATCCAACCCCTGTTGTGTTTTTTAAATAATTTTTTTCACTTCTGAGGACCAGGAGCAGAACCAAGGGGAGACTTTAACAGCCACAGATGTTAGCAACGCGACCCGACCTGGGTAAGTTTCCTGTGACTCACTGTAAGAGATTTGTAGCGAGCTGGGAGAGGGGAGTCCTGCTTAAAACAGATTAACGTAGTTTTATATTTTGTTCATTATTGCTACCTAGAACATGGAGGATCGGTTAAAAACGGGACGTAACCTTTACCGGAGCAACTGAAACATTTATCCGTAACAACTTCCTCTGCTGCTGCCTTGTTGTGACGTCTGAGCGCGGTGAAGCTACGGTGAAGGTTCGTTTAGGGACTATTAAAAAATTCTGTTTCAGCTCAAATTATTTCATCCTTTTTGTGGTTTGAAGGGAGAGAGGGTGGCTGACAGAGCTGTGTGGGTTATTGTTAATGATTCGTTTGGAGTAAGTAATGATTGTTGTATTAAGCTGCCTGATAGGGTATAATGAAAATATGAGGGGAAACTTTTTTATCGACCCCTTTTTTTTCTATTGCACCACACGTCTATCGATCAATATATATTGCTATCGTATTATCGTCCAGCTCTAATGGGCAGTCCACAAAAGGGCCGGCTGAAGACAGATTTTAAAATGAACAACATTCCTTTAGATAACACCGTTGGCCAAATGTATGAACAGCTAAATTAAAACTACTCAGATTTTACATTTATACAATAGAAGGACCTTTAAAACATCACTACTCATGTAAGGAAAAGGAGCTGCTTGAAGATGAGGAAAATGAGCTGTTTGAAAATGGTTGTAACTCAGATGATCCCATCTGCAGGATTTTTCACATTCACCTGACAGTGATGGAAGCACCCAGGTTAATGGAAATATATTTCAAACTAATAAAATAATGATACTAACAAGGACATATGTAAATTATTTTCTTAAGGTTTACTCTTCAGACACTAACTTTATTACATTTTATATTTAAATATACCTGTACAAACACACCACAGGGTTGCTGGGGTGTTTGTTTATGTTGCAACTCAAAAACTTTTTTTGTATCAGTTTGTGTGCAAGTAATATTTTATGTGTTGTATTATCATCAGATGACTGTGGTAAACACCTTTGTCACAATATGTCTCCTGTATACATGTTTGCTGCCAAAGGATTGTAGAGACTAAGACAATATGAAGTGATGGCAAAACTGTCCCTTGGTCTTAAGGGATAGTTCAATCTTTTGGCTAATTCGCCTATTGCTATAATTCCTATGGTCATATGAGTTCGTACACTTAATTTAATTGTCAGTGCCTGTCTTTTTTTAAGAGCTGTGAGACAGATGTGTGTTGCTCTGTTAACACAGTGGAGGTAAACTAAAGATGCACTGTTTGAAATCATTCATCAATATGTCTCAAATGCAGTTCCGGCTAAGTATTTGGCATGAAAACAACTCTATCTTATAATGTTTTTTTATTATTTCGTAGTTTGGTGAATCTGCAGGGCACAAGTTATCCATTAAGAGTGGTTTGGAGTCTTTAGATGATGTATTTGCTAAGTTTTGAGTAACGGAGCATTTGTTCACCTCCATTTTGTTTAATGAGCAGCACGTGTCTGTTCTTGAAGGCTCTAAAAACATTAGACACTGATAAATCAAGGGAAGAGTCCAGGGGTCTCATTTATAAAACTTTGTTTAGAATCCTTACTAAAACTGTACTTAAGCGCAGCAACTTTTTTTAAACTTACGTGTAGCCAGGGTGAGCCAAAACCACTGGGGTAGTCAGACCTGTCTTCATGGACACACCCCTTTAAAAGGTGCCTGGCACCACTAACAAGCACCTGCTGCAACTCTGGACTCACTTCAGTTACCAGCAAGGCTCAGACCAGGAATGACTACAGCTCATCCTGGAAAGACTGTTGCTGCACCTTGATTTGTGGGTCGGTTCATGTCTCTCCATGTTTTAATTTGGAACAACCACTTGTTTTTAGAAGGAAGGAAGGAAGGGGGTAGACTGAAAACTGGGCGAGTTAAGCAGCTTTGCTCTCCAGGCCTGTATTCTGTTTGCTTGCTTGTGTTGATCAGTCTCATACCATCACAGACTCTGCCTTTACTGTCCTCACCTCGGCTCTGGGCGTCTTGAAACCTGTGTGTATGTGTAAGAAACCCTCAATTCTTGGTGAGTTTCTTCTTTTATTTATTCTCACTGAGTAAGGGATCCCTAGCGGGAAACAATAAGCCACCCAGTCAGAATGGTTGGAATGTTTTGTTTGGAAAAACCCAGTTGGTGTCTAGCATGATTAAAAGACAGCACTTTTTTTTTTATTTTTTTTTTTTATTTTTTTACACTTTCTGTATATTGATTTAAATATTCACTTCATATGAATAATTTAATACTTGACTCCCTTTTGATAATTGGATTATAGGCTTAACTACCTCATGGACTAATTGATTGGGAAAAAAGTTAACTTGCTTGGATAAAATCATGTTTTTTGAAACATGGATTGTTTTGCCTTTACAAGTTTTACTCTCTTAATTATGCTTGACTAATTTAGTTCTGTCTGACTTTAGGTCAGGGTTTTTTTATCCCAGGGGTATCTGTTTTTTCTAGGGTTATTTCTTTTCTTTTTTTTTCCTTCTGAACTTAAATCCTTCCTCAACCTTCGGATCTCCTCCTTCGTTGGATCTCCTCAATTTTTCCTTGTGCGGATGGCGAGCTACCCAAGAAGAACCAAGGAACAGATGACTAGTCTTGATGATGGAAAGATTGATTAACCGAGGCATCCTTGAACTTTTCCAAAAGGAAAATTTAGAACTGAGTTTGGAGTGAGAACGGATAATAGGGACTTTTCTTTTGTATATATATTTGTGTTTTTTGTAAAGGTTTTGTAAATACATTTTGCTATTTGTTTGTAATTTATGAGGACTTAATACACTTTTGTTGTGAAATACCTGTTTTTTGTCTTACATTTACATCGGGAACTTTGGCACCGTAGCCGAACCAACTTCTGATGCCACAACTTGCCAGATCAACTCAGTCAGATCAATGCCTACCCTTTAATAAGCGTTACATACGCCTTGTAAGTTTCTGATTTATCAAACTTGGAGTATAGACAGCTGCATGTAGAAATGTGCTAAGCTGTTTCTGGATGATATCCCGCCTACTACACACCCACTTTCTGCCATAAAGGGTCAATACAAAGTGCCTAGTGAAAATTCTGCATCCACTTAAGATGGCTAATATGGGGCGTTTCACGGGTAACCATGGCAACCGAAAGGCAGAGAAGGACACAGCTGCAGGCATGTGGAGGTAGAGAAAACTATTTTTTTCAATCAAGGTTTATCTATATAGAGCTTTAAACAAACAATACAGTTGCAAAGAAATGTTAGAAGACCAGAGGAAAAAATAAAAGTAGCACCACAGGAGAGGAAACGAATAAGAACATTAAATATAAAGTTCCAATTATTGGCTATGATTATCTCTTGCAGCGACAGTAAGACTGGAATCAAAGCATATTAAACAAATCTGTAATCTGCTGGGATTCCTTGCATAGAAAACTTTTAACTGGCTGGAATGTTTGTATAATGGTATTGAAATGACTTTTGTAAAGTGCCTTGAGATGACATTTGTTGTGAATTGGTGCTATATAAAATTTAATTGAATTATCACAATAGGACATACATTTAAGCCTTGCCAAAAGGTGTGCTTCAAAACTACTTTTGAAAAGTATAATCCATGCAAAATATGGATTTAGGGTCATAAACATAAACTGAAGAGCTGCATGTGATGCAGCAACGTGCCTAACATTAAAAAAAAGAATCTTCATTGAGTGCCAGTGAATCCATTGTGCAGGATTATGTTGGTATACTGCGGCATATTTGTTCTTAACACATGCACCAATACATGCAAGTGCTTTACAATCTGAATACGTACATATGAACATAATTCTTAATTGCAACATATTTTTAATCGGACTCTCTTTTATTCTCAGTTCCTATAGAAAGGACGGAGGATAAGTTTGTGTGTTGTTTGTGTTCATTTGTGTGCAGTGCACTAAAAGTCTGAAAATGTGGCTTCAATTCACAATTCTGGTATCCGTCCTGCTGCGCACTCAGTGCCCTCCGTGTTCAAGAAGTGCATAAGCAAGCTCCTAGTGTACTTAAAGTTGCGCCCATTTTTCCGCCACATTTTTTCTATGAATCCCAAACTTTGCGTATAAAGTTGCTTATGTAATTTTCAGACCCAGTAAGCAAGCTTTATAAATGAGACCCCAGCTCATGACTATAGTGATTATTACTATAGGCCAATTTGCCAACATTTTTAAGTACCCCTTTAATAGATTTTGTGTTATATGTAATCTTACACCCATCCATCCATACATCTCTGTAATCTTACACAGCATTTAATATTAAATGTAGAGTATGTGTTCTGAAAGTTATTGCTGAAACATTAAAACCTTCTGATTTTGATTTGTTTTCAGATGCAACCAAGGTCAGTATCTGAGACTGAAACAGCACAAAGTCCAAGTCCATCAAATCCCTTTCAGTCAACCCCAACGGACATTAAAAATAGTCATATTGGCCAAAGACAAAACACAAGTGAGGCTAGTTTACCGGTCCTTTTGTTTGAGAAGGTAGATACACTTGTATGGGATCACAATTTGTAAATACAAAGCAGTTTAAGGAGGGGTGCCGTTTATAGGGTCTCATGAAAAGATGCTTGATTTGAGTTTTTATGGGAAACATAGGACCCAAAACTAATTTTTATTAAGGATGCAACAAAACCACTTCTTTTTCTTTTCTTTTTTCAAACCGATACGATACTGATACTTGGATCTGACTGCATGCCTGATACCGAGTACCAATGCAGATACTTCTACCACACAAAAAATGTAAGGATTTGGAAGACAGGTTTTATTTTCTTCTCTGGTTGTTACAATAATTTACATTGAATTAGATTCAAAATATAATGTTTTAAGTGAACAATAATTTCTGTGAAATTACAACAGCATTTCCACATTTTCAATATCAGTTCGTTGTATTGTTTAACTTATACCCATTGCGATACAAGTACATTAGAATAGTATCGGCCCAGTTCCAGTATCGGTATCTGTGCATCGCTAATTTTAACCTTGGCAGAAACATGCCAAAAGCTAGGATACTTTGTGATCTCCTTTATTAATTTACCACTTGGGTTTTGAGTGTGGGGGTTTTCTTCTTCTAGCTGGACAGTGAGCTGAATTTAATCTTGCCCTCAGATTCAAGAAGCTAGATTTTATTCTCAACATCAGCCAGCAACCCAGGAATTCAACAGACAGGACGTGCTTCAATTTGCAGGATAAAGGTAGTGGATGATCTTCTAGCTGTATTTACCAACAGCGGCATCATGAATATGACTTTAACGATGAACTTTGTGAATGAAAAAGCTGTTGATGATGCCGGAGTGTCAAGGGAGGTTTACACAGCTTTATGGGAACAATTTCTTGAACAGTGTAAAGGGAAAAGAGAGCGAGTTCCCAGGCTTAGGCCAGACTTCCAGACTAAGGCTGGATGGCAAGCGATTGGATGCATTTGGGTGAAAGGATTCGTAGACCATGGTGTAATGCCAGTGAAGCTATCAATGGCTTTTATCTTAGCATGCATCGTTGGAATCGACCCTGTTGATACAGAAATCTTGATGTTGTCGTTTCTCAACTACATGCCTCCCATCGAGAGATCAGCTGTTGAGAAGGCTCTTCAGGGCACACTGGATGAACGTGATCAAGAGGACTTGCTCGACCTGTTCACAATGATCGGTTCCCATTTCTTACCTCCAGAAATCAGCATGAAGTCTGCCTTAGAAATGATAGCTCACATAGCCATTCTCCAAGAGCCAAAGTATATAGTTGATTGCTTCTCCACCCCCATGCCACTTGTAAAGTTTAAACTACCAGATAAGGAAAGTGTGTTGAGTCTCTGAGTTAAAAAAGCCTACAGGTAAGAGTGATACATCTGCTTGAAACAATCAAGGTGGTGCTGTCTCAAAGAGAACAAGCAACCTTAAACCATCTCCAACGTTATGTGAAAAATGCTGATCAAGCCAAAGCAGAGAAAATCCCGTGCTTCTGCACAGGTTCCTCAGTCATATATGTTGGAAAAAAATTATAGTTAGCTTTAATACTGAAACTGGGCTCAACAAAAGGTCTGTTGCTCATACGTGTGGAGCTACACTTGATGTGCCATGTACATACAGTTCTTACCCAAATTTCTCACAGAATTTGACATCCTGTTCAGGAACTATTTAGAAATGGACATCGTTTGAACTTATGAGCAATCTTGATCAGGCCAAATAGTAACAGGCCTCTTTGTATGGTTCATTCTGTATTTATTTTTAAAATTTTTGTGTGTCTGTTTTTGTTGCTATTTTAACTTCTGATACACTAAACATTGTAATAAGCAGTCTTTCATTTAATTTTATGTCAGCCTGCAATTATATTAACATTTTTTATTACAGCATTAAAAAACCATACCTTTTACATTTGTTTTATATTTTATAATTTTATCTTTGAAATTGACAGCTGCATTAATTTCCATTACCTTCAGTGTATAGCTTCAATGCTGAACTTGTTCCTAAAAACCATCAGTTTAATGTTGTATAATTTACAAATTGTCAATCACTGGTAAAATTGTTGATATCATTCATGCCAATTGGTTTTGTATTCAGAAACAGTTTGATAGTTAATGCTGAGGTAAAAAAAATAGCATTCCTGTTTAAAAAATGTTCTGTATAAGATGATTTTGCCTGTGTGAGATGGTGTTCAGAATTATTTTAATATTTTCAATATTGCACCTTAAGTTACTGCTGAACCTTAATGCCATCACACAGGTTTTTTTTTTTAAATAGAATGTGAGTGCATTTTGCCATGAAGTGACAAATAAGTACGTTTATGTAAATATATCTTTCAATTTTTATTGAAAACCAGTCAGATTAGGCCAAATTTTCATAAATTCAGGGTTGTAGATTGCAAATGTTTTTCAAAGTTCATACAGAATAAAAAAAATTCTGCTACACTCTGAAATTATAGTGCTTGGCTACAAAGTTTATTCATGCACAGATACTGTATGTTCACTGTAGAATACTGGTCACTTTATATGGGCTGCTACTAATAATTATTCCAATTTTAAAAACAGAAAACATTTTTGTGACATTTTTACATGAAAATGTAACTTCAGTGATTACTCAACTGTCAAAATAGTTTGCAATTAATTGTTCCCCTACAAGGGACAATTAAATATACCTCACAGAGATGCAGTGATTGCCTCTCTTAGGTGCCTATACAAATTCATAGCCTGATAGGGTTCTTTTGGTAGAGTCCGATGGGACTCCGCCATTAAGATGTTGCATAGTTCATACACATCTGAATCGCATTGGTACAGTCAGTCAAAAGACAAATTCTTCTTTGCACAGCTGAAGATTTCCGTCTTCCACAGAGGGAAGGAAGTATCTTGTCTCATAGAGTTGAGGCAATGCATACATCACATTGAGCTGACCACTGGGGACATTGATATTTTTCAATGGTCTGATGGTGTGTGCATTCCAAACCTGGACAGTGTCATCCAACTCATCCTTTAAAAATAAACTAAAAAATAATATCAGGAACTTTCAGCACGACAATTGAATGGAAATGTGGGGTGAAGTGAAATTTGGCACAGATCGTGTGGTGCCACCAATGCGACACATCTTCGGTTGTGTGTCCCGACTTCCTTGGGTGTTTTGGTCACTTATCAAAAGACATCCTGCTGGGGATGGCCCAGCATCTTGAATGCCTCATCGATGGCATCCTCACATGGGACAATCATCTCAATGGTGAAGACAGGCTGGCAGGACTTGATCCAGAGTACAAGCTCTTAGCGCAAGTTAGTTGCTGCAATTTCGGGTGGGAACGTGAGCCTCTGGCTGAGATCTATCCACATTTCCCAATCTGGAAGTGATGTCTTGGTCAACTGTTGTTCCTGCAAGAAGGTTGTTTTCTGTGGGATGGTAGTCTTGCTACTGCCGTTGGTGGTTACCCTCTTGTTCTCAAGTTCAGCAGCCATGTACTTCAGCACTTGGTTATGGCACCAGTCGTATCTTCCTTGAGTTATGCAGGTCTTGCAACCCACCAGGATGTATTTGAGGTATGTTGGGGGCTGCACACAGGGGACAAGCTGGGTCCTCTCCATGCCAGAGATGTAGGTTGGTTGGGGGGGGGGCACGACATCGTATGTAGCTCTGATGATGAAACTTGGCCTATTAGCCTCCATGCTCCACATCTTTGTCAGTGTGATTGTTCTCGTCTCCAAACCATGTCACTTCATCCAGTGGCCTTGCTGGGCTTGTGAGACAGCCTTGGCACACCTTGCTGCTTCCTCCTGGTGGCAGAAGTCCTCCACACCATGTGCCACCATTCGGTTGGAGTAGCCTTTTGCCATGTGGGTGTTGCTCCTTCCAGTCCAAGGCCCCCTCTGCCATATTGGACATGCCCCACTATATCACGGTGTCTGAGGGCTGCCTTTGCCACTGCATATGCTGCCGATAGCTTCCATTTCCTCCCCTTTGCTAGAGTGGGAGCAGCACCTCTGACAGCTGGATCCTGGGATTCTGTGAGTTATTTCCAGCCTTTATTTGGCACATTTGTACTCCTCCACCAGGCTTGAGAATGGCAGAGAGAGGGCTCAGTTACCATACAGGCCAACGCTGCTAAGGCATCTCTGCAGTCCAAGCCACTTCCTCACTTGTGCGTTCACTAATCTCTCCAGTCGATTGGCATGGGATATCGAGAGCCTCATAGATGGAGATTGGCGACATAAGATGGGGAAGCAGCCCAAACTGAAAGCACCACAGCTTCAGCTTCCCAGAGAGAGCAGTGTTGTTAATCTTCTTTAGGCCGCTGATTGTATCCTGCCTGAGAGTTTCCACCTGCTTCGAGTCTTTGAGTTCTGAGCTATACCAGTGGCCAAGGCTTTTGATTTTCTTTTCTCCAGAACCGCTGGTACTGGCTCGTTGTTGACCTGGAACCTCTGATTGGTTACCTGGCCTCTGACAATCAATATACTGTGGGATTTGCTGGGTTTAATATCCATTCGTGCTTATTTAATATTTTCCTGGAGTTTATCCAGCAGGCATTTGGTACATGCATTTGTTGTTGTTATTGTCGTCATGTCGTCCATGTATGCTCTGATTGGAGGAAGATGCGACATTCAAAGTTCCTACTCTTAATTCCATGCTCTTCAATTTCCTCTTCTTTCTCCAACACACCTTCCTTCTCTCCAACAGTTGTCCACTTTCTACCTTCACCCTGTGGGTCAAAAGGACCGGTGACGGTCGTTGTTAACCCGGGCTTTGACTAATCCAGTATGGAGTTCATGTTTGCGATTCGCATAGTTGATTTGGCTCAAGTTTTTATGTCGCATGCCCTTCCTGACACAACCCTCTGCACTTGGAACTGGCACAAGAAATCACTGACTTGTGACCCTTTAAGGTGCGTTCACACCGGCCACCACGTCCAGCAAGGGAGCTAGATTACATGCATCGTCTATGGTACCTATGCAGCAAGTGGCTGTCAGGCTACATCAAGCTGGCACGCAGCAAATCACGCACGTCGGCACACATCCAACCAGCTTCTTCGTGAAGTTTGAAAATCTGAAATTTTAACTTTGGGGCAGCAACCAATCAGCGATGAGATGCAGGCTAGAACTGCTCAGGGTGGGTGAGACTGAAGACGAGATGCCCGGCATAGGTAGCTGCATGGTGGGAAAGACAGGACAGGAGGAAATAACGGCGGTAGCTTTCGGAGATATGAGTATGTTGGAGTGCCAGGTAAGCAGTTAAATATTTTCTTTTAACTTTTTTGTTATTTTAGTTAACCCTCTAGGCGCAAAAGTCGCAATATTGCGACAAGCAACATTGCTGACTTTAACGAGCCACAGCTGGAGATAGGGCCACTAATTTAATTACTGCTTTACACCAGAAGATGGCGGACATGTGCACCTTTAATCTTGGACACCTTTTCTGGGTGTGTTACCATGGAAACTTTTGGAGAAAATCGGCCTTTAAGTCAGCGCAGCGAGCGGGGGGCGCGAGGTGCAGCTACCGCGGTCACATTATAGAGAAAGCGACTTTTAGAAAGATAAAACTTATGAGGCCGAGATGTTGGAGTTCCCCGCCGTGAAGTATTGGCTTATTCAGATTCTGAAGAGAAATATTTACCTCTGATCTGTTCAGTTGTCCCGGGAGAAAGTGAAACTAAAATGTCCCGCTGCAACAGCCAGTCCCGTTTCGCCATGACTCTCCAAAAGCAGCACATTCCAGCTCTGCATCACGTTCTCCCGGTGAGAGAAAGGTATGTGTTCGGGTAGCAAGGTGGTCATCACAACACTAATTGTGACCGAGGTGGCAGGGATGTAAAAATCAGTGGAAATAATAGCAGATGCGATCGAGAACACGAGGGAAAAAAGACCGCTTATACGTGAGTAAACAGCAGTAAAATTCTCTGCCCCGCTGCAAGTGAGGATGATGATGATGATGATGATGATGATGATGATGATTTTGGCGAGGTTTGCTTAACAGATTTTGCTCGTGTCACAAACTTTGTATCATACTGAAGATTTTTCTAATTTACAGTGTACCTTTATCTATAACCATATTAAAGCTACAACATTTTGAACTAGTGATATAAAAATTGAATATTTTATAGAAAAATCCCCGGTGCCTAGGGGGTTAATGCTAGCCAAACAAATAGGGCAATTACTGTACCAAATATGCATTACTAAACAAAGGAAAGCAGAACAGAGGGAGGGAAAGTGCAGACATTAACACAGAGTAATCCCGTTCACACACTGACAAACTGACGTGATACGCCGACGCGGCTACAAAGTGTGCAAGCAGCTGGGATTTAATTTTAAAGCATCAACTTTCGTCCATTTGAGCGTTTTTCTGTCTGGACGTGCTGGCTGGTGTCAAGGTGGCTTTATGGTTACATTAGTCTGCTGGCTGTCAGTGATGTTTGAAAAACTAGACAAAACATGATGTCTTTCAAATTGTATTGACTGAATAAAGATAATATATAGCCCACCGCTGCACTGCATTTCGTAGTGAAATGTAAAATGGATGAATACAGTACTTATATTTGAATAATTAATAGTTGCAGCAACTTGCACAGTCGCTGTAGAGGCCGGGGATGGGTTCTATCTATCTGTATGCGGAGCTTAAACTTCCACAGAAATGCACGGAAGTGGAATGTTTTTCTTGTTTGTGTTTATATATTTACAACAGGGACAATACATAATAACGAACACGTATATGTTAATATACAACATCATAGACTATGACAAACTACTTTGAATGTGGATCTTGCAATGCTGAGGATCCTTCCACAGGGAGAGGTGCAAACCTAATATTAGCTTGCTTCCCCTCTTTGACTTGACTTTATGATAATTAGGCAATGACATGATTTCTTTGCTGTTCAGATTTTTTAAAAATCAGAAGAAAGCTATCAAAAGATTTGCTCAAGCACTTTGTTATAAAAATATATTATATGTTTATAGAAGTACTCTGTGTTGTGCTCACTTGTGACTATTGCCTTAGTTGAGCATACCCTATCATTAATAACACATGGAGTAGGTGCAGTTCTACATACTCCTTGGTTTAGATCCAGATTGGAATCTGGTGTTTATTTACAGCAATTATATTTCAAACAACTGTAAACTGTGTAAAAAAAGTAAAGATAAAATCCGGGGAATATGAAATCCACTATGTCTCTTTTGAGATTCACTGATAAGTATTCCTAAAAGGAGGTTTAAATCAAAAAGTACAAATTAAGTTGTAAGTAGTTTGCGTAAAAGTGTGATATATACCCCTGAATGGTCAGTGTAGTAGGACATTTTTAAATGAAAATTCTTGTTTGATTACTATATCTTTTCTATGCCTCTTTTTATGAACATAAATACAACCAAAATGTTATAAATCTAGAGAGAAGAGAAAGAGGATATATTTAGGTAAACTGTAATTGTTGGATAGAGAAAAGTACTGATGTAAAAGACTAGAAAGGGAAATAGGAGTGACGCTTCAGATTACCAATATCCCCACTACGGTCCATGAACAGATAATTTTGTCATTTTACTTTAAGCTCATTTTGTTTCTCCCCGGCAACACTTTACCCATTTTGTTTCTTGCTTTCATGACAGAAGCAAACCGAACCAATTTTCCCCCTATTGTTTTTGAAGAGGCAATCAGCAAAGTGTCTCTGGTTTGATTAGATTCTGAGGCCCTCTTCTTTTTCTGTGTTTATACATTATTCACTATTGCCTTTTTTATTGCCCGTTCAGTAGAAACTTTAAAAAAAAGATTATTTTAAAAGTTTTAGGATCTTACATTAAGGTAAGAATCCTCCATGAATACTTGACCTAAATACTTCATCTTCTGTCGCTCAGTCTCCATTTCACCACCAACTGAATATATTGTACCCTTTTTCTTTCAGAAATTCAATTACTCAGAAAAGCTTAGATTGCATGTGGGTGCAGCATTTCTTTTGAGCTAGGTGTCAGCAAAAATGTAAAAAAGAAAAAAGGCTTCTGATTTAAAACATACAATGCACCTCTTGTCACGAGGAGGAATGACATGGACACACTCTTCATACACTATTTGAACTTTAAATAAGAGTCACAGTCTCAACCCTACACTCTTGGTGTCAAGTACGTGTTAAGATGCAGCATGGACGCAGATGTGCTCAGGGTAGGTGCAAGGTTGTATTAAGATGAGGATTATGATGGCGAAGATGGCTGGAATGAGGAGACAGGACACCAGGCTGACACGAACAAGCAGGAGAGAGAACACCACTGGCAGTGTGTTTTTGACACTATTTCTATCTACACATTCATATTATGCATAATTTAAAAAGAGACTGAGTGTGGTAGGTTCTGGAGTTTTTCCAAATGAATGCTTTGTTTTAGATCTGTGGTCAGGATGTTTGTTTTTGTTCTCCAAAGGAACCGTGATTGCACTGTCACAACCCTGCTGTATCTTGGCTTATGTATGTGAGTGAGCCATCTTTCTTTATAGAAGATCATTGTTGCTCAGCAGGAGCTGATTCAGAGGGAAATGAGCAGATGTCACCAAACAAGTTGCTTTGTAAAAATGAGTAGAGTTGTTTGCAAACCAGTTAATAACAGCAGAAAACACAACAACAGGCCCTTCTTCTTCCCCTTTGGTTACCTTAAAGGGGCTGCATCATGCTATTTTAAGAGCTTTTAACTTCTGGGATAGACATATGACAAAATGTTACCGTTGGTGTTATACAGTATTAATTTCTTCCTTACATTCAACTTGTATACTGTAGTTAATTTTTGGCTTGTTTCTCGATACTCCTGCATCCCCCCTGTCCCTGGCAGAGCTAGCAGCAGGTCAGACTGAGAAACGCAGTGCTGAACTTGATCTCAAACAGTATTCTGACAGGGAATTTGAAAAGCCCGAAGTACCACAACTAAACTGTTATATTAAGGGCTCAGACATTTGGTTTAATTATTATTTTTATGATGTTGTAAAAAATTGAGTCAATAAAGCTTATTTCAGTTGCTTAATTTCCCAGTAAGCAATCTTTCAAGCCCAGTATATAAAAAAGCTGTGGATGTTGTTTGCACCCGTTTACTGAACATTTTGAGATGCTACAGATCAATTAATTAACCACACATTTCTGTTGTAAGATCATATACAGACGTGGAAAAATTGTTGGTACCCTTCATTTAATAAAAGAAAAACTCATAATGGTCACATAAATAGCTTTAATCTGACAAAAGTAATAATAAATAAAAATTATATAAATGTTGACCAATGAAAGTCAGACATTGCTTTTCATCCATGCTTCAACAGAATTATTTAAAAAATAAATGCATGAAACAGGCCTGGACAAAAATGATGGTACCCCTAGAAAAGAATGAAAATAATGTGACCAAAGGGACATGTTAATCCAAGGTATGTCCACTAATCAGCATCCTAGGTGTCTACAATCCTGTAATCACTCAGTGGGCCTATATATAGGACTCCAGGTAGTCACTGTGTTGTTTGGTGACGTGGTGTGTACCACACTCAATATAAACCAGAGGAAGCAAAGGAAAGAGTTGTCTCAGGAGATGAGAAAGAAAATCATAGACAAGCATGTTAACTGTAAAGGCTATAAGACCATCTCCAAGCAGCTAGATGTTTCTGTGACTACAGCTGCACATGTCATTCAGTAATGTACGATCCATGGGACTGTAGCCAACCTCCCTGGACGTGGCTGCAGGAGGAAAATTGATGACAGATCAAAGAGACGGATAATCCAAATGGTAACAAAAGAGCCTAGAAAGACTTCAAAATAGATCCAAGCTGAACTTTATGCTCAAGGAACATCAGTGTCAGATGAGACAAAAATGTAACTTTTTGCCAAGGCAATTCAGCTCTATGTTCACAGACGGAAAAATGAAGCATATCTAGAAAAGAACACGGTCCCTACTGTGAAACATGGGGGAGGCTCGGTTATATTCTGGGGCTGATTTGCTGCACCTGACACAGGGTGTCTTGAATCTGTGCAGGGTACAATGAAATCTCAAGACTATCAGGGGATTCTAGAGAGAAATGTGCTGGCCAGTGTCAGAAAGGATGGTCTCAGTCGCAGGTTACGGGTCTTACAACAGGAAAATGACCCAAAACACACAGCTAAAAACACCCAAGAAGGGCTAAGGGGAAAACACTGGCCTTCTATGAGCCCTGATCTCAATCCTATTGAGCATCTTTGGAAGGAGTTGAAACGTGCTGTCTGGAAAAGGCGCCCTTCAAACCGGAAACAACTAGAACAGTTTGCTCATGAAGAGTGGGCCAAAATACCTGCTGAGAGGTGCAAAAGTCTCATTGACAGTTACAGGAATCATTTGATTGCAGTGATTGCCTCAAAAGGTTGTGCAACCAAATATTAAGTTGTGGATACCATCATTTTTGTCCAGGCCTGTTTCATGCATTTATTTTTTAAATAATTCCGTTGAAGCATGGATGAAAAGCAATGTCTGACTTTCATTGGTCAACTTTTATATAATTTTTATTTATTATTACTTTTGTCAGATTAAAGTTATTTCTGTGACCATTATGAGTTTTTCTTTGATTTAATGAAAGGTACCAACAATTTTGTCCACGTCTGTAAGCAGCTTGATAAATGGCTAACACATATTAGCATTTAGCTACTTACGTCTCTGTCCATCAGGCGTCTTTGTTCTTTGATATGTCACAGGTAGTGATTTGTTTGAGATCCCCGGGTCACACCAACACAGAAACAGCGGAAAGTTGTTTACAATAAAAAAGGGAGTTTTATTGTCTCTGGTTAGAATAAAAACATAAAAACAGTCCAACCCGAGAAGCTGAGAAGGGCGAGGCACCCGGTCCTTATAATCCTTATTTACGCCCCTGTCTACAGTCCTCCTGGAGAGGGTTTGAGTTCACACTGCATCAGTGCTGGCGGCGTGTGGATCACCGTAGCGTGGCTCAGAGCCCCAGTCGTGCAAGCTGCTCCTGGTGCCTTCGATCCGTGAGCCCCTCGAAATCCTCGTACCAGCTGCTCCTCTGGTCCACCGTCCTGGTGCGTTATCGTATTTCAGGCCTTCATTTACTCAGTCACCGCTTGCCACTCTTCATCCACACTGCAGTCGTGCTTGGGTGCAGGTTGACACGCCCAGGGAATTCCCCTTCCTTGATGGAGTCCAGCTGTTCTTATAATCAAGTTCCTAATTGTTGGCCAATCAGGGAGCCTAGTAGTAGGAAGAGGTAAGGACTAACAGGGGGGAGCTGTGCTCCTCAGTCCATATGTCCGTGGCTAATAAAAGTCCATGATTAAAACACACTACAAAAACACACAAGTAAAAAAATATAAATACATGCAATATTAAGCCACAACAAAACACAAAATAAGGGCAGCTCCTGTCACCCCGTGACAGATACAGCTGCTGTTCTTTAGGAATGTAGAATAAAGTCCTGTAATCCATGCAGCCAAACGGGCATTTTCACAGAGAAGGTAACAAATCCAACAAAAAAATGTTTTAAGCCACCAAAAACCAAAGCAGCTATGAGCTTTGAGTAGAAGGAGGGTGTGTTTGGAACTCTAGCAGAGGTAAGCCGCTCTGCCTGTAGGGGTGGTGCAGACGCTCCCTTGTTTTCACTTATTGATGTCACTAGTTCAAAAGTTTAAACACTGTCGTTTTCTAGGTGAGGGAGGGGCAGCTGCTCAGAGAGCAGGATTAAGGAGGATTACTCAGACATACGGGAATTAATCCAAAAACCACTCTGGTGGGGTTTTTTATGAGAAAATTGCATTACCAGAAGGTTGAAAACTCCAAAAACGTGATTTTGCATTATATGGGCCTTTTCAAGACTAAAGCACTATCACACCTCCCCTCAAAACACTTTTACTAAATCCCATAAGGACTGTTAAAGAAAAATGTTAATATTGGAAAATTTGGAATCTAATAGGCTACTTGTTTCATTTGCATATATGTCATTTAAAATCAATGCATTCTAGTATAGTATAATGACTAGTTGCCTTATTAGCATAAGCTATAAGTAGTTTTGTAATGGCACATTTGCCTGAATCTACCACGGGTGTCCTTGAACTCGGCAGAACGTGTCTACGTCGTCCTGGCTGGTCTGTGGAGTGGTGTGTGTCATGCACAGTCAGGTAATTGTAATTTTACTTTTATTTGTATCCAAGTAAAATTCAAAATTGGTATAAATATATATATATATATATATATATATATATATATATATATATATATATATATATATTTTGTGTTAAACTTTTAATTTACGGTATGAATTTCAATAATTATGGATATGTAATAGCCTATTGGTTGATCTTTTTCCATAAATTCAGCAATGAACCTGTAACAGGGAAGTCGTTGAAAAAAAAAAAGAAAAATAAACGGTGTTTAAGTATTTTATTTCTTTACCCTATTACAACAGAAAGAAGACACAGCATAGATCAGCAGCATTACAGTTTGCTTCTGTGTGTCACCACTTGGAGAAAAAAATATATATATGTATATATTTATATATATAAAACTCAAAGAAAATGTTAATAAGGAGCAGAAGAAAGCCGTTGTGGTGCAGTTGGCAATACCAAGTGATGGTAACATCAACAAGACAGAACATGACAAAGCTTGGAATGGATGAGAACCATATTATCGTTAACGAAAACGAACTAAATAACAAAAACTAGGATTAAAGAAAATTTTCTAACTGAAATAAAAATAAAAATTAGAATTTGAAACAAAAAACGAACTGAAACTCGGAGTGTTCACAAAACTAAAACGAATGGAATTTATTGAGAAAATGTGCTTAGTTTTTATTCATAATGTGTCTCTATCTAGAAGAATTATTTCTATGTCGCTCCGAAATAGATGCGATCATCTGTGTTGTGCCTTTTTAGTAGCTCAAATTGCCTTGATAAAAACAACAGAACGGGAAAGTTGGATACAATCCCATTGACTCTCTCCCTTTCAAGGAAATAAAAGACATATTTGGATTGAAAGCTATCAAAAGAAGCGATTGAAACCGTCGAGCCTCCTGAAGCCTTAGTTTCGCAAATTCATGGTGCATACCTGCGTTTAGATCAGCTGATTGTGGAAACCCAGGGGGGAAATAAATATCCATCTATGCTGTAAGTTTTATTATTATAGTAGCTTTCATTAATGCTTTTATCTTCATTATAATGTGTGTTTAACCAAAAAGATATATACTCTGATAATAAATATGTTAACTGATGTGCCTTAGAAAAGGTGTTTATTTTGACTTAGATGCTGAACTGTGGAAAATGATATGTGATAAGGATGTGGGATTGTTTCTTCTTACCAAGATGTATTTGCAGAGAAGGGTTATAATGTTGCTTGTAATTTGTAATTTATTTTGGGCTTAAAATTAAATAATCAAATTTTGTTATTTTGAGTTGAAGTCGTTTATTTAAACTGGGCTTATATATATTTACTGAGGAGTGGGCTCTAAACGCCAGCCTCAGTGGGGCTTTCCCCACTTAAGTACGTGAACCTGGATCCAAGGTGACAGTAACGGCTCCTTTGACAGTAAACTATCTGTTAATAGTGCGTAGGAGAAGAGATAATTTCAGACTAGAAGAAAGGTAGACAGAGGGGCTACCTTACCTCTGTCTCTCAAAGCGTCATTGACAGCGGGAACTCCAAACTTCTGACGTGAGTAGATAATCTTCTGTAACTTATGCAGCTATCTTTTGGTGCAGCCACTTTAAAAAAGTGACCATCCGGTTTCTCTGATATAACTTAGAATTAAAACAGATAAATGAACCTCATAATGTGACTATGGGGTGGAGTAGGCTGTTCTCATAATTCAGTATAAGGTTGCAGAGGCCCACCCCACTAATAGAGATTGGCTGTACAGTAGTACATTGAGCGGATGCTTGTGTCCACTATGGTGTTGTGTTTCTGACTGCATAACTGCATATGACTGTTAATTTATCTGGGGATTATATTGTACGAGGTTCCAGCTACACAAATTCATTTAAATCCCTATAGAGTCCAATAAGGTGTCTTTTGAACTCTGTACACATATATATATATCTATAAGCAAATATATATATGAGAGCCTGACTGCTGCGGTGGAGAGTAAGACAAAGGAGAGTAAGCCTTAAGAGAAAAAGGCAGAAGTACTTTGCGACTCGAGCTGGTCGATACGAAGGCAGAGAGAGACCGGTTTAGTAACAGAGGAACCTTGGGTGGCTACGTCCATCTACAAGGGGTAGGACAGTGAACGGCCGTAGGGCTCTGACCTGTCGTATGGGCGGAGAGGAATGTAAATTCGTTGTAGAATTGAAGTGCTCCGTATCAATGTAAATTAATTGAAACCTAGGCTGTTGCGGCAGTGATGGGTAGAGTCTCAAAGTAGTGATTATTGAGGGAGATCACTTGGCTGGACAGTCTGGGCGGTTTCTTACAAAACGATCAATAAAAAGTCTGCAGAAAAAAACTTCATAACAGGTGATCTGTGGTGATCATATCTAACAAGCAAGCTAATACTGCGACTGCAAGCAATAGCAATGGGGCCAGTGTTACACCAGAGCTGTGTAGCTGGTGTAGGTTGTGTGTATATAGCCGCTGTGTTGATGGACAAATAATCCCTCTATAGTTTCAGGTTATTGGTGGTTTTTACTGGCGGTACTGCAAGTCGTCTGTGTAGCTACAGTTCACCTAGTGTCATGTCAGCAAAGGTTGAGAGCAGT
The DNA here is from genome assembly GCA_028564705.1 of Apricaphanius iberus. Lineage (NCBI taxonomy): Eukaryota > Metazoa > Chordata > Actinopteri > Cyprinodontiformes > Aphaniidae > Apricaphanius > Apricaphanius iberus. The sequence goes on from JAPXFQ010001262.1 coordinate 577,654, forward strand.
GCTCTCAAGTCTCACGCAATGAGCGTGAGACACAAGTATTTCACCAACTTCCCACACTCACACACCACACATGCCATTTCTCACGCTGATAAATGATTAACCCTTTAGACGCCAAAGTCGCAATATTGCGACAAGCAACATTGCTGACTTTAACGAGCCACAGCTGGAGATAGGGCCACTAATTTAATTACTACTTTACACCAGGAGATGGCGGACATGTGCACCTTTAATCTTGGACACCTTTTTGGGTGTGTTACCATGGAAACTTTTGGAGTAAATCGGCCTTTAAGTCAGCGCTTACAGCGGGGGACGCAGCTGCTGCGGTCACAGTATAGAGAAAGCGAGTTTTAGAAAGATAAAACTTATGAGGCTGAGATGTCGGAGTTCCCCGCCGGGAAGTCTTGGCTTTTTCAGATTCTGAAGAGAAATAATTACCTCTGATCTGTTCAGTTGTCCCGGGAGAAAGTGAAACTAAAATGTCCCGCAGCACCAGCCAGTCCCGTTTCGCCATGACGCTCCAAAACCAGCAACAGTCCAGCTCTGCATCACATTCTCCCGGTGAAAGAAAGGTATGTGTTCGGGTAGCAAGGTGGTCATCACAACGCTAAATGTGACCGAGGTGGGAGGGATGTAAAAATCAGTGGAAATAATAGCAGATGCGATCGAAAACAAGAGAGAAAAAGACCACTTATAAGCGAGTAAACAGCAGTAAAGTTATCTGTCCCACTGCAAGTGGGTATGATGATGATGATGATGATTTTGGCGAGGTTTGCTTGACAGATGAGGAAGAGTAGAATCACCGGTGGATCAGACAATTTGATGAGCCTTTTACTTATTTTTGGGACGGATCTGTAAAATTCAGTGGCCAATATTTTCTTTCTGTTGATTTTTCTATAGTGAATAGAGTAACGGAGCCATATAAGAAAGGACATAAACAGATATATCCACCTGTTCTTGAAAAAAAGCCAAGAAAATGAAACAAATAGATGTAGAAAATACTTATATAGAAAAATCTAAATTAAAAGAATAAAATTATTGATGAAAAAAAGTTTTAAGCAGTGTAAAAAAGCAAAAAATTGTAAAAGTCATGCAATCCAATAGTGCCAACGCCCGATGACGTCATAATATGCAAATTAGATGTATGATTTTGGTCGTGTGACAAACTTTGGATCATACTGAAGATTTTTCTAATTTACAGTGTACCTTTGTCTATAACCATATTAAACCTACAACATTTTAAACTAGTGATATCAAAATGGAATATTTTATAGAAAAAACCCCAGTCAATGCCCACCACAGCTGTGCGCTTGTACAGCTTATCGTACAGCTGTCTTGAGTTAGCAAATCAGAACATACAATTTCAATCAGAAAACAGAATGTCTTGTTGCTAGCCGGGTAAGATCCAACATAGGCAGTGTTGTCGCTGGCTGACGAAACTTGACGTAGCTTGACGAAGACAGACCTGACCCAGCTCATGCTCTATAATTTGCTGGCGGTGTAGGTACCAGATCGGCTTAAGTTAGTTTATGGTGATGGGATACTGCAAGGGACGGGACCCCTGCCCCGCCACAATCTCACTCCAAGCAATCTTGAAAACTTTTGAGCCCGGGTTGAGAGAAAGCGCAAATGTGCAAAATGATCAACAGGATCATAGTACTAAAGATAGCTCGGCTTTTGTTTTGTGTTGCCACTCAGTAAATGTTTTCTAAAACTAAAACTAATGAAAGTTTTAAAACTATTATAACCCTGATGAGAACCCACTCACGGAGGGTGAAGGGAGTTTATAATTTTTTTCTTTATAGTAAGAAATAGCATCATCCAAAGTCTTACAACCTTAGCAGAGACAAAATTGTGCAGAACATTTCTCTAATTGAAGTGATCAGAAGTCTGACAGACTCTTGTTTCAGCAGCAGAAAATGGAAGGAGATTGTCTAACTATGAGTTCATGATCTTAAGCTTAAGCAGGACACTTATCCAGCAGTCATACAGAATTGTTCATTACAATTCAACAGAAAGGAGGATGGATGATGGTAGCAAATTACTCTAGATCCTTTTGGTTGTGTATAACCATTCTACATGTATGAAATCACTTTTTGTGAAATGAGTTTTTATTTTAATTTTAACTTGAATGTATGAGACAGTCTTGATTCAAGCCTGTTGCCTAATCAAAGTCATAATTATAGATTTAATGCGTATGTATAGGGGTAGTATGTTAGTTTGTGTTCAGAGTGTGTGCTATCTAGCTTCATCAATGTGTTCAAAGCATCTCCCCTTCATCTTTTTTTTTGTGTAGATAAAAAAGAAAAAAAACACAAATTAGAAATTGGCATCAACATATATGGTACAAATTAATTAGGGACAAGCATCCCAAAGTAAATAATAAGTATCAGGGATGAGTTGGGGAGACAAACAGCTATGAGGGAAAACAGCGATAGACTTCAAAGAAAGCTCAAATGAAGCGTCAGTGGATTTAGGTTTGATGGATTTAATTCCTACTGATGGGCTCCCTGAAAAAGTGCTTCCTAAAATCCCCATATTGAACTCAAATGGCCTGTCTTTTTTTCTGATTTCTTCACTATTCCCTGAGGTAATTGTGATTTCAAATAAATGGGGGGGGGGGGGGGGGTAACCTAATAAAAAACTGCAAACTAATAACTGGGTTGACAACATAACAAGCATAGCATATAACTGACAGGTAATATATATATATATATATATATAAATATTATTTTGTCTTTCTTTAGCATGTATTTTGCAGCATTTATTAATATTTTGTGATAAGTAACTTTGTTGTGCTTAGTTGTTGTGTATATAAGCATATGTCATAGTTACTGAGCACAAATGGAATGCCTAACAGCAATGCAGCTTTGGACATTTTGACTCAGGATAAATGTCCTGTCAGGGTCAATTAGTATCTCAGAGAGCACCCACATACTATCTGTCTGGATCAGGGCCCTGAGTGAAGATAAGGGAGAAATGGTGAAAAAGAGAAAGTAAGAGTAAAGGAAGAGATGACTAAAACAGAAGAGAAAATGGCAGAGACTCTACTCCAAAATGTTAGTTGGTACCAAAGACAAGTGATTTTTTTTTAAGGGAAATGCCAAATTAATTATTCAAAGATATTTGCAGATAAAGTTTGCAGAATGTTAAGACAACAGAGCTAACACTAACTATCTTTACTGTAACTAAATGATTTGCTTTGCAAGATATAACTGTTGGTTGTTTTCCAACATGCACAAAATTCAAACTGTGAAGCAGACTCACAGGTACTGTAATTTGCAGTGAAGTCTTTAACTGGTATTTTTGTTGATTACACATTTCTCAAGACACATTTTCAGAGAACAATCTCAGCAACCCTCAGCCATCTTGCTTTCTCTTCCGTACTGCTTCAGCTCTTTGTTCTCTCTCATAAGCCTCTTTCAAACATTAAAAAGGTAATGTTATGGACTTTGTAACCTATACCTGCATTTTTATGGCATTTTATTTAGAACTAGTAACAAGAACGGACTTGTCCCGGTAGGATGTTTGCATTCAGATTATCAGGTAAAATTCTGGAAAAGTTCAAGGGGTGTGGGAAGTGTAGCAGGGAAAGCTGTGAGCGCACACATTGATGACATGTATACTTATTAGGAGTGTGCAAAACAGCCTGTATTTGTATCTGTAATTCTATTTGTTGCGGGCTGGGGGGTATTTGTATCTGTATCCAAGTAAAGTTTAAAATAGGTATAAGGATATATGTATAAAACATATATATATGTATATGTTTTTTTTGTGTTACACTTGTAATTTACGTAATTATGAATTTCAATAATTATGGATATGCAATAGCCTATTGGTTAATCTTTTTCCATAAATTCAGCAATGAACATGTAATGGGGAAGTCGTTGAAAAAAGACCAAAATAAAGGCCTCTGTGGCCACAAAACCTTTAAAAAACAATAACTGTTTGGAATGGTTGTAAGCAGCAAAGACTTATGAGTAATGTATTTGTGTTAATTGTAGAAGATCCACATTGTATATAGTATGTGTTCCAAATTTAGCTGTGTTCCTTGGGAAACACACAGCATCCAAAGTGCTACATACATCATGACAGCTAAATGTAATTTTCCTAAAGTTGAAAGAGCATACCCAGTGAAGATATCTGCTTATTTGAGAAGACACACACTAAAAAAGCCATGAATGCACACAGTGGGTATCTATTACACTTTTGCAGTAGTTATCTAGAAACTTAAAAGCTTTTTTATAGGCTCTGTTTGCCGCTTACAAGCCTCAAGGATTTAGGGATCAAGACAGAGAATAGCAATAATATTCTTCCCTTATGCATGTGCACAAGTGCGTGGGTGAACACACGAAAAAACCCTCAGTAGATGTTGATTCAGCTAAATGTTTGATTTCAAAAACTTTTTTTCTCCAGACTTTATCATTTATAAGGCATAGGTACAAACTGCTGTTGAATTAGAAGACATAGTGCGCTATGTTTCTGAGCCTTTCAATCATATATTGATGATGTCAACACTGTCCTATACAAGACAAGAAACTCTGACAAGATTTCTTCACACAAGCAAAAAGTATTGCTAACTTGAGATTTGTTTCTTTTTTCCAGCATATGTAGTGACTGCATAAAATTAATGGTTCTAGGATGAATTGCACTCCGTATGAATCTCTCCTTATTTACCTGATATCCTATTTTTTTGTTTTGTATTCACAAATATCATGAGCATTTCACAAGTTAAACAATATACATTCTATGTTCAGAATAATAATAATTTTTGTTTGCAGGGTATATGTAGTAGTTTTCATTCCTGCCTCAATATGTTGCCTAAAAAGAATTGAACATTCACGTTTTGTGTTTCACAAATACAAAATATGATTACGTATTAGTCAAACGGTTCTCTCTCTTTTAAATCCTCTGTTCAGTAATCAAAAAATAGTTCAGTGTAAATATTTTAAATTTTATTCTACAAAATAAGTAAAATAACCACGCTAACTTTACCATCTTTAGCCTCCTGCCATATTACCTTACAGTTGAGCTCTAGTTGGTTGCTCACTCCCTGTTTACTGGAAAGAAAATGAAAAAGAAAACTTATTGGGAGTGCAACTGACATACCTTTTTGTTTCTTTCATTTCCTTTAAAATGCTCTGATGCCACACAACACCATTGACTACATATATTCTGTTGCTTGTTATACTCAAATCATTCATAAATACGTGGTTAATCAACCGTTAAGCATATAACAAAATTTAAAATCCTAAGAATCCTAAGATTTATTATTTAAATGTACCCTGCAAAGGCTTGAAGTAGTAACAGCAATAGTAGTGAAATTAAATGTTCATGCTTTCCATAACTCCATTTCTGTTTATCTAAAACTTACACTGGTTCCCACAAAGATAGATATACAAATACTCACATTTCTAACTCCACTTTCATGGAAGCCACTTAGTCCCCGTCCACACTACTGCGTTTTCGTTTGGAAACTGAGAGTTAAAACAAAAACTATCTCTGTCCACACTAGCGTTTTCCCTGCGTATTAGAATTGATCTCCATCCACATTAAAACGACTGAAAACGCGGATCACGTGACCATTCTCCAACACTGGGCATGTGCCGGTATAAAATGGAAACAGATTGACCATTCCTCAGCTGCTAGCAAGACATCCAAACCAGTAACGCTTGTATTTTGTTATTCATGTTGCAGTTTCTAACGTAATGTACTCCAGGCTGTTTTTGTATGTTATCTTCCGGGAATGGGTCATGTGATGTGTGGCTGACGAATCAGGGAAGGATACGCCATGACCGATGATACCAAATCATAGAGCCGAGTATGATCTGCTGCGTCATCGTTTCTAAAGTCCTCCGCTTCGAGAAGTTCACACCAAAACGACCTCCGGAGTTTCAAAACGAAAAACGGGATCGGCAGCGTTTCTAAACTTCTCCATTTTGGGTCTCCGTTTTTGCCGTTTTAGTGTGGATGGGAGGTGCAAACGTAGCAAAAGGTCTCCGTTTTTAAACAAAAATGCAGTAGTGTGGACGGCGCCTTAAAGTATAAATAAAGGTCTGGCCCTTCAGGATTCAAGAGGCATTCCAGTTGTTAACCAGACCTTGTTTAGTTCCTCTCTAGACTCACCTCTTTGTGTATGGGCTACTCTCACTCTCCTGCATGCATGTTGTAAAACCAACAAAACTAAGATTGGAAAAAAAAGAAGATATTTTGAAACCGGCACAACAAATACCTTTAGACTATGTTACCAACCTTGTAGAATACATTTTTTTAAAACTCTTGGAGTTACAAAAAGGTTTACAGTGATTACACTGAGTACTTTATGAGTGGAGGAATACTATAATTTGCTGCTGAGTGCAGGAAAGAAAATTTCCTCCCTGAAAACGACAAATAAGATATCTGAAGTGATTAGATATATGAATTACTCTGTTATAAAGATGTTGTAGAGAAATCAGGGAAGACAGCAAGGTTTTTCTGAGTTGCTTTGATTAAGTAGTTGTGAAAGTGTTTGTGGATGTCTGTTCTGGGTTAGCAGCTGGCCCTGTTAACCGTGCTACCATTGAAAGCAATATATAAATATATATATGTATATATATATATATATATATATATATATATATATATATATATATATATATATATATATATAAAACCTATCACCTGTCAGGTTATATATATATATATATATATATATATATAATGTCACCTAAATATATATTTATAATATAATTAGGTGACAGGTTATTTACCTGGGAAGACTCTAAGTTATATGCTATGCTTATTATGTTGTCAACCCAGTTATTAGTTTGCAGTTTTTTATTAGGTTACTCCCCCCCACCCCCCCACCCCCCATTTATTTGAAATCACAATTACCTCAGGGAATAGTGAAGAAATCAGAAAAAAAAATCCTGTGGTCTAACAGGATTATTGGATTTTTCAAAACTCCTTAGGGTCCAGACCACAATATTGTTAAAAGGTCAGTGTTGGGAATCCCTGACAAAACTCACAGCCCTGACTAATTCTAGTCATAAAGTTATACAAAACCTTTATTCAGCATCGAAATATGAATTTTTCTAAGGTAACTTCTTTATTACTGGGATATATGTATATATATATATATATATATATATATATATATATATATATATATATATATATATATTCAATGTAATTTTGGTAACACTGTATTCAATATGCTCAGCTTCACTGAATACTATTGCTGAATGCTGCAATATGTTGACAGCCATAGAAACATTCATTCACTTCATGTTTTCAAATTTTTTTTTGTTTACTTGATCAGATGGACCCCTTCCATGGCACACTCTGAAAAAAGCTCGGCACAAAACATACAGTAGATTTTAAAGTAATGGCACAGTTTTTTTGTTTATTTCTGTTTGTTTGATGTTTATTTTCATTTTCTTTGCCGATCTAATAAAAGATCCAATTAAAAGTAGCCATTTCATATTGGTAATAACTAAGTACAATTTCTTTGTTAAGGGTTGAAATTTTAGATTGTATAAACATGGTTCTTTATAATCACAGAGAAAGTTCTGATTGTTATCATAAACCGACTCACATCTAGTTTGACACTGATGAGAGGAATTACATTTTCATATTAATCGGTTTTAAAAAGCCATATATGATTTAGTCATTTATTCATGTTCATGACATGGTTTGAAATTGCTCTAAAAGTAGAGGAAAGAAGCAATTTGTGAGTTAATGAGGAGATGAAAATGAATTGAAGCAATTAGAAGTGTACAATATAATAAAGTATGTCAGTTGGAAGTGGTGTTTAATTGAAGACTTTCATTTCACAGGATATGTTAAAGTAATGAAATGTGACACCTGTTCTGACAAAGTAATTGCTAAACATGAAATCCCCAAACAAATCAGTGACTATTTGAAGTTATTATCCATGATATATAATGGTGTTGCTGTGATAATTTTTGATCTCTCACCCCCTTTTAATAAGAAACTCAAACTCCAGAGTTTAGCATTCATAATCTCCAGTCAAGGAGTTTACAGCCACAAAAAAAATTAAACAGCCATCTAAAATTTTGTATTCAAGTAAATGTTTTTTTTCATCTGGTCAGATTCTAACCTTATCTAATTTAAGAAATAAAGTTGTTATCAGTTGTTTTATTAGTTCTACACACACTACTGATGAGTTGTTAAAGATGTTTTATCATGAGTCAAATCATCAAATCATGTTATATACACCAAAACTAGAAAATTGTATCTTAATTTATTTTCCTTTGTTTAAACAAATAGTAGAGCTACATCAGACTCCACATTTCTCTATAAACTTTTTTGCCTAAAATATTTTTTTTTTCAGAAAGGGTTAGAGTTAGAAGAGAAAATTAAATAATTTGAACATACTACGATGTTGTTACAATCTGTAACCTAATATCTAACTCTGTCTTTTTTACCATAATCTACAAATGAGATTACTTGTTTACATACAATATCTAAAAAAGAGATAACTTTTATCTCTAAATGTTTACCATTAAAAAAGACTTCGCTTTTCCCTCTGTAGGTCTGATAGGGTTACCATAAATAGTTCCAATTGCTGAAAGTATGAGTAGTTTTTTTATTATTTAACTTCAGGACTTTGGAAAACTTTCTCAAAATTTGGTAGATAAGCCTTTAACATTCATAACTTGACTCAACTGTTTTTGGCATTTTTTTTAACAAGAGTATCAAGTCAGGCTCATAACAAAAAAAAATAAAAGTTCAGTTTCCGGTTGACCAAAAAATATTACACGCAACACATTGCTATCCTATTGGTAAAATAATTAGGCAGCATGGGATAAAATTCCATAGTTACGCAGATGATACACAGCTATATCTATCCATAAATCCTGATGAATCCAATCAGTTAGGTAGACTACAGGCATGTCTGGAAGACATAAAAACTTGGATGACTCTAAACTTCTTGCTTCTAAATTCTGATAAAACAGAAGTTGTCGTCTTTGGACCAGAAGCTCTGAAAAAGAAACTACTTAGTCAGCCCCTTCACCTGGACGGCATTAAATTAGCCTCCAGTAATAAAGCAAAAAACCTCGTTGTCATTTTTGACCAAGATATGTCATTTAGATCTCACATTAAAGAAGTCTTTAGGATTTCCTTTTTTCACCTTAGGAATATTGCAAAAATTAGAACCATCCTGTCCAGGAGTGATGCTGAAAAACTAGTCCATGCCTTTGTTACTTCAAGGCTGGTTACTGCAATTCTTTATCTGTCTATTATCAGGTTGTCCACAGAATAAATCCATTAAAAGTCTTCAGTTAGTTCAAAATGCTGCTGCTAGGATTCTGATGAATATTAAAAGAAGAGATCACATTTCCCCTGTTTTAGCTTCTCTTCACTGGCTCCCAGTAAAATCTAGAATAGAATTCAAGATCCTCCTTCTGACATATAAAGCCCTTAATAATCTAGCTCCATCATACATAAGAGACCTGATTGTTCCATATGTTCCTAACAGAGACCTTCGCTCTCAGACTGCAGGTTTACTGGTAGTTCCTAGGATTTCTAAAAGTAGAATGGGTGGCAGATCTTTCAGCTATCAGGCTCCCCTCCTATGGAACCGGCTCCCAGGGTTGGTTCCGTGAAGCAGACAATTTGTCTATCTTTAAAACTAGGCTAAAACTTTCCTCTTTGACAAAGCTTACAGTTAGGAGATATGTTTATAGGTAGTTAGAGTCAGGTCAGACAGGTAGATAGGAAGAGACAGGTTAATGTTAGTAGTCAGGCAGAGTGTCAAAAGTTAGGAAGAGATAGGAAGAGGTAGAGTAGCTAGGTAGAGATAGATTAATGTAAGCCAGGTAAAGATCCGGAGCCGGTCGCGGCTTACCGCCGCGGAAGAAATGCGCCCCACAGGGGCCAGCCAGCGCCGGAGAGAGGTCCCTCAAGGGGATCCTCCCGCACAGTGCGGCCGCCCATTACCTGCCGGGTTGAATCCCCCGGGCAGACTGTGCGGACCCCACCCGTTTATCTCTTAAACGTTTCTCGCCCTCTTCAACTCTGTCCTATCAGTTCTGTCTATTTTTCCTTAAGATAGTTGTCGACTATCGGTCTCGTGCCGGTATTTAGCCTTAGATGGAGTATACCACCCACTTTGGGCTGCATTCTCAAACAACCTGACTCCGAGAAGACCCCGGCATGACGGGGGCCGTTACCGGCCCTACACCGTCCACGGGTCAGGAGGACTCAGACAGAGTGTTGGTAGCCAGGTCTCCTTGTAGCTAGGAGACAGGTTAATGTTAGTAGCTATGCTGCTTTAGGCTAGGCTGTTGGAGGACATTATTAGGGTCTGTTCCTACTTTCTCTCCTACTTCTCCCCAACTGCATGATGTGCTGTCA